>CM055274.1:2845441-3160091 GCA_029237695.1 Conchocele bisecta | reverse complement strand
TTTCATCTCAATTAATCGCATATTGCGACATTTTCGCCAAAATGTATTAAATTAATCATTAAATGTTCAGCGCTATATTTAGAACTGATTTTATGCCTTGTTGTCATCAGTTCACAATACGCAAAGCATATTACTGCCCACACACACGCTCACTTTGTGTTGCACCGCCAATCACATACTAGTATATAGTGATTCAAAATCATGTTTAGGGGCTTCGCTTCGCAGTGGGCTCGGTATAAAATAAGTAAGTTATAGTCACATATTTAATTTTTAATAAACTACTTTCTTGCTTGCTAGCGCTCGCTCGAAATTAATTTAATTAAAAATTCGATATGTGAACTATTACATTATATGCCCATGTGGAATCATAAAGAGAGGCATGTCCATGGTCTGTTCACATTTTCCCCAACTTTGTCGCATATCATACGTTTTTTTCTCACAAAACTAAAGGGCTCCAGCCCATTCACAATGCCTAGGAACACAGTTCTGAAACATTTTGGAAACACTTGTGACTGCAGTCTGATGGTATTTCTCTTCTATAGCAAATACTCTGTTATTATTACAGGAGAGCTGATGAAGGCAACTCTGGTTATTCGAAGTTTAGCACCAATTCGTTCCAGCCGAAGAACTTTTCCACCTGTACCACAACCAACAACTGAAGTAAGACATCGTCATAGCAGAAATAGACAATGAACTAAATAAGACTGGGATCCACCAAACATATTGCCAGTCATTTACATGGCCCGTGTAAAATTGTTAAAATTGAAGTTATTGAGCCTAGCACCATAGATGAATTCCTTACTGTGTATTGAAGAAACTGATCATACACAGTATACACAGTGCCTATGAAGTTGTTTTGACTGCATATATATTCTGGTTACAAGACAAGTGATTTTGCCATCCATGATTTAGCAATGCCACAACCATTCTGAACAGCAACAAGTAGCAACAGTGAATGAAGTAAAGTTTCATCATAACTTCTATATTCCTTGAAGAATTACTTAAAGATTTCAACACAGCATACTTGCGGATAAATGCCACACATCCATGCTCCCCTTAATGTGACCTTGACCTGTTGACCTTCACAACTTTGAACTTTTTCACACATTAAAGGTACATGCCCACGCAGTGGGCACAAACTGTTCTTTATAAGAATTAAATAAATGTATAATTGTGTCACTATTCCACCAGTTCTAGAAATTACAAGTGCCCGCTATACAGATATAATCAATTAGTAATACTGATAGTGACGCGCGGTGGTATCAGGCTATTTTCATATGCAAATGAGTCATGATATTTTTTAATTGCTTATACTAATTAAATGTGTCAGCTGAACAAATTATATTTTCGACAGTTTATCAAGTATGATCATAGCACATCAAAAAATAAATACAGAGACTAAATAGTAATGCCCGTTAACATTTTAAGGAAACACAGTTATCGCTTCTGATATCAGTGTGTAAATTTACGGCTAATATGAAATGTATGATAATGCCAATCAATACGTGGAATAACGGTGAATGAATGTTTATTTTTCCAGAAAATGTGTCAGATGATGTCGCTGATGTAAGTAACATTTTGTGCTTACTGAGTGGGCATGTACCTTTAACAAGTTGGCAGGACTTTCTCAATTATGTCATAACTTCTTTATCCCTTGATGGATCATTATAATATTTCAATACATCATACTTGTGGACAAATGCCACGCATCCATGATGTCCTTAATATGACCCTGACCTTCACAACTTTGAACTTTGTCACACATTATTTATTTTACCAGAGTTTACACAAGACCTGTGCACAAATGTCACACATCTATGCTGCCCTGAATATGACCTTCACATGTTGACCTCCACACCTGTGTTTATGAATACTTATCACTTTTGGTAAATTAACTTCGACACAGTTTCTGCCAATCTGCCACCGGGGGCATTCGTGTGCCGACAGGCCACATTTTCTTGTTTGTAAATGTTGTAAAAAACGACAATTAATGATTTTTCCTCAAATATATATAAATAAAAGATTAATCTGACATTATTTGTTAAGGGGCATGTGGGGATGATATTCAGTAATTTAATTTCATGTGAGCCTTAGCCGACGTAACATTTCAAAATAATGTTATACCAATTACTAATGGAATGAAACGGTCAAAATGTCCAGATCAAAATTTGATTGATTTTTGTCTGATGAATTTAAAAGTCCAGGTGTATATATATTCCTTATACATGCTGTTCCTGTCATGACATATTATTGTGACTGATTAAAAGTGTAACCCCATTGTTAGTGCTGAATTTAGAATGCTCCCAAATTATGGTGTGTTCTCTATGTATATGACATTTTTTCTCAGTACAGCGAAAAATGTCACTGTATATCAATTGAGTGCCGTTAACAGTTCAAAGTGAATATGGTTGGAGAAATGGAGCTTTGTACATTTGTGTTCAGTGTCGGCATATACCAGCATGCACATTTGTCTGATCAAGGTATGCGATATTCACCATTTAGTCAGCAAAACATCCACCATGCTCCAAATAAACATTATAAATCCTAAACAAGCTGCAGGAGTGTGCTAGCAGATCATGAGGTACTGGCCACAAATACCATAAGCCCCCATTTCTCCAGTGAAAAATACAAACATTTTACAGGCTTGTTGACATCATTTTCATGAATATTTGTAATTCAAAAATGTTGCCACATAATTTTACACATAATTTTACATTTTAGCAGGGTTAAAACAGAAGAGTGGATTTAAGTTTTGATCTGGGTCGATTCAATGCATTAAGGAGGTTTCAGTTTATGGAAAAGTACTTTCCACAACAAACATATATTATAATAAGCTTAGAATTGCAAATGTATTCGGTTAAGTGATGCATGTACGTGTACAGTCGAATCATTTTACATCATTTAGATGGAATATCATAATTGTGTAATTTGTCCACAGTATGAATGAATACATGAACTAAACTGATGTATGTCATTTTCATTGTTATTAGTCAATTATTATTGCAATCATGATTTATAAAACTTGCTGAGCAAGTCAAAATAAACTCAGAATAAACATGAGGAAGCATGTTGATTGGTTGACTGAATTTGATTTTAGGTGTGTCCAACAGTAAGATTATATAACATGTTGACGGCGTTTTGATTCGTCATGCATTAAGGCTTATGTGCTCAGACAAGTTTATAATCTTTAATTCAGGCCCAGTATGTCAAACACACCGTTAATGTTCAAGCCTGTTTGCAGAGAGCTTGTAGTAGTGGTTACATTGACGCCATTGTGTCTGTGTTAAAGTTATATCCCATCGCGTAGCGAAAATGGGATATAGGGATGCACAAGTCGTCTGTCTGTCCATCCATCACATTTTCCATTCTGCTATGATTTGTTACCGTATGACCGATTGGCTTGAAACTTCATGTGCATGTCTATTATCCATATGTTCATTCCCCGCCCCACTCATGCCCAAGGTCAAGGTCAAATTGCTGGAAATTATATGCGTACACGTTTCTCCATTCTCTAATAACTTCGTTACTGTCCATGTTTACTATCATCATCCATAGTTTGGTTCCCCACCCCACCCATGATTTCCCCATGCCCATGAGCAAATAATTTTTTTAATTTGGGTACAGTAGATGAACGCGCGTTTCTTCATTCTCCTATAACAGCTTTACTCTGTAACAAATTGGCTTGAAACTTCATGTGCATGTTTATTAACAGCCATATTTACATTCGCTACCCCACACATGCTCTCCCAATGCCGAAGGTCGAAGTCAAATACCTTTGAAGTTTCAGTCCAGTAGGTGTGTGCACGTTCCTCCGTTCTCCTATAACTTCCTTACTTTATGGACGATTTGCTTCAAACTTTATGTGCATATTACCCATCATTCATATTTTCATTCCCCACCCAGAAGTGCTGCCCTTGCCCAAGTTCAAGGTCATATAATCTCTGCTGTGAGATTGACCTTCAAACCAGGGAGCTGGATTTGTGTTGTGTGTGTGGTTAGAGTTCAGATGAGCTCTATTGTACTCCTTTTTATACGCCCGTTTGAAAAAACAGGACATATTATGTTGTGGCGCCATCTGTCCGTCCATAAACTTTAGTCTTGTACATCGAACTAGTCCTACAGTTTGCCACTGTTCGAATTTCAGGGATCAATATATATTTGTTTTGATGTAAATATTCCGTACTGATTTTGGGATCCCTTTCCCCCCAATGCAGCTGGTTAAATGCGGGATCGAACCTGTTGGCCCGGCATTAAATGACCTTAGCTGTTGATAGGCCATTAAATACAAATAAAGCAAATAAAGTCAACCAACTAAATTTAACATGAGACAAAAGAGGTGAGGATGAGGAGAAAAATGTATACGACATTTACACCAAACCATGGCGATATAACTTTGAAATTATTTATCGAAGGAAAACAATATATTTTGTAACTCGTTTACAAAATCTATTTTAGCCCCCATTTTAAAATTCACAAAATTTAACGCAACCTCTTCAAATAAAAACAAATGAAGAGAATAACATGCATGTTATTTTGAAACAAATGTAATTGAGTTTTCATAGTATGATGAAATCTCTGTAAATGAGACGTCCGTTAGGTTGCCGTGGTGTCTCAGACAATTTACAATCTAAGATAAGTTACAGTGAAACCCAAGATTAAAACACAGTTATGTTTTATGTGTGGAGAAATGGGGCTTATGGGATATATGGCCAGTCTTGCTCTGGGTCTTCCAGGTCAGTCTTGAGGAATGCTAAGAACATACTTTGTTGCAAACAGGATTGATGTTTCACCGACTGAATGGTGACCAGAGCAGACTCTGATCAGACTGCGCGAATGTATGGGATATATGGCCAGTCTCGCCCTGGGTCTTACAGCTCAGTCTTGAGGAATGATAAGAACATAGGACGATTATTGGAGATAATCCGGTTTGTATGCCGTAGCTAATTTACTTGAGTTGCGTCCCCTGAAAACTGAGTCATGTGATGACGTAGGGCACGCACCTGAAAAATAATAACAAAGAAAAAGATTTGTCGGTCAACATTATTTACCAAAAAGGGGCTGTAGGACGTTGAAGTTCGGGTTTTTGTCATTGACATAAGTTGAAGTAATTATCGATCTTGTGTAAATACTGTTTGCGTGTTTTTGTTATGGCTGTAACACACGATCATTAGCGTGAACAAACCGATGCTTCGAAATTTATATTTAAATGACAACTCGTCCCAATGGTAACTCGTCCCCCTATATAGCGAAAAAACGACTTACGACTTTTAGCACCAAATTCGTCACATTAGAATGGAAAATCCCCTGCATGTGTGTGTATTCGGGCACAGCTTCCCAAAACGTCTAAAACAATTTGTGCAGGTACAGGCGGACAGACATAATCTTGGTTTAGCTGAGGCCGAGTTTAATGTGGACGTCATTGGCTATGGGGGGCTGCTGCTACGCAATGACCCATTCTCCCGGCTCCATAAAAAGGATATATTCTCAGTGGATGCGACATTGTTGTCTTGGATATTGGGTCTAATGATATGTGTGACCCGATTATTCCCCAGAACTATTCGCAAGCATCTGTTGTCGCATGCCCAGTACCTTCGTACCAGACTTGTGTAAAGAAAGTCGGAATTTGTCAGCTGTTCCGTCGGGATCATGTACCTTACGACTTGTATAATTCCCATGTGATGGAGGCCAACATCCAATTACAAAAGCTTCTGAAGGAATCAGATGTGGGACACATCTATTTTTGGACGGCACCGGGGGTGGGCGGATTATGGACTTCTGGTCCCAGTGTCTTTACGGCAGACGGTGTTCACCTCTCTCCTGATGTCGGGTACCCAAAGTATCTTCGGAGCCTACGGGATTGCATACTACGTTTGTCACACTGGTAGTCTGCAATTCTCCCCCACAGGTGCTTGTTTTTCCTCATTAACATATAAGTAGCTGTCATCCTAATCATGTTGCCGCATTGTTGTACGTAGCGTCCCGGAGTGTCTGTCTGACCGTACAGTTATTGCATATGGTTATGTGTTGCTGTGTTTTCGGTGTTGTTGTCGGTGTGTGCTGTATACATGTACATGTACTTGGTGTTTTGAATGAGGGCTTTTAAGTAAAATGTGTTTTCATGCATATTTGTATAATTCATGTACATGTAGTTACCCTGCATGTTTTTCAGAAATAAAAATTGTTGTTTTCTCCGTACACTGTGTTAAATCCACTGCAGTTGTTGCTGGAAAATTGCTGAAATCATTATTTGCAAAATAATTGTATAAATTTAGTTATAAAAATTTTATCATCTTATTAACCATGTTAACATTGTAAATTGCTGAACTTGCAATTTGTTTGTGTATTATGTGCTGTGTTGCACGGATATGAAAATAAAATCCGCTGTTGATGGAACATTGCTGAATGTGCAATTTATAACAACCTGCTTGATTATATACATATGTTATAATATAATTGAATTGCTGAATTTGCAATTTATAAAAATCTCCTTGATTATCATAACTCATTAACATTGAAATTGCTGTAATTGAAATTGTTTGTGTATTATGTGCTGTGATGCACGGTTATGAGCAAAAAATCAGCTGTTGAAGGAATATTATTGCTGAATTTTGTTTTGTATTTATATCGATCTCCTTGAGCATGTTGAGTATAAAATTAATTTAACTATTAAACAATTATCATAATTTCTTTTATTAACATTGTAAATTGCTGAAATTGCAATTGTTTGTGTATTATGTGCTGTGATGCACGGTTATGAGCATAAAATCAGCTGTTGAAGGAATATTATTGCTGAATTTTGCAATTAAAATTATAACAATCTCCTTGAGTATAAAATTAATTTAACTATTAAACATATATAGAAAATTGTGGAAATTGCAATTATCCAATGTTGCCTGTTTTTTGGCAGCGAACATAACATGGTTGCTTCAATAAATATTGTCTATCCCTGGGAGTATTGGGAGAAAATTATTGGCCAGTTGTTGTTTCATTTGTTGCAGGATGCCGAAGACCAGGTCCAAACGACTGCGGGTTCGCGACCCTGCCCCTGACGAGGGGGTGCAACAAGCCCCCCCTCTTCCTGACACAGACCCGATGGAGGATCGTATTGTCAACAAGCTTTTCTCTAAAATAGTGGAAAGCGGGCTGCTGCCGGGAGCGCCATTTCGCCTTGATGGCACGGAAGCCAGTCCGGCTACGACGGCAACACAATGGGCCGACAATGCTACGGCCACCACAAATGCCACGACATCATCGGCCGCCACCACGACCAGCACACATTCGCGGGAGAACATGGCAACAATGACCGTCTCCACAGCCGGCTCTGCGCTACAGTCATTTGCAGGTGCGCAGACGGACACACCTAATCATGTATTGTCGTGTGACTTGTCTCAAAATTCCACTGCCTATAATCTTGGTTTGTCTGATCATATATCGGACAAGCTAAGATTAGAAATCTGGGAGGATAAATTTGTTGACCTATCCCTCCTGCTGCCCAGTCCTGTATCAGAGAAGGTCAGTGTGAATGTGTTGAGGGGGACTCGGACACGGTGTTCAGAGTGACGTCAAAACCAAAAACAAAAGAATTGTCACTAGACTCATGGCTTCGAGCTTTTTCCATTTATATGGATGTATACACGAAACGTCACTCTGGGGCGGTGTCTGGTCTCCTTTCATACATGTCTGTGATACAGGATCTGGCACGGGCCTATGGGCAAAGAGCATTTTTGTATTATGACAGATGTTTTCGTGAACAACGTCAGTCACGCCCACTTCCATGGGGTGTGCTCCACCAGGAGTTATGGCTCCGTGCCGTTACACTAAAAGCGATCGCACACGCATCTGCTCCCACATCAAAACTATACATGCTGGCAATACAATCGCCGGGTTGGATGTACCAAAATCCCAATGTGCATACACTCATGTATGCACCAACTGTGGTGCAAACCATCCCAGATTTAGCTGTGGTCAGCTGCGGGCATCGGGTTCGTATATCCCACGGCCTTCTGCATGGGAACATCAGCTGTCCCGCGTCCTGTTGCTCGTTTTACCCCACCCAGGACCATATATGCCTCCTGCACCTCGGTTTACGAGACCAACTGCCCCTCCGCCAGTGCGATACACAGCACCACTTAGCCAGCCCTTTCGGGGGCCCAACCCATACACCTTCCGTCGGAACGCTCCCAACACCCGTCCACGTTGGTAAGCTCAATGAGTTGTTATGGGTATGACGTCGAGCAGAGAGAGTTCCTAATTTCTGGGTTTACCCTTGGGTTTCCAGTTCCATATGTGGGTCCTCGCGAGTTCAGGGAATGCAAAAAATCACCGTTCAGCTCTAGACAATATTGATGTTCTCCGGCAAAAAATTGGGACGGAACTTGCCGCAGGCAGGTTGTTGGGTCCGTTTGATACCCCACCCCCCAACTTGGTCTGTTCACCATTAGGGCCTTTTTATTCCAAAGAAGGGCGAACATTCATTTCGCCTCATTCATGATCTGTCATATCCCGATGGTTCTTCAATTAATGACGGCATAGGCAAGGAATTTACTCGAGTCTCATACGAGTCAATAGATCATGTTGTCCAAATAGTTAAACGCCTTGGCTGTGCCGCGTTAATGAGCAAAACCGATATTGAAACAGCATATCGTCTTATTCCCATCTTCCAGCCGACTATGAATTGCTTGGATTCTCGTGTCATGCGACTAATGGCCAGAATTCATACTTCATGGACCGCTGCCTGCCAGCTGGGTTGAGTTCGAGCTGTCAAACATTTGAATGTTTCAGCAAGGCCCTACATTGGATAATGGAAACTAAGTTTCATGCCCATGTCAGTCACCTGATCGATGATTTTTTCTTTGCCGGGGCACCACACTCGTACGAGTGTCAGCATTCCTTGGACCAGTTTATGTCGTTGTGTGCAGACCTGGTAATACCATTAAAGTCAGACAAAACGGTCAATCCAACTACTCACATCACCATCTATGGCATTGAGGTTGATTCAGAGGCTATGATTTTGAAATTGCCTGATGACAAGGTGGCCAAGATTCGCTGCTCTCTGCAGGCACTTCAGCACCGGAAAAAAGTGACATTGCGGGAGCTCCAGTGCCTGCTGGGACTACTAAATTTTGCCACAATGGTAATAGTCCCAGGACGCACGTTTCTTCGGCGTCTGCATGACCTGACCCGAGGTGTGACCAGGCCGCAGTATAAGATACGTCTTAATCGGGATGCTCGGGCAGACCTGGCTGCGTGGGCCATTTTCATGTCCAGTTTCAATGGCAAATCAGTGTTTCTCTTTGATGATTGGGTACCATCAGACACTTTGCACCTGTCTACGGATGCGGCCACTACACGGGGTTTTTCGGCTGTGTTTGGTTGTAAATGGTGTTGCGGTTCCTGGCCAGAGAGCATGGCTCATCTGAGTATCAATGTGATGGAGCTGTTTCCGATTGTACTCGCCGTAGAGATGTGGGGACATTTGATGGCTAATCACAGAATTATGTTCTCCACAGACAATGAATGTACGAAGTTCAACAAAATGTCATCCAAAGACCCTGAGATCATGCGACTTGTCCGCCGCTTAGTCCTTGCTGCTATGCATCACAATATCGAGTTTCGTGCAAGGCATGTCCCTGGAAAGGACAATACGGTAGCTGATTGTCTGTCACGCTTTGATTTTCAGAAAGCGCGTCAGTGTGCCCCGGGACTGGATCCACTGCCATGTCCGATTCCGGTGGACGGCTTAAAGGTCTGAGCTCCACATCTATGCACGTCTTGGCGTCCAGTATGGCGAAATCGACCAGAACTTCGTATGTGAAATGCTGGCTCCAGTTTAGGGATTATTGGTCTACTCAACATCGTGACCCTGTGCTGCCGGTTGTGTCCACAGATTTAGTTAACTACTTGTCCTTTTTATTACAGTCTGGATATGCATCCAGCACGATTGCATCTCCATGCGTCAGCTATTGGTTTTACACATAAATTGTATGGTTTTGCGGACCCAGTTGATTCATTTCTGGTCCGAAAATTCCTTAAAGGGGCTCAAAACATAAAAGGTACTGTAGATTCCCGTCTACCAGTCACAAAACAAATACTGGTTCAGTTGGTTGATGCTATTCCCCAAGCTATACACACTCAATCTTATCAATTGCTGATAAAATCTGTGTTTCTTATGGCGTTCCATGGGTTTTTCAGAATGGGGGAATTATGCCAACAATCTCCAACTGACGTTTATTGGGCGTGATTCAGGTATCTGATACACAGTTTCTCATGACAGCTGGCAAGTTAAATGGCTTAAATGTTACACTGTGTCATTTCAAGCACAAAAAGGGTTCAGCTCCTATTCACATGCATTTTTCTTGTGCAGATGAACCCTCTATATATTGCCCTGTACGCGCACTGTATGCATATAGACAAATTTTCCAACACACCCAAGGTCCATTATTCCAGTTCCACAATGGGTTACCTGTGACGTATTCTTTTATTTTGGACAAGATGAAATTGCTTGTGACGTTTTTGGGGCTTGATGCGTCACGGTATAAGCCCCATAGTTTTCGTATAGGGGCAGCTAGTGAAGCCCTCTTGCAGGGTCATTCGGAGGAAGCCATTCGTAAGATGGGCAGGTGGTCGTCGGATGCTGTGCACAATTACATTCGCATTCCTGTGTTGAAATTGTAAGGTTGGTCCCCATGCTATGCACTCTCCCACATTAGGTAACGATTCCATGTACATAATCACATGGGAACTTGAATTGGTACCATTGCTATGAGTACATGTGCATGTGCACGTTGGTTGAACAGTGTATGGTGTGTGCGTGTCAGTGTAGACTGGCGCATGTACTTATACATTTGCAGTTTTTACAATATCTTCCTTCCCATAATGTATCAATCATTATAGGCAATGCAAATTGCCTTGTAATTTCACTCAAAAGTAACGGGAACATGTGCGTGTATTCTTGCAATGGGTGCTTATGGATATATGCTAGCGTGTCAGTGTAGACTGGCGTCCGCATATAATCAGTAGGCTGCATATATCTATATGTGTATGCATTTACGTGTCAGTGTAGACTGGCGTCCGGTGCATACACACACATAAGGTGTTATCATGGGGTCCCCCTAATTGCTTCTCTCCTCCCTGAACATATTCGCTGGCGTGGCAGTGTAGACTGGCGCAGTGTGAAAATGTATATATTCATTAAATTGTTTTTCATTCTGATGTCTACATTATATGTGGCGTGTCAGTGTAGACTGGCGCCTAATCTTACATCATTTGGGGCGGGTCAGTGTAGACTGCCGCCTATAACTCGGTATTGTGAGATTGTTAATTGTTAACTCGTGAACAATGTGTGAATAGTGTTGGATAGTGAATATACATGTATGTATCATTGTTAATCTGTGCGCGATGCTTGTAATTAAAAGTTCAGTTATATTCGTTGTGTACATTTACATGTAGTTGGCACTTATGGGTCCATCTGCCCATGTCATGGGTCTAATTTCCAACTTAACTCAGTGATAGCTTGAGCTATTCCCTTCGTTTCCGTAACATGATGGTTCAGATCATATAACTAGCACAAAATGATATATTTTTGTACCGGGTACATGTCTGTATACCTTCCTCAGCTATCTGGGTGCACATGTATGGCAGAATAAAAACACATTATGTTAAAACTCCTTGATCTGTAAAAAATAGTCAAAATACTGGAATTAGTATTGATAATCTCAGGTTGTCATGTAACAGTTGCGTAGGTCTCCCCCGGGCAAGTCCGGTTAGTGTTATTCTCTTGCATATTGTCGAAAAACCATCAGAGTTGAACTACACTCCTTTTCCTTTGCCCTCTGTATAGTTGTGTCCAGTGTCTATTCAATTATTGTATGATATCTTTATATTTGCATTTTTTCATTAATATGATCATGACTGAGATAGGAAGTCCTTCGGGTTGGGCGGGCCATTGAAGTACATGGGTATCATACAGCATGTACGTCAATGTCTATGGCATAAATTATGTGTATGCCCACCTTTCGATGTGAGGAATTGTAAAGATTTAGTTCTCGTTAGTTAGTTTCGGCCAGTTTTCAAATACTTGCCATTAATGTCATTTAAAATATATGACATTATCACACTGTACTTAATGTCATGTTGTTCTTTCATCTACCATCTCAAACAAGCTTGGACTTCCTATGTCATGTCATATACAAGTCGTGTACATACTGGTATATCTACTGGGGTGTTATACAAATACATCCATAACAGCTGTGGCATACAAAGGACGATTATTGGAGATAATCCGGTTTGTATGCCGTAGCTAGTTTACTTGAGATGCGTCCCCTGAAAACTGAGTCATGTGATGACGTAGGGCACGCACCTGAAAAATAATAACAAAGAAAAAGATTGGCCAGTCTCGCCCTGGGTCTTACAGCTCAGTCTTGAGGAATGATAAGAACATACACTATTACAGAAGCACGACTGAAGTTTCCCTGACCAGTACCATAACCATGATGAGGCACAGGTGGAAGACTCGGACCTATGACACCAAAAAAATGCCTATTAAAAAAATCCCATTACCCCACCCACTTGGTCTCGTACATTACCATCTTCTATTTATAGAAGGTGGGTATGAATATGGCAATTATAGAAAGAGCCCTCTATTTTCAGATTCGCACAAACACAATAAGCATCGATTAAATGTATGAAATAATGTCTCTGGCAATCGATAAAGGTATTAGGTGTGTGAATATCCTCACTTCAAATCGCTTTTTCAAGTATTTATTGAGTTATTCGCGTTTTGATTACCCCATCCAAAGCGAAAGTTGCGTGTACGAAAGAATCTCACACAGAATCGGAGGCCGTCCGGCGTGGATTATCGTTCATATTTGGCCGATAGCTGATCGCCAGCTCAAACTAAAGTGGTGCACCATGACCATATACATTAAAAATAAAAACTCCAACCATACAAAGTTCGTCCAATTGTGATCGTTCACCGATCTAAAAAACACTTTTTTGTCTAATTTCGTTCATTTTCTGGAACCGGGTCAATGCACCATCTTCCATAATACAACCGGAAGCGTCTATGTAAAGAACATCTCTGATTGGCTAAATCTAAACTGTAATGACGTCATTCAACCTATTTCGGGATTCCGGAAGACATATCTGATAGTACGCGAATAATGAATGAAAGTAGAAAAAAGATGTTTTTTAGATCGGTGAACGATCACAATTGGACGAACTTTGTATGGTTGGAGTTTCTAATATATATGGTCATGGTGCACCACTTTAGTTTGAGCTGGCGATCAGTTATTGGTCAAATATGACCGATAATCCACGCCGGACGGCCTCCGATTCTGTGTGAGATTCTTTCGTACACGCAAATTTCGCTTTGGATGAAGTATACAAAATGCGAATAACTGAATAAATGCTGGAAAGAGCGATTTGAAGTGAATATATTCACACACCTAATACCTTTATCGATTGCCAGCGACAGAAATCATACATTTAATCGATGTGTATTGTGTTTGTGCGAGTCGGAAACGAGAGGGCTCTTTCTATAATGGTCATATTTATACCCACCTTCTATAAATAGAAGATGGTAATGTACGAGACCAAGTGGGTGGGGTAATGGGATTTTTGTAATAGGCATTTTTTTGGTGTCATAGGTCCGAGTCTTCCACCTGTGTGATGAGGCAGACGAGGCGGGCATTTTGTCAATTATTTGTTTTATGCCAAGAATTAAACAAATCCCTGGGTGGTGGGGGGGGAGAATGCTCCCTGACCCCCATGTCGGGACTTGGTTCGCCTCGTCTGGTATTTACCTCTGGTTACGGCCTTGCTGACTGAATGGCGACCAGTGCAGACCCTGATCAGACTGCGCGAATGCGCAGGCTGATCTGGATCTACACAGGTCGCAGATACCATAAGCCACATTTCTCCAGTTACAGTCACATATTAACAGTTTACATTTATTTCTAAAACATTACTGGTAGTCCTTCCAAACTGAAACTGAAACTAAATCGTAACGGACTGAATGCATAGATCTGCTAATTGTTGTCGGTCAATGTACATGATGTGTTGCCTGCTTACTTGCGTCCTATAATTGGTATGACTAGAGCTGGGGCAGAGTTACAGGTTCCCGGTTTATTGCTTAGTTTTCTGTATCCGGCACCCTGTGAGTTGGAACCAGTAAACTTATAACTGATGAACTATAATAGTTTATGGAACCCGTACGAATAGGTAAATCGGTCACATGGAGGCATTCTGGTATTACCATAGACGCAATGTAAATAAAAACAATGGAAACCTACCATTCAAGTCCGAGTTATTATTTGCGACGAAATGCTGCGAGGTTTCCGAGTGAGAAATATCAGTGCTAACAGTAAGCTATTTAGCTTTAGCGATAAGCATTAGCAATAACCCATTAGCGATAACTTTCGGACCCATTAGCAATAGTGTATAACGAACCAAGCGTGTATTTTACAAGGATACAAGGAGCAAGATCACATAACGAACTGTGAAGAAAGTTGTTTGCATATATAGATAATAGTAATAATACAGAAAAGATAATAGAATGTTACACATCGAAAACAGAACTTGAAAAATATTAAAATACAAAAATAACAAGAAAATGGGCAACTAGTGACCCCAGGACGTACCCCAATTGTACCCCTTAAGGGGAATGTGAGTGACGGCATGAACCCCTGTCTATATTGGCTAGTATATATGTCTCAATAACAGGAACACACCACTGAGTGGGGCATTTCTCCCGATGCACTTGTAAACAATAGGTTTATCCAGGTATGACAAAAATAACTCGAAAATGGTCAACCAGGATCCCCATATGGACCCCTTAAGGGGAATGTGACGGCATGAACCCCCGTCTAAGTTGTCTAGTATATATGTCTGAATAATAGGAAAACACCATTGAGTGGGGGGCACTTCTCCCGAAGCACTTGTACAAAATTATGTTTTATCCGGATAAGTAAAAAATAACTCGAAAATGGGCAACTGGTGACCCCAGGACCCATATTGCGACCCCTTAAGGGGAATGTGACGGCATGAACCCCCGTCTATGTTGTCTAGTATTCATTTCTCAACAATAGGAAATTCAAAATGGCGGCCATGCGGTTCTTAAAAAAAATGGAACCAACTTCAGTTTTGTTACATGTTGCAGTGTTGTGCCTAGAGCGAGCCCGGGGGACATTTTCCCACCTAAAATTGTCCATGTCCCTTACAATTTCAAAATCTCCCCATTATTTTAATACAAAAAAAGGCCCAAAATATGACATTGTCCCACTGAAAGTGAGACATAGGCACAACCCCGATGTTGTATATAGATATATTGTCAAGCAGATACACACGTTCCAATCACAATATCATTTGAAAGAACATAACTACAGCCACATAAATTCTAGAATGTGCAACAAATCTTTGATGTGGCGATGTACATAATTGTACCACAACATTCAAAAATGTAAAATAAATACATGGATTTCCAATTTTGAAATGGCGGCCATTTTGAAATCCAAAATGGCTGGTATCTCAAAATGTATTGAACTCATTCTGGCAATATTTCTTGTCCATAATAATGTGTTTTCCGCTGCAAAAACACCACACATAATGACTTTGACCTCGAAATATAGATGTCAATGGTGGCCATTTTAAATTTCAAGATGGCGGCCATGTGGCTTATTGAAAAAAAATGGAACCAACCCCAGTTTTGTTGTATGTGGTCTATAGATGAAAAAAACCTTGGTTCAAACAATGTAGCAAAAAATTAAGCAACCCCTAAAATAACGTATACACTAATAACTAAATATGTTATAAGTGATTTGGGAGAAGTGCCCCTCGCAATTCTGTGTTCCTTTTATTCATACCTATATAATAGACAATATAGACACGGGTCCATTCCGTCACATTCCCCTTAAAGGGTGACAATGGGGATCCTCAGATTATCAGTTGTTACGTTTCGTGCTATTTTTTTAAACTGCAAATATGTTACAAGTGATTTAGGAGAAGTGCCCAACCCAATTCTGAGTGTCACGGTATGTATACAACTCACGATGGGCAGGAGGTGTGTATTCGTGCTTTGCTAGCTCAGTCAGTTAGAGCGATGGTACGGTACAGAGGCCCCCGATTCGAGTCCATGACGATGAGCATCTTTATTGCCCTGTTACATTTGGTGCCCAATATCGGTTAGAGCGATGGTACAGTAATCCATATGTCCCCGGTTCAAGTGGGTTAGAGCGATGGTAAAGTAATCCATAGGTCCGCAGTTCGAGGCCGGGCCGAGCGCATCTTTCTCGTCATGTGACACGAGTTAGAATAATTCAGATATATAGTAGACAATATAAACAGTGGTTCATGCCACCACATCCCTTGAAAGGGATAACAATTACCAATTGCCCATGTTCATCTTATTGCATGCATATTTTAAAAAAATCAAGTTTA
Organism: Conchocele bisecta; assembly: GCA_029237695.1. NCBI lineage: Eukaryota > Metazoa > Mollusca > Bivalvia > Lucinida > Thyasiridae > Conchocele > Conchocele bisecta. The sequence goes on along the minus strand of CM055274.1, from coordinate 3,143,657 downwards.
TCATCCATTATTTGTAACACGGGTCACACAATACTAGTCTAGATCACAATAATCGAATATTCTAGTACAGACGATCGAATAGGTATTCGTGTATGAAATATCGCTCCCGTGGAATACACCGCTGGACAGAATATCGCTTTATCCGAAACCGTGCACGGACCACCAGTATTGGATTTTGCACTGGCTATATCTGGATGATTTACACTGTTCATGCAGACTTGGATGCTAGCCTAATTACCTAGTAGGTCATATCTACTTATGACTGAAGTATTTCAGATTAATTCACCAGATATATCATGAGCTAGACTGACTGTTATAACATTAGTCCACTTACGCAAGATTGTAAGCCAAATGTTGGCACAGAGTTTTTATATTGACAGGCAGACTACAGTAAGAAAGTTGTGCGCTAGTGTTGCTATATATATGTTATCCCATATTCTAACAGTCGGACACTCAATACATTCTTGTGAACATTGGATCGCAAGCAATCACTGGGAATTGGTGAGTACATATGTTTTTAGTTACTTTCTAATGCTGCCATTTATGTCTGAATCTTGCCAAGACCGGGAATTCTCAGCATTGTTATCGTATCCTCGATAATACTGCACTATTTAATTTACCTGAGTTATTTGGACCCGTTTCGACCAAATGTTTGGTTAATAAAAGCCGTATGACATGTATCCGCTGATGTAGATTATCTCCCTTAATCAAATCGAACTGATTCATGAATTCGTCGTGTTTACGTGCAAATGATAACGATTACAGGTCTGGCATGTGGGAGCATTCCGTGAGTATTGTAATGGCATATTATTCTTATGTGTTCTTTTTGCATGTCACTCCGACTAATTGCAGTAGCAATTTATTCTATTTGTAAATGATGGGCGAACACGATTGAAATGTTTCCTAAAATTAGCTATGCATTTTATATTACGATTCAGTTCAATATCAGTTCTGAGCCCTGTGCAATACATGAGAATATTGCCAATTTTAACATGTCACAATTGTAACGTGAATTTTCTGGACGACTTTCATTTACTCTATGGGGACACATGTAAACTCCTAACCCAGTCGTCTGTAAATTCATTTTATTAAGTCATATACATGTACGTTCACAGTGTATTGTAAATATTGTAAATGCTATTGCGACCAGGATAGACCAGATCAGACAGTTCTGCTCTAAATGCACTGATGTATACGTCAGTAAGCTGCAATAAGGACATGATGTGAAGTATAATTTATTTCAATCACTGATACTTTGGGTCAGCCAATGGAATCCTACAGTCTTATTAGAGTATACAGTGTTTATCATTAGTAATGTAATACTGTGAGACTGTACAGGAACATACTTGGCACAGTTGCTCTTCATTAAGTTAGCGCAGTTGGCCACGGGCAGTCTGATCAGGGTAAGGCCTGTCGCAATTAAATGTTTGTTTACTAATGGTAAATAACTGTGAATGACGTCTGTATTCACATGTACGGCTGTGAAGAGATATATCGGTGGGTACACTAGATATAGTGGCTGTTCATTAATGTGGTATATCGCATTCTCCGACTTATGAATTCCCCCTTCTTCCAATTAGTGAAAATATCTTTGTGTACATTGTAGGTTATCATGTTTCATCATTGTAATATATGATGTTGTTTGGTATTGCCATGCAATCATAATATTGATTTCATGTGCACTACTGTGACTATTATTGAGACTATAACACGTTACATTCTGGTAACAACACCGTTGGTGTTTTGTAGTCCAAGCCAGTAAGCCAGCCAGGCGATCGATATTGCCCGCTACTACGTACGTACTACCGCGTTCGCGTACGCTGTTCGGGTATTTGAAAAATATCACAATGAGTTAATATTCACATTATTGGCTAGAAACATAGTACCACGGCTCTATAGGACACTTAATTACTATATGTATATAGTAAATTCACCGTATCGGTCGATAAAGGCGTTCACCCGTATTATACCCGTTAATAGCAGACGACAATTTCTACCCGCTCAAACCTGTATTCGATACACGGATCGATACCGTATTTCCGATATGCCTCCGTTAAATTAACATGTCGAGACACGTTACAGCGATCTGTTGAAACACGTTTACTTAATTGACGACCTTATAGGTATCACTGTGCTAAATATAGTACACATCGGCCAGGGGGCACAGACCCAGTTTGCTTGTAAATCCTGATCCATTACAGCCCAATTTTACTTGAGAAACATGTTGGGGTGTTTTTAACACCAGTTTCCAGCATATTTCTAGCATTTAAAAGAAATTACTGAGCCTGCTTGTCACGTGATGTGAACATTACGTCACATGACACTTTGATGATAAACAAAATGGCGGACAGGACAATGTTGAAATTTTCTTTCTTAGGAGTAAGTGAACATATTGTTTAATTAGTGAAAATCCGGTGCAGACAGGTTGCAGGTTATGAACAGGTAGGTTCCACAGCATCCATACGAATAGTGAAAGTGTGAGAGAATGGCCATATTTGGAGGAATCGGTTAAGTTGTATAGTAAAACTAATTGGTGGTTGCTAGCCTATAAGCCATTTCCGGGTCATCAGTGGATGTCGTCTGCTTTCTTTGAAAACAATTCTAAACGGTTTTAATCATGGCTACAGCAAGTTTTATTAAGAGAACAAAGGACAGAATTGCTGGAAAATCAGTTTTATTTAATGAAAATGGTTGCATCAAGTGGGTCGGGATAACCACAGGTGTACGAGTCAAATATGGAAAGATTAAAGTTAAAATTCCAAATGATGCAAGAACAAAATACTATTATACACATAGAGTAGCATTCATGTTACACCATAATGTGTTTGAAATACCCAGGCACCTGAAATATCACATTTATGTGGTTGTTCCCTGTGTGTTAACCCGGCCCACCTGAGTGCCGAGTCCACAATTATAAATAATTCTCGAAAGAATTGCCATAGCGAAAAGCGCTGTCTAAGCCATGCACTCGACGGCGTCACATATCCACCCTGTATCTGCTAATAGTTCCTGTTTTATTAATTACGGTAAATTAACTGTATACCTATCTACATTATGTACATGTCTACATACTAATTACACAGAATTGAGATGCATCAGGGAGCCAGATGAGCCTGTTACTGACTAGTTCAGCCATATTAAAGTGGCGCGTCGCTTTAATTGGCACTGTGTATTTGATTACTAACCGGTATCAAGTGTATAGCTCCCCAACAGGTAGCAACGTTTTTCTAAAGATTATTTATTGACTCGGTTGATACTTGCAAACATTATGACCAAATTTGGCTGCGCGATCAGGGTCTACGCCAGTACTTCTTGGCTACATTTTTCCAGAAAAAAAATCCAAATTTTAAATTTAGCAGAAAATTATTACTGTGAACATTGCTTGCCACAGTAACCTTTGAAACACATGACTATTGTGCAAATTATTCCTGGCATTATGCTCTTTATTTGTTCTAAGTTACCATTATGTTTGGCATGTGCTTGCCTCAACTCTGCAATGCACCTGGATCTTACAGAGAGAGCAAATCGGTTTCTCAAGTTTGTTTTCTTGACCCCACGAAACATGTTCGAGCTAAATGGCGCCTTGTTTATTTCTCGTTTCAGGGAGTTACTCAGATGGCGGATATCTTTTAGATGCGTTACCGTTACCCCTGGTTGAGCGGCATCTACACCTTTGTGTGATTTACTATCACCGTCCCCCGTGTAATGACTAACATGTAAGTCACTATTTATCTGCTTCGTAACTATTTCATTTCCATTTCGCTTCATTACCTATTGACTCATTTTCGGGAGGTTGGCAGTGCAGTGACCATGATGGTTTGGGCAGCTGATATCTCCACCCTGATTTCTTAGCTTACTACCTATTATGCACAGCTTACTGCCAACAAATGCCCCAATGATTAATTTATCTTTGGTATTATTCTCGCACATAGTGGTTGTCACGATTGTACCCGCTTGAAATGGTGTACTGTCGCTATTGAGTATTGGGTTATTGTAGCAAGAGTCACCTTCAACTCGAACCGTCTTGCTACGTTTATGCCACAGAGTTCATTCTCTCTGGCCACAGTTTGTCTGATTTCATGCATACTTTTAGTGTTTAAGCCAACCATAGACTCTGCTATCCTATTTGACTGCTTTTGCATCGAGTTATACGTCGGCGAATTATGTTTGTGTTTACCAACAGCCGACAAGCACCATAATTACTGATTGGTGTGTCTCATAAGGCCCAGCTGCAAACCCACATTAGTTTTTCCTGATTTCCTACCCTTTCGACTTGACGGAACCTCTTCATATAGTTTATAATATTTACTTTTATATCTACATCGGGTGCATTTTAGCCGCTCAGCCCAACAAATGCCCCATTTTCTTGATGCGGCCGCATCAAATACCATTCGCCACTACAGTGCGTATTAAAGGCGCGATGACTGTTTATTTCAGTATTAAACATCTTCTGGACCTCATACGGTCGATATAATTTGTTTAACAACAGATCGGGGTGTACGGATGCATTTTGCGGTACGGCGCATTCGTCAATGAGTTTCGGACGCCTCGACAGAGAGCGCAGAACAGTTACATCATTGTCCGTACCATCAACATCTTTACAGGTAAACGTTTTATTTTCATTTACATTAACCCGGGATTCAAATGAGTCTTTGGTTAGCCTGATGTACCTATGATTTGTTCCATTTGGTGAGTGAGGAGAAAGTTTTTTACCTTTATTTTCATTTACCCGCCCCGTTTGAAATCCGCATTTTTTAACCCGCCTCCTATGCTTATTGTCCGGCATGTTTTCATTAGGTTAACCAAGTTCACTCTGAGCAGTGCATATCGGTAGAGAAATATATATGGGATAGCATTGCTAATTTAACAGGCAGTGTCTATACCCTAAGGAAACAAGTGTCAACACGGGCACACGTGATTCAATTTCCTGTGACATTTTAACACTTCTATGTCTGAATTCGCTGGCAGCACTCATACACTGGGCTGGTTTCAATTTAATTTGACACGTATCATTCTGGCATGTCACTAAGTTATGCGGACAAATGTTTCTATGCAAATTACAACATGTAGATTGACTAAATACTTCGAAAGTCACTTTTTCGCCTGTTTTTATGATAAAAAAATGACAAAATACTCCGAAATCACCCGACTTTCGATAAATTTAATCGTTTTAACCCCATAATTGTGGAACAGCCAATATTTTGGACAAGCACCATCTATTTTATAATAATTGTTTACAAGTGCATCAACAATATAGACTTTTCCTAAGAAATATATATGAGAAAATAATACTCTGGAAAATTCTGGTGAAACTGAAGTTTCCGCAGCTGGACAGCCATAATTATATGACCATTCTTAAATTGCCACTGTTGAAAAGTTAGTCTTCTAAATAATGTCAAATTACATTTGCTGTCACGAAATAGGTCAGACAAGACAATGGTAGGCAGTTTATTGAGATATTATAGCAAAAAAAAAAAAATGCGCTTATAGGTATCACTGTGCTAAATATAGTACACATCGGCCAGGGGGTATGCTTTTGTAGTCCGGTATAAAAAAATAGTGCAGACGTTTTGAGGCCACAGACCCAGTTTGCTTGTAAATCCTGATCCATTACAGCCCAATTTTACTTGAGAAACATGTTGGGGTGTTTTTAACACCAGTTTCCAGCATATTTCAGCATTTAAAAGAAATTACTGAGCCTGCTTGTCACGTGATGTGAACACTACGTCACATGACACTTTGATGATAAACAAAATGGCGGACAGGACAATGTTGAAATTTTCTTTCTTAGGAGTAAGTGAACATATTGTTTAATTAGTGAAAATCCGGTGCAGACAGGTTGCAGGTTATGAACAGGTAGGTTCCACAGCATCCATACGAATAGTGAAAGTGTGAGAGACTGGCCATATTTGGAGGAATCGGTTAAGTTGTATAGTAAAACTAATTGGTGGTTGCTAGCCTAATAGCTATAAATACAGTACTTTTCCCGATATTAAATCATTCTTGATAGAGACTTCGCCGAGATAGCATTTAACGCATTGCCGTAGACTACATATTAAGCAGGTAAGATTTACAAACAAAATGCGCTACAGAACACTTAATTACTATATGTATATAGTAAATTCACCGTATCGGTCGGTGCAGTCGAAAAAACCGATAAGGACGTTCACCCTCGTTATACCCGTTAATAGCAGACGACAATTTCTACCCGCTCAAACCTGTATTCGATACACGGATCGATACCGTTGATGCCGGGGTATTTAAAAAGTATCACAATGGGTTAATATTCGCGTTATTGGCTAGAAACATATTTGTATTTAGCATTAAACATCTGCCCATACGCGTTCCTAATTTGTATATGTGACTGGACATTTTATTACATGATTCTTGATTTAGCCCGTGTCACAGGGTTAACATGTACGTGTCTTTGCTATAAGATGCACTTATTGTTTTATTAAACTATAGAGGTTGTCGAGCATTTGGCAATGCTATACTTATGCATGTAGCTTGTATTGTGTGTACCGTCTCATGGTAAGACTTGTCATTTGTATGGTCATATAGCGAACGTAAATATGCATATTATAAGTACTCGTGTATGTATTACATATACAAATTGTCGTGTGACACGTGCATTCTTGTACATTCCGGATTTCCGTATAATTGTATATTTGTGATGTGTGGTACTGTGTTGTATTGTTGTGCGTATGATTGATTTCACATACCTGTGATTCCACATACCTGTGATTTCACACACCTGTGATTTTTACATACCTGTGATTTAGCATGTACATTTGCCATGTGCGTGTAATAACGGGGCTTATGTTGTATTGGTGGAAATACGTTTATGCGTGACCTTTTTGCGGATTTAAATACACGTCCATTTTATGAGCAATGTTTTACTGATGTCACGCCATAATTGCCACAGATTATGCATGTGTGTGATAGAGAACTCGTTGACTGCGTGTGCTGGTTTCGCTAGGGAAAAGACCCCTTTTGGTATTACGGATGTCCACTATCCGTGCCGGCCGAGTTTGTCCGCGTGTCAGTTGTTCACCAGATAAGGGACCTTCTGTAGGTGAAGCCAGTATATAGCGCAGACCATACCATGGTCTGCCCTGTTATGTATGCTACGGGTTAGTGTTTCAGCATAGCCTGGTACTGGCCAACACGGATATATCAGGTCCCATACTGGTGATGCTTTGCGTCGTGATATTTCCGTAAATGACCACGATATTTGAGTTTAGTATGTGCTACACTCTCATTTGAGTGTACAGCCCGTAGTATCGATATGGACGGGTTTTGCGGGGCCAAATAGCGACCCTCGTATGTCGAGACCAGTCGAGCCCATTTCGCATTATGAGATCTGGGTCTATAGTGTACAGATTTATGGTAGTGTGGGATATACCATGTTGGATGGTATTTATTCCGCGAGGGCTGTACACTAGTTTGGTTGAATTTATGGCGTGGGAACATATATTTATGCCAAATATAACCCACGGGTGAAATGGCAAAAGCTATGGTTTTGTAATATATATGTGAGATGTCGAACGAGGGGTAGGCATATTCATTATTCCGTGCGTGATTTCACTGGTGCGTATATAAGCGATGTCTCGCAATGTGTTGTTGGGACACATATTTTCTGGTAGCAGAAGGATAGTATTGTATTCACCAATGACACGGAGGATTTTGGTATGTACCTACAACATTTTATTTCAGCTGTGATTTGCCGTTGTTCGATTCCAGTTTGAGTCCGTTGTGCATCCTGTCTGTCTGTCTGTGCGTATTTATCCAGTAATTGGAGGCTCATTTCATTTTGTAGCCTCTTGAGATCGCTCCAGCGAGCCACATTGGACGTTTTGGTCCACTTGTTGAGGGCAGACCCCAGTCAGTGCAGAGTACCAGGTCTTCCGAGTGTCCGTACGTCTGTCTGGCGCAGTGTGTGTAGCAGCTCCGGGTACAGGCCTGTATAGAGCAGTGTGTGATTGCTACATCGCGTTCAGCAGACAGTCACTGCCATAGATTAATGAAGTGAAACACCATACACATTATATCATATTATTATACTATCACCGAGTTGAATGTCACCTATGTGAAACTTTTCCCGGCGTCTTAGCCAACGTGATAATCGCCAATTTGTATTATATCGGAACTTTACATCCGGACTACCACTTCCGGTATTACAACCAATTGATTCACCATGGATAATTTACATCCGGTCCACCACATCCGGGTTGCTACAGTCTAGTGATACCATCGGAACTTTACATCTGGTCCACCACTTCCGGAAATAATACTTCGCGACAGTCTACCTTTGGAACTTTACTGCCGGTACCAGCTTCCGGAACATTATCATTATTGACTACCATGTGATGTAACCACATCCGGCTTTGACTTTGACATTCATACTTTGGAAATATATTGCATAGGCAATACACATGTATACTTTGATAGTGTATGGTAATACTCCTATCATGGCATATCATGGCTAAGGGATTGTAGTAAGACTACATATATTGTTTATGGATTAATCCACTTGAAGTTGGATAATAGCCATATTGGTGACTAGACCTCATACTGCGGGTGAGGCAGACCTTTGGACCTTGAATACTCAGAGGTTACCACTATCTATTGAGATACGCCAGCACTGGGGTAGCTCAGATGATTGTCATTTGTCCTCCAATGTTCGTTCTGCCATGTTAGTCTTGTATGTTATTTCATTTTGATTAGCGATCATCAAAGTACTTGTGCATTCATACTATTGTCCACTACGGGACCATTGGATAGTTACCAACAATACTGAGTTTATTTCGTCTATAGCTTTTAAGTTGCGTTAAAGTATAACAGTCGATTGGCTTACAACCTTGTAATTGAATAGTATCATGCACCGTACAGTGATGTTCGCATATCAATGTATCATGTATTCCTGTGTGTTCCCCATGTACTATAGGTGTACATTATAAATGATTAAGTGACTACGTTGTACTTATCTACTCTAGCCTATCCCTTACACTTCAACTGCATTGTTACCACTTTTCGTTCGTCAGATCAAGCTATATTGGCCATAACGTCATAACAATTGAAGTATACTTGGTTCTTATGATAATAGGGGAGACAATTTGTCTCGATCATTCCTGACCTTGGTAATGACCTTGACAATGGTGTCAGAAGTGGGGTTTGTTTCCTCTTTTATAATCAGTTTCTTTTTCAAAGCAGTTGAAGTAAGGAGGCTAGAATAGCTGTACACCTAGTGTCGTCAAAATTCAATCTTGTATTTGTTTGCCTTGGGAGTTAAGGTAAGATGCCCTCCAACACTTAGACACTAATACATCACCACATACATGATTTGACTACCTAGGTACAGAAGTGTAGAGTTGAGACGATTTTGTGAGATAGTCGATGTAAGGGTCATTGTAACTTTTGATTTGTTGAACAGTACCTCCCTGTGATGATGGCACAGCGGGTGTTCTAGGTTATCACTAGACACTTCTACATCTGAGGCGAGATTACTACCACTATTATATTGTGTATGAACAATACTATATCCTGCCAGGTGTCTATAACCAGTCCCCAATTTTTGTGTCCAGTACCATAGAGGGGAAATTGTAAATATACCATTACATTAGAACATACATATACCGGATTGACTTACCCAATTGAGAAACTTATACCGTCGTTAGGAGTAGAGACCGGATTGATTTACCTTAACCTTATAGACTTGAAGCAAGAGACTCGCACATATCACCAAGTGATTCGAGTGCTAGAGACCTTGTGTACCGTCGGGTAAAGCGTGTAAATCAATAATCCGGAGTTGAGGTGAGAGTAAGAATGTCGTCCATTAAGGAGCTAATGGAGATAGGCAAAAGCTTAGGGCTAGCAGATTCAGAGTTAAGGGCCTTTGTAAAAGAAGAGCAGGAGAGAGAAAGACAGGAAAGACTAGAGGCTAGGCAGGCTGAGAAAGATAGCTTAGATGCTGAGCGGTTGGCTAAAGAGGCTGAGCGGTTGGCTAAAGAGGTTGAGCGACAGATGGAGAAAGATAGGTTAGATGCTGAGCAGTTAGCTAAGGAAGTTGAGCGACAGATGGAGAAAGATAGATTAGATGCTGCGCGGTTAGATAAGGAATCACATCGGTTAGCCAATGAAGCACAGTTAGCTCTAGAAAGCCCAAGTAGGGGTAGTTATGAATGATAGAAGCCCGAGTAGATGTAGTTATGACAGAAGTACCAGCAGGAACGGCTACGACAGGCATCGCGGGACATGTTACCATTGTGGCAAAGAAGGTCACATGTCCTACGATTGTCCTAAACGTGACCGGTCCTCAGCTTACAAAGCAGCAGCAGTCGAGGAAGAGAAACATGTAAGTTTTGCAGATAAGGAACAGAGAGGTCGGTACAGAGGTAGAAATAGAGGTAGAAGCGGAAGGTACACTAGAGGCAGAGGTAGAGGGAGATGGCAAAACACGCAACAACCAGCGAAAAACCAAGGAAATTTCTGTGTGGTTCATACCGACACCACTATTGTATGTTCTGGTAGCGAGACACAGCCGGAGTTAATTAACGGATGTACATTTGGTATGGATAGGCTACCCGTAGCAGAGGGCACATTAAATTGGAAAAGGGTCACAGTAATGCGAGATACTGGGTGTACCGGGGTGGTCGTCAAGGAAAGTTTAGTACAACCAAATCAGTTTTTAAGCAAAGTTTCAACATGCATGCTGGTAAATAGGAGCAAAATGAGTGGAATTCCTACCGCCCGGGTAGATCTAGATACAACTTTTTTCAAAGGTCAGGTAGAAGCCCTTTGCATGACAGATACAATGTATGATGTTACCATAGGTAATGTAGACGGTCAGAATTACCAGTGATATCCGATTTTAAAGGCGCAAAATCGTGCGCAGTTGAAACTAGGTTACAAACGATAGCCCGAGACGAATCATATAAGTCCCTACCGAAATCGCGAACGTATCACGCGATGAATTCAAAGAGGCGCAGGCACATGACGTCACATTGACGTCGGTTCGAAATAACGCAAAAGACGGAACGGTACGGTCAAGTAAGAACGGAAACAAATCGAAATTCGCATACCGAAAAGACTTGTTGTATCGTAATTTCGAATCGATAGGGTCAGGTAGGATGTACCATCAGCTTGTAGTCCCAAAAACACTTAGGACTACCGTGATGAAAGTGGCACATGAATCAATCATGGCGGGCCATTTAGGGGTTAAGAAGACAACTGATCGAGTGTTATCAGAATGTTATTGGCCAGGCGTGGGCAGTGACATTACACGGTTTTGTAGGTCTTGTGACATATGTCAAAAGACTGTGTCAAAGGTACACATCACCAAGGTTCCGTTAGGAACTATGCCGTTGATAGACACTGTTCAACGAGTCGCAGTTGACATTGTAGGGCCAATTTTTCCAGCTACCGATCGGAAGAATCGTTACATACTAACGTTAGTTGATTATGCAACTAGGTACCCAGAAGCGGTACCACTAACCAGACATCGAGGCCGAACGAGTCGCGGAAGCTCTCGTGGATATGTTCAGTAGACTGGGTATCCCCGAGGAGATGCTCACCGATCGGGGTAGTCAATTTACGTCGGCAGTCATGGAGGAAGTTAGTAGATTGTTATCGCTGAGACAATTAACCACGACACCGTACCACCCACAGTGTAACGGTCTCGTGGAACGGCTCAATGGTACATTAAAGCAAATGCTTCGTAGAATGGCAAGCGAACGTCCCAAAGATTGGGACAAATACATTAACGCGCTCTTATTCGCGTATCGCGAAGTCCCTCAAGAAAGTTTGGCTTTCTCACCGTTTGAACTATTGTACGGAAGGACCGTTCGGGGTCCGATGAGCATACTAAGAGATCTGTGGTCCGAGAAGGACATAGAGGACAACGTCAAAACGACGTATCAGTACGTCCTCGACTTGCGCGAACGGCTCGAGAAAACGTGCGAAATCGCGCATGAGAACTTGAAGAGTGCGTCCAAAAAGTACTCAAAGTACTACAAACGTAAGACTCGTAGTAGGCAGTATGCAGTGGCAGATCAGGTACTTGTACTACTACCGACAGACAACAACAAATTGCTTCTTAGGTGGAAGGGACCATACCCCATAACAGAGGTAGTTAATGAGTGGGACTATAGGGTTGACATGCGAGGGAAGTTGAAAACCTTTCATGCAAACATGTTAAAGAGGTACGAGACTAGGCCTGAGCACCCGGGGAAGGGAATACTCACTGTAATAAATGCGGCCGTGATAGAAGACACAGTAGAGGGGGATCCTAGTCCAAGTGGGTGTAGTGCCGTAGAAAACATGTTATGTCCCAGGGGATTAGAGTCCGATACGGAGAGCAAAGTTGACCTGTCGCCTGATTTAGGCAAGAAACAAAAGACCCAAGTCAAAGAGATCTTACGGGAGTTCACCCATGTCCTGAGGGACGCATCAGGACACACCCATATAGAGAAACATGAGATAAAGTTGTCAACGCAAGACCCATTAAGAATTAAGGGGTACCCTATCCCATTTAAGGTCAGGGAAACAGTCAGCCAGGAAGTAGAGGAGATGCTGAAGCTAGGTGTCATAGAACCTTCAAAATAACCTTACTCATCCCCCGTAATTCTGGTTAGGAAAAAGGACGGGGGTCTCCGATTCTGCATTGATTTCCGGCAACTTAACAAAGTCACTGTGTTTGATGCGGAACCAATGCCAAATATTGAAGAGATGTTCTCTAAGTTGGCCGGACATAGCTACTTTTCAAAGCTGGACCTGAGTAAGGGCTACTGGCAGGTCCCATTGGATGATAATTCCAGGGAATATTCCGCTTTCGAGGCACCCCAGGGTCTATTCCAGTTCAAGGTCATGCCCTTTGGAATGGTCACGGCACAGGCCACTTTCTGTAGACTCATGAGGAAAGTATTAAAGGGGGTCCACAATGCAGACAGCTTTGTCGATGACATGTTGATATTCTCCCATACGTGGCAACAACACCTGGGAGCTCTGAGTGAAGTCCTCTCCCGATTGTCCGATGCAAATCTAACGACAAAACCCTCCAAGTGCAGCATTGGGTACAGGCAACTTGAGTGCCTGGGACATACTATCAGCAGTAAAAAAGAACTAAGGGCCCATCCCGAAAAGGTCAAGGCAGTTCATGAAGCTAATGTCCCTGAGACAAAGAAGGAGGTCAGGGCTTTCCTGTGGTTAGCCGGGTTCTATAGGAAGTTCATGCCCAACTTCGCAGAGATAGCGAGCCCGCTAACTGACCTTACTAAGAAAGGCCAACCAAACAATGTCAACTGGGGGGGCACCCCAACGGAAAGCTTTCGTTACCCTCAAGGGATTATTGACCAGGGACCCAGTTCTGAAACTGCCCGAACTAGACAAACCTTTCGTGCTCAGGACGGATGCTTCCGACATTGGGTTAGGGGCAATACTGTTGCAAGAGCAGGATGGTATCCCACTTACGATAGCGTATGCCAGCAAAAAGATGTTGCCAAGGGAACGCAATTAATTTTAGGATTCGTTTAGGGCAGACCCCAGTCAGTGCAGAGTACCAGGTCGTCCGAGTGTCCGTACGTCTGTCTGGCGCAGTGTGTGTAGCAGCTCCGGGTACAGGCCTGCATAGAGCAGTGTGTGATTGCTACATCGCGTTCAGCAGACAGTCACAGCCATAGATTAGTGAAGTGAAACACCATACACATTATATCATATTATTATACTACCACCGAGTTGAATGTCACCTATGTGAAACTTTTCCCGGCGTCTTAGCCAACGTGATAATCGCCAATTTGTATGATATCGGAACTTTACATCCGGACTACCACTTCCGGTATTACAACCCATTGATTCACCATGGATACTTTACATCCGGTCCACCACATCCGGGTTGCTACAGTCTAGTGATACCATAGGAACTTTACATCTGGTCCACCACTTCCGGAAATAATACTTCGCGACAGTCTACCTTTGGAACTTTACTGCCGGTACCAGCTTCCGGAACATTATCATTATTGACTACCATGTGATGTAACCACATCCGTCTTTGACTTTGACATTCATACTTTGGAAATATATTGCATAGGCAATACACATGTATACTTTGATAGTGTATGGTAATACTCCTATCATGGCATATCATGGCTAAGGGATTGTAGTAAGACTACATATATTGTTTATGGATTAATCCACTTGAAGTTGGATAATAGCCATATTGGTGACTAGACCTCATACTGCGGGTGAGGCAGACCTTGGGACCTTGAATACTCAGAGGTTACCACTATCTATTGAGATACGCCAGCACTGGGGTAGCTCAGATGATTGTCATTTATCCTCAAATATTCGTTCTGCCATGTTGTACTTGTTTGTTATTTCACTTTGATTAGCGATCATCAAAGTACATGTGCATTCATACTATTGTCCACTACGGGACCATTGAGATACCACATACTGAGTTTATTCGTCTATAGCTTTTAAGTTGCGTTAAAGTATAACAGTCGATTGGCTTACAACCTTGTAATTGAATAGTATCATGCACAGTACAGTGATGTTCGCATACCAATGTATCATGTATTCCTGTGTGTTCCCCATGTAATATAGTGTACATTATAAGTGATTAAGTGACTACGTGTACTTATCTACTCTAGCCTATCCCTTACACTTCAACTGCATTGTTACCACTTTTCGTTCGTCAGATCAAGCTATATTGGCCATAACGTCATAACAATTGAAGTATACTTGGTTCTTATGATAATAGGGGAGACAATTTGTCTCGATCATTCCTGACCTTGGTAATGACCTTGACACAAATGATTAACTTGATATACATGTAACAATTCATTTCGCTTATGGATGGATTGGTGTGCATCCTGATAGTAGGATGGATTTTGTTTGTTTCTTAGTGTTTAACGGCACATCAAGAAATAATGTCACTTTTTTGGCGGGATCAACAGGTTCGATTCCAGTATTTCACGTGCAAAGGTGTAGGGGGTTGGATTATAACATTAGAACTGAATGTTTTCATTAATACTATACATATTCAGTCTTGAAATTAAAATAATCTGATCTGGTACCAGGTCCTACCCACACAATAATCACTTAGCCCCATCCTCTAAAATTAATAGGTTTATTACTATTCTTGCTACGTTTATAATAGGATATAACCGGATTCAACTCTCAAGTACAGACAGCAGGAATAGTACCCGAGAGCCAAACGAGGTAGATTGGAATTCTGCTAAGTTTGAACCACACTTGTCTCCAGATCTCCCAACCTGCACCCATGTGGAAAGGATTAAATATATATGGAGTGTATTCTACTTTTATTTACATACTAATAACATATTAATGACAACAACATACTATGCACATATTAATGAGCTATAATATACAAATCAAACATCTGGACACCCTCAACATTTATTATGTTCGTTTTCAATAACCACATGGATACGATACGTAACGTTCCCGAAGCACACTCTCTTGTCGAACACAATTCTATAGTTTTATTATTCTGTGATACGGTCAGAATATTAGTCATATCTCTATCCCTGGTAATTTTGTAAGGATCAGTCACGGTCACAGAATCGGTGGACAATGTTTTCACCATATTTTTGATCACGTCATAGTTTATCTGTAGACAGTTTTTATGATTCAGCGTGATGCCTCTTATCTTACAATGTGTTAATATTCCATTTTCATCGGGTCTGGTAGTTTGAAAATCGTAGTTCTTTTGTACTTCTGTGACACCTACGATACGACGTGTGTGTGTTGTCTGGACATCGGTCTTGTTATTTATGCGTTTCGCTCGTTTTTCTAACCGTACACATCTAGTAAACGTTTGTACGACGTTAACTATGCCTGTCGATATCGATTTGTTGACTGTTGTGCGGTCATAAGTGTAGGGGCCTGTTTTATTTTCTCTTTGTGTTGGTATCTTTGGCACATGTGATAGTTTGTCTATAGGGTCATGTTGTGTTGTTATATTGGTGGACATCCATTTTATTCACTCAGTGACAATATATTTAAATAGAGATTCATTATTGGATACAAACAGTTATTATGTAGTCATCCATTAATAATATACATAGCTGATATAATACATGCAATGGCTATCAATGTGTATTGAATCAGAGTAATGGACTTGCACGCAACAAGAACACATTATTACATTTATATACATTTATTACTAACTATACAACATCTACAAAGTAATATACAACATTATAAAACTTCAAACACACAGAAACGAGCCCCTCCCCCCCCCACACTCTCTCTTTCACCTCCCCTCCCCCCTCCCCCCCTCTCTCTCTGTCTCTCTGTCTCTCTCTCTCTCTCTCTCTCTCTCTCTCTCTCTCTCTCTCTCTCTCTCTCTCCCTCTCTCTCTCACACACACACACACACATACTGAATTTATTCTTTATTATTCCCATGAAAAATATATATTGTGTAGTTACAGTAACGTGTGAACAAATTAATTAAATGATTATTGTTGTGTTGACTGTAACTCCGGCCACACAACTACAAACATTCGATGGTATTTACAATCATAATTGTTCATTTATTAACTTCGATATATGTAATTGTCATGTAGTCATTCTCAAATTGATTTATATGTGAATACTAGAACTTTATAGCAACTAGTGTTACGAATACAGTCAGTACACTAATGTTATACATCTTGTACGTCAGATGCGTTTATCCATGAATTGAATTTCTTAGGAAAATGTAACCATTTCACGAAATATTGCTTGTTTCTTCCTTTGCCTCTCGCTTTAATAATAGTTTCCACTTTCCACATTTGGTCCTGATTCACAGAAATCTTTTGAATTTCGCTTTCAAAGAACGTTCCAGTAATATCTGCATCCGCCATGTCTTTCAAGCGGTACATTGGTATCTGTCCCCGGAAATATCGCAGGAATATTTTGAATATTTCCCCGCTGTATGTCTGATCGTAAGCTCTGGTAAACGTCGCATGTAAGTGTGATATACGGACATAGTCACCGATTTTGAACCGGAAACGTTTCTTCTTTGTCACCGTTCCATCTTTACGTGATAGATAAGTAACAATTCGGACTTCCATTTCATTTTCGTCTTTAACCGACGCTGGCGCCGTATCTATCGTTCTATGTACGGTACTATTATAGCTTGTCGCTATGTCTTGTAACGCAGGTAGATATATGTCCGTTTGTTTATAGTTCATATACCGGTACAGTTTCATATTGATAGTATTGATTGTTCTCTCCGCTACGGACGCTTTGGTTTCATTTTGTGTAGGAAAATACAAAATTTTGTTCTTTTTTCATTCGATCTTGGACAAGTTTAGCGCGGAATTCTTGACCTTTATCAGTGGATAGTCGTCTCTCGATTCGTCCTTCGGCAAATATATCTCGAAAAGCGGTACTAACAGAAGCACCAGTAGTATGAGTCAACGGTCTAAGCCATATATATTTTGAGAATACATCTACAACCAGTAGAATGAAAGTAATGCCGTAATTGTCTTTAGAATATTTTGATATATCGAACAAGTCTGCTTCCCACAAATCATCAATACCGGCTGTAATCACGTGAATTCTTATGAATCGTCTTCTCACCGGTTTGCTTAAACTGTAAGGTTCTTGTTGTTGTAACCACTTGCGGATTTTGTATTTACTTAATTTATATTGATCTTGTTTCTTGACATAATTGTACAAGTTATCTGGTCCAGAGAAACTCGCAGGCTTTGACGAGTCGAAATATATTGAGTGCACATAATGTTCCAGTTTGGTGGTATTCTAGCAAGTGTTATATTCTTCAGATAAATAGTGTTATTCTTATGTTGTTTAAGATTTAATCGTCACTCTAGTCTTCTGTGTCTTCCCCGTCATCTGTGGCATCGATATCATCGCCATCAGGAAACAGATCGTTGGACTAGTGACTGTATTTCAAAACCGTTTTAATTCTCTTATTTAATGACATATCCTCTAAATCTACAATTTCCGCAATCATTTTCTTATGTATTTCGCTTTCGGTAATAATCGGGATTAGCCGTTTCAATAATGTAGTGTACGTCTTTAAGAATTCTCCTTTATCGATATCAAATACGTAGCCATATGTATTTGCCCTTGCCTTCCTTATAATGCTATGGTCTGTAGGTTTAACACTACTGTGCGATTCGCTTCCTCTTATGCTGTTGTCGGAATTGTTTTTCTCGGCCCTTCCTATGCTATTTAGAACGTTTGTGCGCATGCGCAAATGCTCCGGGGTTCTGGCTTTTAAATCAATCACTAGATAGCCGTATGATTTATTCACAGCTTCATCAAACTGACGCAGAAGTACATGTGGGTTAGTAGGGTACATCTGCCTGGCTAATGTCATTACTGGCTGTTTGTCTAAGGGAGTTTTAAATAATACCAGATATACTGACAATTTTTCGCATGGTTTGGTTTTTCACTATAGAACATGTTTTGGTTTACAGCGATGACGGACATGTTTCTATGATGACTTCCTTCCGTATATTAATCTGTAACACGTTCATCCTTCGCAGCTTCGGATGCCATGTCATCCAATATAATAACGTTATTGAGTTTTGGATCTATGAATTCGTCCTTTTCTAAGTTAAATGGAATCCCCTTGATGAACTCGACTTTGGGATATACGCGTTTTCTGATGTGATCGCATAACGGTTGCCATCTCTTGTAAAGCCAAATAATTCTCTGTGGCGTTGGAGATATATTTTCCTTCGCTCGTTCTAACAATTGCGTTACGAAGTAGGTTTTTTCCGGACGACGTCGGTCCAATAATCATACTAATCAATTCCTGATTCGTCTGAACTTCTGGCTGTCTCATATCTTCCGGAGCTCCGAGAGCTCCGGGAGAAATGGGAGCTCCGAGAGCTCCGAGAGCTCCGAGAGCTCCGAGAGCTCCGAGAGTCTGGGAGCTCCGAGAGCTCCGAGAGCTCCGAGAGCTCTGGGAGCTCCGAGAGCTCCGAGACCTCTGGGAGCTCCGAGAGCTCCGAGAGCTCCGAGAGCTCCGAGAGCTCCGAGAGCTCCGAGAGCTCCGGGAGCTCCGAGATCTCCGAGAGCTCCCAGAGCTCCCAGAGCTCCTGGGAGCTCTCGGAGCTCCCATTTCTCCCAGAGCTCTCCGGGAGCTCCCGAATGGGAGCTCCGAGAGCTCCTGTGAGCTCTCGGAGCTCCCATCTCTCCCGGAGCTCTCGGAGCTCCGGAAGATATGAGACAGCCAGAAGCTCAGACGAATCAGTAATTGATTAGTATGATTAGTGGACCGACGTCGTCCGGAAAAAAACCTACTTCGTAACGAAACTGTTAGAACGAGCGAAGGAAAATATATCTCCAACGCCACAGAGAATTATTTGGCTTTGCAAGAGATGGCAACCGTTATACGATCACATCAGACAACGTGTATATCCCAAAGTCGAGTTCATCAAGGGGATTCCATTTAACTTAGAAAAGGACGAATTCATAGATCCAAAACTCAATAACGTTATTATATTAGATGACATGGCATATTATATTGGGTAACATGGCATCCGAAGCTGCGAAGGATGAACGTGTTACAGATTTATATACGGAAGGAAGTCATCATAGAAACATGTCCGTCATCGCTGTAGACCAAAACATGTTCTAGAGTGAAAAACCAAACCATGCGAAAAATTGTCAGTATATCTGGTATTATTTAAAACTCCCTTAGAAAAACAGCCAGTAATGACATTAGCCAGGCAGATGTACCCTACTAACCCACAGGTAATTATGCGTCAGTTTGATGGAGCTGTGAATAAATCATACGGCTATCTAGTGATTGATTTAAAAGCCAGAACCCCGGAGCATTTGCGCATGCGCACAAACGTTCTAAATAGCATAGGAAGGGCCGAGACAAACAATTCCGACAACAGCATAAGAGGAAGCGAATCGCATAGCAGTGTTAAACCTACAGACCATAGTATTATAAGGAAGGCAAGGGCAAATACATATGACTACGTATTTGATATCGATAAAGGAGAATTCTTAAAGACGTACACTACATTATTGAAACGGCTAATCCCGAGTATTACCGAAAGCGAAATACATAAGAAAATAATTGCGGAAATTGTAGATTTAGAGGATATGTCATTATACATAAGAGAATTAAAACGGTTTTGAAATACAGTCACTTGTCCAACGATCTGTTTCCTGATGGCGATGATATCGATGATATCGATGCCACAGATGACGGGGAAGACACAGAAGACTAGAGTGACGATTAAATCTTAAACAACATAAGAATAACACTATTTATATGAAGAATATAACACTTGCTAGAATACCTAACTGGAACATTATGTGCACTCAATATATTTCGACCCGTCAAAGCCTGCGAGTTTCTCTGGACCAGATAAATTGTACAATTATGTCAAGAAACAAGATCAATATAAATTAAGTAAATACAAAATCCGCAAGTGGTTACAACAACAAGAACCTTACAGTTTAAGCAAACCGGTGAGAAGACGATTCATAAGAATTCACGTGATTACAGCCGGTATTGATGATTTATGGGAAGCAGACTTGTTCGATATATCAAAATATTCTAAAGACAATGACGGCATTACTTTCATTCTACTGGTTGTAGATGTATTCTCAAAATATATATGGCTTAGACCGTTGACACATAATACTGGTGCTTCTGTTAGTACGGCTTTTCGAGATATATTT
The DNA here is from genome assembly GCA_029237695.1 of Conchocele bisecta. Taxonomy (NCBI): domain Eukaryota; kingdom Metazoa; phylum Mollusca; class Bivalvia; order Lucinida; family Thyasiridae; genus Conchocele; species Conchocele bisecta. Next base: position 3,122,976 of record CM055274.1, on the reverse strand, counting down.
GCCGAAGGACGAATCGCGAGACGACTATCCACTGATAAAGGTCAAGAATTCCGCGCTAAACTTGTCCAAGATCGAATGAAAAAAGAACAAAATTTTGTATTTTCCTACACAAAATGAAACCAAAGCGTCCGTAGCGGAGAGAACAATCAATACTATCAATATGAAACTGTACCGGTATATGAACTATAAACAAACGGACATATATATACCAGCGTTACAAGACATAGTGACAAGTTATAATAGTACCGTACATAGAACGATAGATAGGCGGCCGCCGCGTCGGTTAAAGACGAAAATGAAATGGAAGTCCGAATTGTTACTTATCTATCACGTAAAGATGGAACGGTGACAAAGAAGAAACGTTTCCGGTTCAAAATCGGTGACTATGTCCGTATATCACACTTACATGCGACGTTTACCAGAGCTTACGATCAGACATACAGCGGGGAAATATTCAAAATATTCCTGCGATATTTCCGGGGACAGATACCAATGTACCGCTTGAAAGACATGGCGGATGCAGATATTACTGGAACGTTCCTTGAAAGCGAAATTCAAAAGATTTCTGTGAATCAGGACCAAATGTGGAAAGTGGAAACTATTATTAAAGCGAGAGGCAAAGGAAGAAACAAACAATATTTCGTGAAATGGTTACATTTTCCTAAGAAATTCAATTCATGGATAAACGCATCTGACGTACAAGATGTATAACATTAGTGTACTGACTATATTCGTAACACTAGTTGCTATACATTTCTAGTATTCACATATAAATCAATTTGAGAATGACTGCATGACAATACCATATATCGAAGTTAATAAATGAACAATTATGATTGTAAATACCATCGAATGTTTATAGTTGTGTGGCCGGAGTTATAGTCGACACAACAATACTCATTTACTTAATTTGTTCAAACGTTACGCTGTTTATATTACAATCGGCAAACTATGTCTGTAGCTACACAATATATATTTTGCATGGGAATAATAAAGAATAAATTCAGTATGTGTGTGTGTGTGTGTGTGTGTGTGCGTGTGCGTGTGTGTGTGTGTGTGTGTGTGAGAGAGACAGACAGAGAGAGAGAGAGAGAGAGAGAGAGAGAGAGGGGAGAGAGTGGGGGGGAGGGGTCGTTTCTGTGTTTCGAAGTTTTATAATGTTGTATATTACTTTGTAGATGTTGTATAGTTAGTAATAAATGTATATAAATGTAATAATGTGTTCTTGTTGCGTGCAAGTCCATTACTCTGATTCAATACACATTGATAGCCATTGCATGTATTATATCAGCTATGTATATTATTAATGGATGACTACATAATAACTGTTTGTATCCAATAATGAATCTCTATTTAAATATATTGTCACTGAGTGAATAAAATGGATGTCCACCAATATAACAACACAACATGACCCTATAGACAAACTATCACATGTGCCAAAGATACCAACACAAAGAGAAAATAAAACAGGCCCCTACACTTATGACCGCACAACAGTCAACTAATCGATATCGACAGGCATAGTTAACGTCGTACAAACGTTTACTAGATGTGTACGGTTAGAAAAACGAGCGAAACGCATAAATAACAAGACCGATGTCCAGACAACACACACACGTAAGAAGTCGTATCGTAGGTGTCACAGGAATACCAAAGAACTACGATTTTCAAACTACCAGACCCGATGAAAATGGAATATTAACACATTGTAAGATAAGAGGCATCACGCTGAATCATAAAAACTGTCTACAGATAAACTATGACGTGATCAAAAATATGGTGAAAACATTGTCCACCGATACTGTGACCGTGACTGATCCTTACAAAATTACCAGGGATAGAGATATGACTAATATTCTGACCGTATCACAGAATAATAAAACTATAGAATTGTGTTCGACAAGTTAGTGCTTCGGGAACGTTACGTATCGTATCCATATGGTTATTGAAAACGAACATAATAAATGTTGAGGGTGTCCAGATGTTTGATTTGTATATTATAGCTCATTAATTTGTGCATAGTATGTTGTTGTCATTAATATGTTATTGGTATGTAAATAAAAGTAGAATACACTCCATATATATTTAATCCTTTCCACATGGGTGCAGGTTGGGAGATCTGGAGACAAGTGTGGTTCAAACTTAGCAGAATTCCAATCTACCTGGTTTGGCTCTCGGGTACTATTCCTGCTGTCTGTACTTGAGAGTTGAATCCGGTTATATCCTATTATAAACGTAGCAAAGAATAGCAATAAACCTATTACTTTTAGAGGATGGGGCTAAGTGATTACTTTGTGGGTAGGACCTGGTACCAGATCAGATTATTTTAATTTCAAGACTGAATATGTATAGTATTAATGAAAACATTCAGTTCTAATGTTATGATCCAACCCCCTACACCTTTGCACGTGAAATACTGGAATCGAACCTGTTGATCCCGCCAAAAAGTGACATTATTTCTTGCTGTGCCGTTAAGCACTAAGAAACAAACACAATCCATCCTACTATCAGGATGCACACCAATCCAACCCTAACCCAAGCGAAATGAATGGTTATATGTATGTCAAGTTAATCATTTGTATATGTAATACATACACGAGTACTTATAATATGCATATTTACGTTCGCTATATGACCATACAAATGACAAGTCTTACCATGAGACGGTACACACAATACAAGCCACATGCATAAATATAGCATTGCCAAATGCTCGAAAACCTCTATAGTTTAATAAAACAATAAGTGCGTCCTATAGCAAAGACACGTACATGTTAACCCTGTGACACGGGCTAAATCAAGAAACATGTAATAAAATGTCCAGTCACATATACAAATTAGGAATGCGTATGGGCAGATGTTTAATGCTAAATACAAATATGTTTCTAGCCAATAACGCGAATATTAACCCATTGTGATACTTTTTAAATACCCCGGCATCAACGGTATCGATCCGTGTATCGAATACAGGTTTGAGCGGGTAGAAATTGTCGTCTGCTATTAACGGGTATAACAAGGGTGAACGTCCTTATCGAATGATTTAATATCGGGAAAAGTACTGTATTTATAGCTATTAGGTCGTCAATTAAGTAAACGTGTTTCAACAGATCTCTGTAACGTGTCTCGACATGTTAATTTAACGGAGGCATATCGGAAATACGGTATCGATCCGTGTATCGAATACAGGTTTGAGCGGGTAGAAATTGTCGTCTGCTATTAACGGGTATAATACGGGTGAACGCCTTTATCGACCGATACGGTGAATTTACTATATACATATAGTAATTAAGTGTCCTATAGAGCCGTGGCTTACTATGTTTCTAGCCAATAATGCGAATATTAACCCATTGTGATATTTTTTAAATACCCGGACAGCGTACGCGAACGCGGTAGTACGTACGTAGTCGCGGGCAATATCGATCGCTGGTCCCGTATCGGTATACCGCGGGTTTTCCCGTGACATAGGCGCTATCGGTTTTTCTCCTCCACTCGGGCAAAAACCTTTAACATGGGGGAGATGCTACCTGAAGGGACACCCTGTTCTACTGTTCCTGATCAAATAACACACTACTGTAGCCTGATAACGATTTATATTGATTGCTCGAAGCATGACTCGTGTTTTCATTGGTGGAATGGCGAACAGTGCAGATCCTGATCAGACGGTGCAGATCCACATGCTGATCTGAATCTACATTTACATCCCATTTATCCAGTCACTGCCACATATTGACAATCTCAACGTTCAATCAATCAGTTTGATTGGCTGTGCCTGAGATGTAGCACAGCTCAGGCTCAGCCAATCAAGCTGATTCATCTCAAGCACAATATTCAAGTATTTTGAAATACATACAAAATAAATACAAGTATTGGCAAGATTAGCGCAGGCGGCGGTGTGTGGTATAGGTGTAGGCCATGCTTGTAGGAGAACAGACTATTATAGGGGAAATTCCTAACCGAAATTGTATGTGGGTCCGAAGGTCAAACATAATACCCGTATGTTCAGGCTAATTTTGTCCCGATTTCCTAGCGTGATGCGAACGAATAGAGCTATGTACTCAGGGGCGGATCTGGAGGGGGGGGGGGGGGTCCGGGTTGCACCCCCCCCCCGTTCAGCCACGGAGTTTACATAGATAGCAGTTTACCACCAGTTGCAGTCTGAATTTAAATGCCGTAAAACACAGGAAAGTACATTTCGAAGAGCTAAACAAGTAGGACAACCCTCTAGTTGCGAACGGTAACTCTTGCAATTACTCACGTACCGTTTGTAGCTAGCTACGGACGGTACGGGAGTAGATTTCAAGAGTTTCCTTCGCAACTAGACAACCCCCTGTTCCCTAAATGCTGGATCCGCCCCTAATACTATGTTATAGGTGTACCGGTGCGGCATGACAAAATGAAGATGACCGGATCTACATGGCTGTCACAATGTGGTTCAGTCAGATAAGTATGACATTCTAACCGATATGCTGATACTTATGACGTGGCTTGGCTAATAGCAGATACGAAGGGAACTATTTTATAGTTACTTTCAAAAGGAAAAGGCAGTATGTGTTACAAACTGTGTTTCATGTTGCAGTAATAGCGGAAAGGTATTACCGAATTGTCTCCCCTGTTTATCACAGTCTCTGCAATACTATGATCAAATAAAACACAAACTGTTTCGAATTTGATAAAATAAAATTGTACGTTTGTTGTATACAGCATATTTGCAGTTCATCAATAACATTGAATTCTACTTACCCAATTATACAAAGTTGCATATTTATTCACTATTTATAGATATCAACCATTCTTTTTATTCGAGCGCTAGCGAAGAATTATAACACCAACATCCAAATTTGAGATCTTAGCGGAGCCCTAATGATGTGGAGGATCTGCACGTGCTGTCCCCTCCGTGCAGGGCTCCACATAGGCACAGGTACGACCATAGGCGGTAAGAGACTGCGTTCACATGCCGCTGAATCATCAAACAATGTGGGGGATCAGCCTATGAAGGCCTCCCCCAGACTTGGAAATCTCCGCAGGATGGGGACGCACCATGAAGAAAAACATCGGACCCTACGCCGCGAAGCCTCAAATGGGTGGAGGATATGCCCATGTTATCCACTCCGACCTGGGCACCACATAGGCATAGGAACGCCCTTAATCTGCAGGGACGACAATGTACACATGTACATGGATTGGCCCGACAGGGATTACATGTGACTTTAACAAACTCTTTCTTTACAGCCTATGTAAATAGAATGACGAAATCCTCTCATATACGAAAGGAAACATGTGCAACAACATACATACTACATGCCATTATCTTGCAGGACAATGCACTTATCGCAACATAAGCAAACAGATAATATAACCAACGTAGTATTATCAGACAACTACTGAATAAAACTGTACTGTCGAACAATGAATGTCTGTGCTGGATGAACACTGATATGTCTAAAACGGCCTGTATGGACGCAAGTCCGGGGAGCAACACGGAAACCCTGGTGGAAAATCCCACACAGGGCTACCAGCACCCAACACGCTTATGATAATATCATAATCACCAGCATCGAATCTTATTTTGACATGTCTAAGAAACAACATAAGCATCACTTAAACAAAGACAACAACAAAACAAATGCCCGACGAGAACAGCAAAAATGTCCGCATCCGACCTGAGAGTAAGCAACCATCAAACTACCCAAGTACAAAAACAAAAAATGTAAGACTATGACATGTCTAAAACGGCCTGTATGGACGACATGTCCCGGGTAGCACTATGGAAACCCTAAGGTTAAATCATACACAGGGCTGCCAGCACCCAACACGCTTAGGACCATATCATAACCCCCGGCCTCGTAATTCATTGAACATACTCAACAACCAGTAATGTATATAATCACATATGTGTTTCTCTTCCAGGCTATTTGTACAAATGTAAATAAGTTATCACAGACATATATTATTACGAAATAGACTCTATGCCCAAGACAAAGAGTAAAAGGCTACATGCTCTCTGCCTCAGCCATACAAGTAAATACAATGTACTCGTCCTAAACTACGACAGAGCCACAAAACCGTCAATACCAGCCAACATAGCAACTTAAACCACAATGCTATAAGATTAACGACTGTCAAACTATCATACAATGCAAATCCGAAGTTGAAGGAACAATGATATGTCTAAAACGGCCCGTATGGACGTCAAGTCCGGGGAGCGATATAAAAACCCTATGGAGAAATCCTACACAGGGCTTCTAGCACCCAGCCATTCTTCTGATAGCCAGCACATGAACGTTTACTATTGCACCAAGAGTATTATACCATCAAATATTACAATGGAAGTTGGCTTGAATATATTCCATACCAATCAAATGAACATATCAATTGTCATCAATGGAGTCAAATGCCCTAACGCATAGACATGGGGGGGGGGGGGGATGGGTGCTATTGTTGCTCGTTTCTGTGTTCTCATGCTGCCAGTATAGACCAATCTCCGTTTCGCTAGTAGATCTGCATACTCTAGGAGAGCGGTGGCAGGGCTTTTGTGCTTTCCATTTATGGCTATCTGACATAATGTTGTTTCAAGTATTTCAGTATTATCTTAATATATGCAGGAACAAAGTCAAAAGCCATGTATTTGCAGGAAACGAAAATTGTCGTCTGCTGCTGTATTATATAGTGTCTTCTTTATCAGTAAAAACATGAGTTGTCAGCACTTTATAATAATTATACCTCCACTAATTGTGTGTGTCTGGGAGGGGGGGGGGAGGGGGGGGGGGGGGGCGACTATAGTAAGGTTTTCCGTCCGTCCGTCCGTCCGTCCGTCCGTCCCTAAACTTAACATCAGAGACATATGTCATAACTTATATTTCCTTCATCGAACATTCTTAATATGTTACGTATGCATTCCTCTAAGGGCCTACTACCATGCTGTGACAAATTCACGACCGTCCAACCCCCGCTGAATGTCACATACTTAGTATCTTCAAAAAACCTAACATCAGAGAAATCTGTTATAACCTTTGTTTCCTTCATCAACAATTCTTAATATTTCACACATGCATTCCTCTAATTCTTCACATCGGAGAAATCATGCTATGATAAATTCATGACCGTGCCGCCCCCGCTAAGCCCAGGGTCAAGGTCACAGACCCACAGACTACACATCTACACATCTACATGATTTTGATGAGAAAAATAAAAATTAGAAAATAAACAGAAGACAAACACATATTAATTCAGCAATGTAAGGGTTTATGCTGTTAAGTTTATATAACTACATACTTATTATTTCATACATGCACCATGAAATTACCAGGCAAAACCAGAGATTATGTTTGTATTTCACCCCTAAGTAACTGGAATGGATTTTGATGTTTATTTGGCAACCAATCCAATTGTCACACAATGATTTTCAGACTAGTCCATTTATGAAAAGGGAGTGTTTTTGTTCTCAAAAATATGAAAATTACTTGCAAAAAGTGCAGATCCTGAAGAGATGGCTCGTCAAGAGCCGGCTCATCTGGATCTACACGTTTTGCCAATACCACTATTCAGGGCCTGTGTGTTGATGGAGAAATTCTTACAAACGTTTCAACGTAAATAATTGGATACGAATATATGTACATGCAACTGGACGGATGTTTGACAAAAAGGGGTCTTACATATAGTTATTTGGCATTAGTTCATAATACAAATATAATGACAAGACCGACGCCAACGGCGCTAACGGCATGTATCCCATCGCTGTGGTGGCTGGATCACAAACATGCACATTGATACGGTACAGAAGTTATAGGAGAATAGAGGAATATATTGAAAGATAATATGGATAACGACGAATATGCATATGAAGTTTCAAGTTGATCATTGATATGGTAAAGAGCTTATAGCAGAATGAATGTATTGAAGTGGGAATTTCAGAGTTATTTCACATTGACCGATGCCAAGGGGGAGGGAGCAAGATGAAGACAAAAATGGATGATAATAAACATGCACATGAAGTTTGAAGCCAATTAGCTGTACAATAAAGAAGTTATAGGATTATGGAGAAATGTGCACACATCTACTGGATGAAAAAATATATGTTATTTGACTTTGACATTGGGCATACGGAGAGCATGAGTGTGATGGGGAATGGAAATGTGTATGATAATAAACATGAACATGAAGTTTCAAGCCAATTGGTCGTAGATCAAACAAGTTATAGGAGAATGGAGAAACGTGCACGCATCGACTGGACGTAATTTATAAGTTATTTGACCTTGACCTTGGGAATGTGAGAGCATGTGTGGGGTAAGGAATGAACATATGGATGATAATGAACATGTACATGAAGTTTAAAGCCCAATCGGTCATACAGTGCAGACGAAATAGGCGAATGGAAAATGTGACGGACAGACAGACGAACGGATGTACACACTGCGGTATGCTTGTAAACCCACTTACTTGTGTACCTGTAAATAGTCTGCATGTGTACCTGGTGCATACTAATGTACAATGTTGTACAATTACCTCGTGTACGCACGAATTGATCCACACGTATACCTGGTGGAAGATTGACGGACAGACGGACGGACAGCTTTTGCATCCCATTTTCGCTACGCGATAGGATAAGAACTGGTCAGATGCATGCCACAACATGCCACTGCATGATAGTGGCATTTCTAGAATTACATGCAGTGGGCATAAGGGATTCGGGAGCTATTATGATGTGTAACCCTGCTATATGTGCCATGATACTGCTGTTTTCTCTGGTGTGTGGCAGGACTGCCAGCAACCTTGGATAATTACCCAACTGTGTGTCCTAATGTTGTCTGGGGAGCATGGATGTTTGTATAACTGACCTGAGCAAGAAAAAACTAAACTTCGAATCCGACCTGATAGTAGACACCCAAACATGTCTACTTTCAAGCACGATATAAATATTTTCAAAACGTTACACGCAAAAAACACTGTAAATCACCGACGGTCAGAAGAACACCCCGGTTGGTATGTATACTTGTATGGTAATTTCCCTTGCCCACGGAAGTCATACACATGACCAAAGTGAGCATGAGAAGTGGCCCCAGCATACTACGTCATACGTTATTCCTATAACGGAAAAACACGCCAGACCTAGTTGCTAGGCAAAAGCAGCCATGGGCGAGCTGCGACACGCGCCAGGGTGTTTGAGTGCATAGTAAGCCCAGGTGTGGCCCTGAGAGGGTGCCGTTTTTTACGCATTTAACGACACATGACCAGTAACTCATGGGCCACAACGGTTTGCTGCTGCTGGTGTACGGTGACGCAATAGAGGACAGCCAGGCCCGAGACGAACCATCTACGCGCCGATATGAAAAGGGTACGACGAGACGACAACAATAGCGGACCCCACCAGGGGAACGCTGGGCAACGAACTCAGTGGATATGAAATCCCTGGGCTAGTTAGCCACCCAATCACGACGTCCACATACACAGCTTAAATAATATAGTCCAGGTATGATCAGATGGATGCAACAAAAAGCCTGACAAACACACGTACACACACACATACTGGCCACAACGGGCAACATTAAGGATAGGGCATACTGATTCCTCATCATGAGCCCTGGCTAGTACTGGTTCTACCCAGGAACACAGCAAACGCAGCGGAGCAATCCGCGGGTAATCCAGGCCACCGTGTCGGGAAACCCGTAAACTTCGATAAACAACAACACAATTTGAGGTCTTACAGGTTTTATGCAAATTAGCTTATGTTGCTCGCAGCACATATCTTGCAGGTTGAACTGTTTAAAAACACTGGTCTTGCAACAACTTAGCTTGCTCGCCTTTTCAGTATGATAAATGTTTTTTTTAATTTGTTGTGCTGAATGTATGTTATTGCAAATGTTTCCGTACTCTAAGGGTACGACGATTAACCGCCACACTCGATTATTCGCGATTCGTAACTACATGGTTCGGTGCACGACTACACTATTCTGTTTCGGCTTAGAATAGAAATTTCTAGTTATCATTTTGGGTTTTCCAAAAATATATTGTTTAACTCAACATTTTCGCCCCCTTGTCATTTCGGCCCAGAACAGCACTCAGACGGGTTTTCACCGATTGTTTGTTTATTTGAGTATTGCAGTAGCCTATTTCACCAACATTGCAAAGTATACTTTTCTAGCAAAGTATACTTTGAGGGAGTAATAAATTATTTCCCCCGAAATGCATTATGTCATATAGAACTAACAACTGCATATATTTGATGATTAAAAGTATGCAGAATTATTATACTGAATGTATTACATTATCACAGCCAAAATGGTTATGATAATGTAATAAATTCAGTATAATAAAAATTAATAAATTTATCTTAAAGTTGAAAATTTCTCCCTCAAAGTATACTTTGCTAGATAAGTATACTTTGCAATGTTTGTGAAATCGGCTACAGATCACGACATCATGTCGTTTGTCTATAGAGGGCATCTTCATTGACAATCCGCATCAGATATGCGGAACTGTCATGATCTGGGCCAGTTTTCGTAAGGTTTCTGAACATTTGTTGTTGTTGTTGTTGTTGTTGTTGTTGTTGTTGTTGTTGTTGCTGCTGCTGCTGTGAAATTCGATCGCTTATTTTTCATAGTGTGTTTGTGGTTTATTAAGCATTATTCAACATATGTGGCTGTGACTGGAGAAATAGAGCGTATGGGTTTTGCGACCAGTGTAGATCCATATCAGCACTGTTCGCCATTCCACCAATAAAACACCCGTCGTGCTTCTATCTATCTACCTATCTATCGGTACTGTTCTCGCTCCATACGGAGCATTATGACAGGTGTGGTGGTAAATTGCTTTGATCAAGCGCACGGACAAAATAAAAAGAAAGTGTATTAATGACACAATATATCTACTCTGAAATAAAAGTGAAAAAAGTATCAAAGACAGACTTTGCCACATTAAAACTATTTACAAGAAGTTAGAGTGTGCTACATTATATAATGCAACGGACTAGTATCATTTTAGATCTGGGATTTGAACCCAGGCACTGTTTCAGAGGAAACAATACCGACAGGCAGACAGTTCCATAATGGTTTTAATCCTTGGAAAAAAGAAAACTTGAAGTTACCAGAATAAGCCAAGGGTCTACTGTACTGGAAGGGGTGAATGGAGGAAGACCAGGTGGACCTGGGATTTGGAGTATGGTGAAGATATTTCGGCTTTTCGATAACAACCAGGTCATTGTGGATCTTGAAGAAAAAGACAAGGCTACAATTTTCTCTGCATTGCGCTAGAGAGGGCCAATAAATGTATTCCATCATCTCACCAACATGGCTACGGTTCCACCATCTTCGACAACACCACATATCTGCAGTTCACTGTACCTTTTCGACTTTACTGATGTCTGTTTCTGTGTAAGAGCTCCAAATGGAAGAGGCAAATTCCAACTGAGGCTTAACCAAGGTTTTGTATGCAACATCTCTTGCTTTTGGGAGCAAATGCCAAGTTTCCCCTCATGAATCCAAGAGTCCTATGGCCTTGCTGGTTACATATTATGTATGTGTGTACCCCAAGACAGATTGTCAGTAAAGGTCAAGCCTAAATACTTGGCAGAAGAGACACTCTCCAATACCTGGTGTAGTCATGCATCAGACGGGTGTGTGATTGGTGACTATAGTGACTCTTGAGTGTGTGTCATTTTGAAGCATTGCATTTCATAAGCCATGTTTTCTCCCACTTGACAAGTTTGTCAATGTCGGCTTGTAAACATTTACAATTTGTGTCTGTACGTATATTCTGGTACAGAACACAGTCATCAGCAAAGAGGCGAACGGAGGAGTTAATATTGCCCGGTAAATCAGTTATATAGAGTAGGAACAGGACGGGGCCAATGACGGAACCCTGTGGAACCCCTGAGATCACATCGGCCGGTTATGAGGCCACGCCGTCCAAGACAACTTTCTGGGTTCTGCATGAAATAAAAGAACATATCAAATCATTGACGAGCTCTAACAAGCAATATAGATCGATGTCAGACTACAGGAGTGTGCTATTTGATTAGAACCTACATCATGGTCACAAATCCGATAAGCCCCATTTCTCCAATCACGGCCACATATTATATGTCTACGGAAAGCTTATTACCGAAACAAACACATAAGTATACTTTAATAATTTATTACACACAATGCATATGCTTGTCAATGGCATGTAGATATTCATTTTCATTACGGGGTGGCAATTTGTGATTACATGTATAAAGTTGTGTGTTTTACTTTGCAGCCGGGCAACTGCTTTGGTAACTAGAATAATCATAATATTGTGCATTTTTCGTTATATCCAGAAAAAATGAGGCATTAATAATTAGTGTTTGTGTTAATTATCATACAGATTCACTCAACCACGAACCTACATACTACGTTTACAAGCAGCAACCGATTGGCGAACAGTGTAAACCTGTTGGGAACTGTTGAGATGTGAATTTGAATCTACGCATACCGCACAATGAGCCGGTGGCACACACAGCCAGATACGTACACCAACGCCGAGTCCACTGGTCAAGGCTGGAACTTACGGCCCAAACATAGTCCATTAAAATCAAATTACATGTACGTATCCCGCTAGCTTCTGTTTTTAACATTATCTACTAGTATGCACAGTGCAGAGGTTGGTTGGCGTGGTTATTTGAATTTGCATGAATCATTTTTTTAATCATATGTTTGAGTCTTTCATTTGTGATTGTAGATGTAATATAATATATTATAAAATGTGCCACTTAGAAGCAGTATTTGAAGGATGGTTGACAGGGTGGGTAGATGGTTCAACATGTACTCCATGTCTGAACTTTAAATGACGCAAAACTTATGCGTCATTTAAAGTTCAGACATCGAGTACATGTTGAACCAATGGTGCGGCATAACGCTACACTGCATAGTCACAGAGTTGTATAATCATACCACCCTCCCACTCCGCCCTACCCCGCCCCTACTTACCGTGTATTTGTTTATCAGTATAGACGATGGCGGGTGGCGGCGGGTTTTCAGCCCCACCCTCCTACACCGCCCCACCCCGCCCCCACCTATTGTGTATTTGTTCATTAGTATAGACGATGGCCGGTGGCGGCGGGATTACAGCCCTACCCTCCTACCCCATCCCCACCTACCGTGTATTTGTTCATCAGTATAGACGATGGTGGGTGGCGGCGTGATTTCAGCCTCACCCTCCTACGCCGCCCCACCCCGCCCCACCCCCACCTACAGTGTATTTGTTCATCAGTATAGACGATGGTGGGTGGCGGCGTGATTTCAGCCTCACCCTCCTACGCCGCCCCACCCCGCCCCCCCCCCCACCACCTACAGTGTATTTGTTCATCAGTATAGACGATGGCGGGTGGCGGCGGGTTTTCAGTCTCAACCGTCCTACCCGGCCCCACCCCGCCCCCACCTACCGTGTATTTGTCCATCAGTATAGACGATGGCGGGTGGCGTCGGGTTTTCAGCCCCACCCTCCTACCCCGCCATACCCCGCCCCTACCTAACGTGTATGTGTTCATCAGTATAGACGAAGGCGGGTGGCGGCGGGTTTTCAGCCCCACCCTCCTACCCCGCCCTACCCCGCCCCTACCTAACGTGTATGTGTTCATCAGTATAGACGAAGGCGGGGTCCCCCCCCCCGGGCGGCGGGGGTTTTCAGCCCCACCCTCCTACCCCGCCCAACCCCGCCCCTCCTAACGTGCATGTGCTCATCAGTATAGACGATGGCGGGTGGCGGCGGGTTTTCAGCACCACCCACCTAGCCGGCCCCACCCCGTCCCCACCTACCGTGATTTGTTCATCAGTAGACGATGGCGGGTGACGGCGGGTTTTCAGCCCCACCCTGCTACCCCGCCCCAACCCGCCCCACCTACTGTGTATTTGTTCATCAGCATTTGTTCATCTGTATAGACGATGGCCGGTGGTGGCGGGCTTTTAACCCCCACCCTCCTACCCCGCCCCCACCTACCGTGTATGTATTCATAAATATAGATGATGGCGGGTGGCGGCGGGTTTTTAGCCCCCATCCTCCTACTCCGCCCCACCCGTCCCCTTCTACCGTGTATTTGTTCATCAGTATAGACGATGGCGGGTGGCGGCGGGTTTTCAGCCCCACTCTCCTACCCCGCCCCACCCCGTCCCACCCCGTCCTCACATACCGTGTATTTGTTCATCAGTATAGACGATGGCGGGTGGCGGCGAGTTTTCAGCCCCACCCTGCTATCCCGCCCCACCCCGCCCCACCTACTGTGTATTTGTTCATCAGTATTTGTTCTTCTGTATAAACGATGGCCGGTGGTGGCGGGTTTTTATCCACCACCCTCCCACCCCGCCCCAACCCACCCGCCCGCACCTATCGTGTATTTGTTCATACATATAGACGATGGCTGGTGACGGCGGTTTTTTAGCCCCCACCCTCCTACCCCGCCCTACCCCGCACCCACTTACCGTGTATTTGTTCATCAGTATAGACGAAGGCGGTGGCGCTGAATTTTCAGCCTCCACCACACTACCCCGCCCCACCCCGCCCCCGCCTACCGTGTATTTGTTCTTCAGTATAGACGATGGCGGGTGGCAGTGAGTTTTCAGCCTGCACCATCCTACCCCGCACCATCCCGCCCCCACCTATCGTGTACTTGTTCATCAGTATAGACGATGGCGGGTGACAGCGGGGTTTTAGCCCTCACCCTCCTACCCCGCCCTACCCCGTCCTCACCTACCGTGTATTTGTTCATCAGTATAGACGATGGCGGGTGGCGGCGGGCTTTCAGTCCTCACCTCCTACCCCGCCACAACCTACAGTGTATTTGTTCATCGGTATAGACGAAGGCGGGTGGCGGCGGGTCTTCAGTCCCAACCCTCCTACCCGGCCCCACCCCGCCCCACCTACCGTGTATTTGTACATCAGTATAGACGATGGCGGGTGGCGGCGGGTCTTCAGCCCCACCCTCCTACCCCGCCCCACCCCGTCCCCACCTACCGTGTATTTTTTCATCAGTATAGACGATGCCGGGTGGCGGCGGGTTTTCAGCGCACCCTCCTACCCCGCCCCTACATAACGTGTATTTGTACATCAGTATATACGATGGCGGGTTGCGGCGCGTTTTCAGCCCCACCCTCATACCCCGCCCCACCTACCGTGTATTTGTTCATCAGCATAGACGATGGCGGGTGGCGGTGGGTTTTCAGCCCCACCCTGCTACGCCGCCCCACCCCGCACCACCCCGCCCCACATACTGTGTATTTGTTCATCTGTATAGACGATGACCGGGTGGTGGCGGGTTTTTAGCCCCCACCCTCCTACCCCGCCCATCCCACCCGCCTCCACCTACCGTGTATTTGTTCATAAATATAGACCACAGCTGGTGACGGCGGGTCTTTAGCCCCCACTCTCCTAACCCGCCCTACCCCGGCCCCACTTACCGTGTATTTGTTCATCAGTATAGACGATGGCTGTGGTTGTGTTTTCAGCCTCCACCACCTACCCGCCCCACCCCACCCCGCCCCCGCCTAAACGTGAATTTTGTTCATCAGTATAGACGATGGCGGGTGGCGGTGAGTTTTCAGCCACCACCAACCTACCCCACCCCACCCCACCCCGCCCCCACTCTACCGTGTACATTGTTCATCAGTATAGACGATGGCGGGTGACGGCGGGTTTTTAGCCCCCTCCCCACCCCCTCCTACCCCGCCCTACTCGCCCCACTTACCGTGCATTTGTTTTTTTTTTCATCAGTATAGACGATTGGCGGGTGGCGGTGTGTTTTCAGCCTCCACCACCCTACTCGCCCCAACCCGCCCCCGCCTACCGCGTATTTTGTTCATCAGTATAGACGATGGCGGGTGGCGGTGAGTTTTTCAGCCTCCACCATCATACCCCGCCCCACCCCGCCCCGGCTACCGTTTATTTGTTCATCAGTATATCCGATGGCGGGTGGCGGTGAGTTTTCAGCCTCCACCATCCTACCCAGCCCCACCCCGTCTCCAGCTACCGTGTATTTGTTCATCAGGATAGACGATGGCCGGTGTGGGCGGGGTTTCCAGTCCCTCCCTCCTACCCCGCCCCACCCCGTACCCACCTACCGTGTATTTGTTCAGAAGTAATGACGATGGCGGGTGGCGGTTTTCTTTTGCCTCCACCATCCTACCCCGCCCACCACCCCCGCCAACCGTGTATTTGTTCATCAGTATAGACGATTGCGGGTGGCGGTGAGTTTTTCAGCCTCCACCATCCTACCCCGCCACACCCCGTCCCGCACCTACCGTGTATTTGTTCATCAGTATTGACGATGGCGGGTGGCGGTGAGTTTTCAGCCTCCACCATCTACCTGCCCCACCCCGTCCCCACCTACCGTGTATTTGTTCATCAGTATAGACGATGGCCGGTGTGAGCGGGTTTTCAGCCCTACCCTCCTACCCCGACCCACCCGTACCCCACCCCTGTTTACTGTTTGGGTATTTTTGTTTTTCAGAAGTATAAAGACGATGTGCGGGTGGCGGTGAGTGTTCAGCCTCCACCCAATCCAACCTACCGCCCCACCCCACCCCCGCTACCGTGTTTTTAATTTGTCATCAGTATAGACGATGGGGTGGGGGCGGTGAGTTTTCAGCCTCCACCCATCCTACCCCCGCCACCCCGTCCGCACCTACCGTGTATTTGTTTTTAATCCCCAGTTTAGGACGAGTGGCGGGTGGGGGCGGTGAGTTCAGCCTCCACCATCCTACCCCTGCCCCCGCACCCCCGTCCCCAACTACCCGTGTTATTTGTTCATCAGTATAGACGTATTTGCCGGTCCGTGGGGGGCCGGGTTTTCAGCCCATACCCTAACCCTACCCCCGCCCCCACCCGGTACACCACCCTACTGTGTATTTGTTCTAGAAGTAAAAGACGATGGCGTGGTTGGCGGTGAGTGTTCAGACTCCACCCATCCTACCCCGCCCCACCCCACCCGCCCCTACCCAGTGTATTTGTTCATCAGTATAGACGATTGCCGGGGTGGCGGTGAGTTTTCCAGACTCACCATCCTACCCCGCCACAACCCGTCCCCACTACCGTTTATTTGTTCATCAGTATAGACGATGGCGGGTGGCGGTGAGTTTTAATCCCACCTCCTATCCCGCTCCACCCTGCCCCCACCTATCATGTATTTGTTCATCAGTATAGACGATGGCGGGTGGCGGTGAGTTTTCAGCCACCACCATCCTACCCCACCCCACCCCGCCCCACCTACCGTGTACTGTTCATCAGTATAGACGATGGCGGGTGACGGCGGGTTTTTAGCCCCCACCCTCCTACCCCGCCCTACTCCGCCCCCACTTACCGTGCATTTGTTCATCAGTATAGACGATGGCGGGTGGCGGTGTGTTTTCAGCCTCCACCACCCTACTCCGCCCCAACCCGCCCCCGCCTACCGCGTATTTGTTCATCAGTATAGACGATGGCGGGTGGCGGTGAGTTTTCAGCCTCCACCATCATACCCCGCCCCACCCCGCCCCGGCTACCGTTTATTTGTTCATCAGTATATCCGATGGCGGGTGGCGGTGAGTTTTCAGCCTCCACCATCCTACCCAGCCCCACCCCGTCTCCAGCTACCGTGTATTTGTTCATCAGGATAGACGATGGCCGGTGTGGGCGGGTTTCCAGTCCCACCCTCCTACCCCGCCCCACCCCGTACCCACCTACCGTGTATTTGTTCAGAAGTAAAGACGATGGCGGGTGGCGGTTTTCAGCCTCCACCATCCTACCCCGCCCCACCCACCCCCGCCAACCGTGTATTTGTTCATCAGTATAGACGATTGCGGGTGGCGGTGAGTTTTCAGCCTCCACCATCCTACCCCGCCACACCCCGTCCGCACCTACCGTGTATTTGTTCATCAGTATTGACGATGGCGGGTGGCGGTGAGTTTTCAGCCTCCACCATCCTACCCTGCCCCACCCCGTCCCCACCTACCGTGTATTTGTTCATCAGTATAGACGATGGCCGGTGTGGGCGGGTTTTCAGCCCTACCCTCCTACCCCGCCCCACCCCGTACCCACCTACTGTGTATTTGTTCAGAAGTAAAGACGATGGCGGGTGGCGGTGAGTGTTCAGCCTCCACCATCCTACCCCGCCCCACCCCACCCCCGCCTACCGTGTATTTGTTCATCAGTATAGACGATTGCGGGTGGCGGTGAGTTTTCAGCCTCCACCATCCTACCCCGCCACAACCCGTCCCCACCTACCGTTTATTTGTTCATCAGTATAGACGATGGCGGGTGGCGGTGAGTTTTAATCCCCACCCTCCTATCCCGCTCCACCCTGCCCCCACCTATCATGTATTTGTTCATCAGTATAGACGATGGCCCCCACCCTTCTACGTCGTCCCACCCCGCCCCCACTTACCGTGTATTTGTTCATCAGTATAGACGATGGCGGGTGGCGGTGAGTTTTCAGCCTCCACCATCCTACCCTGCCCCACCCCGTCCCCACCTACCGTGTATTTGTTCATCAGTATAGACGATGGCCGGTGTGGGCGGGTTTTCAGCCCTACCCTCCTACCCCGCCCCACCCCG
Source organism: Conchocele bisecta (assembly GCA_029237695.1). NCBI lineage: Eukaryota > Metazoa > Mollusca > Bivalvia > Lucinida > Thyasiridae > Conchocele > Conchocele bisecta. The sequence goes on along the minus strand of CM055274.1, from coordinate 3,104,436 downwards.
TACCCACCTACTGTGTATTTGTTCAGAAGTAAAGACGATGGCGGGTGGCGGTGAGTGTTCAGCCTCCACCATCCTACCCCGCCCCACCCCACCCCCGCCACCGCCTACCGTATTTGTTCATCAGTATAGACGATTGCGGGTGGCGGTGAGTTTTCAGCCTCCACCATCCTACCCCGCCACACCCCGTCCCCACCTACCGTTTATTTGTTCATCAGTATAGACGATGGCGGGTGACGGTGAGTTTTCAGCCGCCACCATCCTACCCCGCCACACCCCACCCCCGCCTACCGTGTATTTGTTCATCAGTATAGACGATTGCGGGTGGCGGTGAGTTTTCAGCCTCCACCATCCTACCCCGCCACACCCCGTCCCCACCTACCGTTTATTTGTTCATCAGTATAGACGATGGTGGGTGGCGGTGAGTTTTAAGCCCCACCCTCCTATCCCGCTCCACCCTGCCCCCACCTATCATGTATTTGTTCATCAGTATAGACGATGGCCCTCACCCTCCTACGTCGTCCTACCCCGCCCCCACTTACCGTGTATTTGTTCATCAGTATAGACGATGGCGGGTGGCGGTGAGTTTTCAGTCTCCACCATCCTACAACGCCCCACCCCGTCACCCCTTCCGTGTATTTGTTCATCAGTATACCATACTATAGACGATGGCCGGTGGCGGTGGGTTTTCAGCCCCACCCTCCTACCCCGCCCCACCCCGTCCCCACCTACCGTGTATTTGTTCATCAGTATAGACGATGGCCGGTGGCGGCCGGTTTGACAATGCTATAATTATATCTTCTAAATGGCCGCCAAAATGATCAGATGTTCAATAATATTGATGATGAAGCTGCAGTTTTCAGTAATTAAACAACTAACATTGTTATGTGTAGAGTGTGATATTTTGCTTATTTTCAAAGACAAATACGGATGTTTGTTTTTTTTGTTTTGTTTATTAGTGTTTAACGGCCAATCAACAGATAAGGTCATGTGAGGCCGGGCAAACGGGTTCGATCCCATTTTAACCTACTGCATTGGGGGGAAAATCCCAAAATCAAAACGGAATATTTACATCCATACCACACCAAAGTCACTTGGCCCCTTTCCCTAAAATAGGATTACGAATATCGTAATACTCACATAAGGGGTATAACCAGATTCAACTGTCACATACAAAATGCCAAAGACGTATGTGAGGGCCAAACCAGGTCTTCAGTCGGGATTCCGGTAAGGATGAACCCCGATCGTTAAAATACCCATCGCGTGCTCCCACCTGCCACCCACACATACTGATGTATATTGAATGGATTGACTGTTGACAAGGTATACAATGTTATTAATACTAACGAGCACACTTCTCACAATCAATTAAGCGAGCATGATGATCATTGGCCAAGGCACTATGTAGTATGGTATGATGAATGGTATGGGTATGCTTATTGCAAACATGCATGGCTTTCTCCCACATTAAGCATCCCGCATATGTCTTAACATGTGACAATAATTTAAATTAACCCTTGGTCGTGAACATTGGAAATTAAATACAATACATGGTAACGATATGTAATTCATGCAGTCACTGGTGTAATCAGTTCTACAGTAACCACTATATACATGTACTGTATTCATTCTTCTAATTAAACATTATTGAAACTAATACACCAAAAACCTAATCATATACAGTGTTACCATGACTGTCGATCAGTTTCAAGATCATGGTCGCTTTTGCAATTAGGAGATGTGATATTTACGGCTCTATATGTACATTTAATTCAGCTTAAATTTCTAAAAATAGTTGATAATACCCTTAGCCCGAGGAGGTCCCGCATCTTGCGATGACACCAAAATATGCTAGCCCATGACATATACTCGAATACATGTATCTGATTGCTATAGTAATGGAATATGATTGTCCATCGGCGGTGTAATAAATTTGAAAGACAACCATAGGGATTGTTATGCGGATTCAATGCCACATATGGGTATATGGAGGCAAAGACGTGTCTATTAGCTACAAACTACGTGGGGTATGTATGTGCTAAACAGGTACAATGTAAATATAATTCTGCATTCAGTAAATAAATGTACACACGGTACATGACTATAGAGTTGTTTGATCATTAGAATGACATTACCTGTTGTCAAATAGAGAAATATTTATTCCGACGACACCAAAGAGCCAGCAAAATACATAACTGTGGTACAATGCGGCAACAAACGCCTTCCACAAACCGGGGGCCCGTTTCACTAAACTTCGTACGACTAAAATGTTCGTAAGTGCAAAATTATGATAGTCTATAAATTTCACATTAACAATGTTTTCTTGTAAATAATTATTGGATTTATATTTATTGAGCATAGGCTGCATATGCAGCCTATGCCCAATACATTTAAATCCATTAATTGACATTTACAGACGATCTTAAATTTGAACTTACGAACATTTTAGTCGTAAGAAGTTTAGTGAAACGGGCCCCTGATCCTTAAGGTCTGCGTAAATAGTTAGAATGTCATGTAGACAATAGTTCAATGGCATAGTAAAATCCAAAATTTAATATGTCTCGATAGAGGGTATGTGATATTGTTTAGATTAATATGTTCATACATAATATTTTATGGAGATACGTTATCATTCATAGGGATTTAAACGTATATTGATGGTGCTATGAGTGTGTGTGGCTACACGTGGTAGATACTTCTTAAATTGGACTAGATTGATGTTTAAATACCCTGGAATGGCTTTTTCAGACTACATACATACTAATATTGGCTTGTATATGTTGTTATATAATTATATACATGAGCTTGGAGGACATATACGGTACATATTTTCAGAAGTCATACATACGTTTAGCCACATTTGTCAACTATTTATTTCGGCACAGTATGAAATGCAAATTTATCCCGTCAACACAGTGCGTATGTGCCGTGAAACACGGTGCCGTGAAACATTTTTGATATCCAGTCAATAATATTTTTGCATTTTACAGCCATTTGTAGGTGTTGACAGGATAAATAGAATAGTAGGTTAGTGCCGTGAATGGGAAAAAAATGGCGCGGCACGGAAAAGGTTATGTGCTCGACAGAGCCTCGCCCTTCCCGTTTCCTGAGCCTTGCCAGATATTTTTTCCCATTCACGGCACTAACCTACTATTCTCTATACTACATTTAAGCGATATACTTGTATATATGAAATCTGTAATGATGCTGTTATCCGAATGTTGTGCAGGTATATGCCAATCTGAACTATTACAAGTTGATTACAAACCTACATCCTTTTTGTTTTTTGGTAATTTGACACACCAGGTGTAGAATAACACGTGTGCTATAATTAAGAACACCGAATGAAAATTATAAAATGGTATACCAACCTTACAGGTTATCAAGTGTCACTATTATGAAATCATGGTTAACTATTTGCTTACAACGCTCACTTACAAAATACAATATCGTCATGGGTGCCTCTCAAATAAGACTAATGGAGCAATATACCTGCATGTATTAGGCAATGGTCATGATGCATGCACTGGTGTGCACTTACACTGGTAATGGATGACGGTCATACACATTTCAGTAGTCATACAAGTTATACATATTTACCATATACATGATTTTACAAGTACAGGTGCCAACTACACATTTGAATCCTGTTCCTGCTGATGACTCAGAATGGGTTGACGGAATATTATTAGAATGCGTGATAAATAGTGTGTACATTATTTGGAACCGGGATATATCTCAGTTTCATCGGTTCTACTACCTAATTTTATTTTTATGTCACACAAACTCATTAGTAGAACAAAACTTGCCGCATAGTTCACTACAAGTTCGACCAATGAGTCTAGACATAGAAAGTGAATGGGTTCCACATCCCGGCAAAACAGTGTATTCGCCGTGAACATATTTAATCTTCATGCTAATTTCGAGCGCATTTTGAAAGTTTTAAAAAAAATATATACATGTACATGTACATTATATACAAAGTGAACGTATGCGTGTACTATGTGTATTTACTACACAATTATGCACCCACACAATATAATAGCAACTATTTCTAAAGCAAACACATGTTAACCCTTACACCGCTATCATAATTTTTTGTCGTCTGCTGTTTATTTTTATTTTCCATTGTTATCATCAAAAACATGCTTTGATAGCACTTTAGAATAATTTACAACATGCTTTGACAACACTTCAGAATCATTTCCATTGGAAATGATTCTGAAGAGGCTGTTAAACCATGTTTTTATTGAGAAATGAGGCAGCATATAAAAGCAACAGCAGACGACAATTGTTGTGTGTAGCGGTCTAAGGGTTAAGAATGATCGCCCATACCTGGTTAACTGCACGAGCAAATTAGGAGCACATTTATCGCCAGCAGTTGCAGATATGAATGTATTACAATCGTATTTAGCAACATATTGCGGTTTTTTTCATGTCTTCATTGTCAGACGACAAAATCTATATTTTAGAAACGGCTAGAAACTTCTATTTCTCTTCCACGTTAAGTACATTCATATGCAACTGCTAGAAATAAATGTGCTCTACAGTTCCACGAGGTTAACTAGTTATGGGCGATGATTTCACATTTCAGCAATTTACGCGCCTGACTGTTGTTCTGGTAGCAAGTGCAGACGCGAAAGCACATTGTACGGTGTGCTCAGTCATGATACTTGCTTGGCTGAATCTGGGCTGTATTCCGAATCTCTGCCGATCACAGACGCCATACGCGTCATATGCTCCGGATATGCAGTAAAATGTTTCTCCAGTTGTTTTCGGAAGGCGAAAGCCTTGTGACAGACACCACACGTGTACAACTTGGCGGCATGTTTGCTGGCCGTGTGGTACTTCAGATCGTCTCCTCGGAAGAAGGAGTCGCCACATTCATCACATTTATATGGCCTCGTTCCCGTATGGTACCTCGCGTGACGCTCCCGGTTCGGTTTTGACGTAAACGATTTACCACAATATTCGCAGAAATAAGTATGATGAACCAAGTCACAATGGACATTAAAATTATCGAAATCGGTATATTTCGCATCACACAAATTGCATGTGAACGACCCCTTCGATTTGAAGAGTTCGTCAGGTGTAAAAACTTTCTCGAAGACCGGAAGATGACGTACCTTTGTATTCGTGTAGGCGCTCGATAGATTGTCAGCTGACGAGAAGTCCGTGTCCATTCCGAGAACAGACGTCTTGCTGTACTGTGTCGGCGAATCCGTTTCAAACGATTCATTACTTGCGTCGTCTAATTGGTCCACTTTGATTTTTGCTTCTGCCATCAGCTTTGCTCGCTTAGCTGCAGTTTCACCGACGGCAGCTGTGTTAGCATATGCTACGTTGTTTATGTCCGTCGTCTTCTGGCGTTCTGCGCTGATCTTCGACAGATCGGGTATCTTCCAATCCTTTTGCTTCATGATAGGTGTATTGGCGCGGCCTGTCGACGTCTCCCGTCGCGTCTGACCACCCATGGAAGCGGCAGCAGCGGTTGTACCCGTAACACGTGGTGTGCCAGATTCATTCGCATTATCTTTCCCAATTGTACTTGCGCAGTTATCATTATTTAAAGCTGTTTGAGTTAGCAGTGTGCGTAATTCGGGGTTCGACGTATTCGCCGTACCAGCTTCCGTTGCAGGACCGCTATAGGGCGTTTTATTTCCTGTGCCGTTATTACGGGTGTTATTGCCGACGTTGTGCCGTTCGTTGTTCGCAGGACTGTCGGAATCATTCCGAGTTGCCTCATCGTACACGCCTTGATTGAACATCCCCGGACTATTGTCGGTGTAATCATCGTGCTGCGTAGGTTCGTCGTACACAGACCCAGCATCAAGCTGCGTCGGTTCGTCGTATACCGATTTCCGTTCAGTGGCAGGTGATTTAATTTTGTTCTTTAGTTTATTTAACACTCCGCTTAGCGGGATGTGCTCGTGTATTCTTTTACTCGTATTCCCCTTTCGCCTCCCTAAGCCACTAGTAGGCGTTTTGAAGTCACTGGCGGAAGTGGTCTGAATAGTTGTGCCTTCCCCATTGGCACGTTCGCATATAAAGGGGTCAGGTTCGTGTGTGTCCATAATGTGGGTCTGTAGCTGAAACTCGGAGCTAAAGCCGTGCTGGCATTCCGTGCACCAGTAATCGCTGGCATCGCTAGTCGATGATTCCTGTCTGACGTCTGCTCCAGCTTCGTCAGTCGTATCGACCGATGACCCGACTGTGGCGGTTGCCACGGTAACCGTGGGTTCTGCTATATGGCTTGACATGTGCTCCTTCAGACTTGCGGGTCGGCTAAATTGCTTCTGACAAATGCGACAGGTGTGGCGTTTGGACGGATCATGAATGTGCTCGTGCCTCTGGAACCGGTCGTAGCTGGGGAGAACGGCGTCACAGAAGCAGCAGGCGTACGTTGTTTTACAGATGTCCGTCTTGTGGGATCTAAGATGGTCCGTGTACAAAAATGCATCTGGAAATATGCTTAAACAGTTGGGACAACTGTATAGCTTACTTGGTCCGTGTGAGAGCATATGTTTATTGAGAATTAGCTCACTCGATCCAACGAACTCACATTGTTCACAACTAAAATTTCTAGATTCGGGATGGGATTTCTTAACGTGTTCTTGAAATGATTTATAACTAATGTAACTTTCGCCACATTGTGAGCAAATGTTCACAATATCTGACCCATGTTCTTTCTGCATATGGTTCTTTATACATGGGCGATCTGAATACCCCATCTGGCAGATTGCACACCGGAATGGTTTCTCGAAGTTGTGACGTAATACATGCCGCTTGACATCATCTCTTCTCGCGAACGTTTCGGGACATTTTGGACATTTGAAAGGTTTAGTGCCTGTATGAAGGCGTATATGACGTTGCATATTTGTTCGATTAGTGAACGTTTTTAAGCAGATGTAGCACGTATGTTGCCCATGCTCAATCAAAGTGTGATTTTCGAATGCCGGACAGTCAGCGAGAAATTCACTGCACATTTTACAGAATATGTTCGTATCTGTAGATGATGGAAGACTTCGGTCTATGCCGTGTTTTTCGTCTAGTTTCTCTGTCGGCGATTTATCTTCTTTCTTCACTTGTAATTCTATAAAGTCTGTCAAACGGTGATCTATGGTGTCAGTTTCCTGTACTCCAATCGTTCCTGTCTCACCTGCTTGTGTGCCAGACGTAGAGGCATTCACCTCGGTGTTCGTGCAGTTATTGTTAGTGTCAGCAGTCGCGGCTACATTCACCTCGGCGTTCGTGCGGTTATTGTTAGTGTCAGCAGTCGCGGCTGCATTCACCTCGGCGTTCGTGCGGTTATTGTTAGTGTCAGCAGTCGCGGCTGCATTCACCTCGGCGTTCGTGCGGTTATTGTTAGTGTCAGCAGTCGCGGCTGCATTCACCTCGGCGTTCGTGCGATTAGTGTTAGTGTCGGCAGTCGCGGCTGCATTCGCATCGGCGTCGGATACCCGTTTAATTCCCTCTGATTCACGACTAGTGCTTGCGTTATTGGACACCTCTAGTGAAGCGTTATTCACACACTGTACGTTCGGCTTTTGAGTTGACTGACGTATTTCAACGGACGAAGCACCACTTGCTGGCATCGTTGCATTCGGGCTTTTGTTACCAACCTTCAGGAACAATTCGTGGACTTTAATCACCTGTTGCGGCCCACCGTCACAAGTCAGACAGATGATGCCATCAATCACCAGGTCGTCATCAAACGCAATGGCCTCCTTGCACAGAGTAAGGATTGACTGCTTAAGAAGCCGATCAAACATTGTAGATTTCTGCGTCGTCATCGCGTCTGTCTTTGAAAGGTAACTGGGTCAACGGGTTCTAATAACCGTACCTGGAAATATATACAAGAATCTGCATTATAATGTCGCATCAATAGAATGGCCACCGACTGAGAAGTGACCGTAGAGATTTTATGACCTGCGTATATGTTGCTCTGACTGGAGAAATGGGGCATAGGGGATGTGTGACTAGTAAAATACACCTGATCCAATAGTGCACACCTGTAGCCTGATAACGATCTGAATTACTTGTTAGAACAGAGGCATATACACTAAATCTTTGGTGAGAAACATGACGTGTGTTTCATTGATTGAATGGCGAACCCTCAAATGCAAAGGCTCATCTGGATCTACACTGGTCGCAAAACCCAATAAGACCCATATTTCCAGTCACAGCCATATATGTGACTCTGATTGTGGGGAAAATATGAATTATACCAATTGTGGCAAGTCTTGCCTCTGAACTGCTATGTTCAGCAGCTGATTTCATCAAAATTGCAAAGTATACTTATCTAGCAAAGTATACTTTGAGGGAGAAATCATTTATTTTTTCCCGAAATGCATTTATTTCATATAGAACTAACGACTGCATATATTTGATGACTAAAAGCAAACTATTTTGCTACATGTACACTTATAAAATGATATATGTTCACCTGTTGCACATATTGGGGGGGGGGGGGGGGTCCCAAAATCAGAACGGAATATTTACATCGAGAAAAATATATATTCAACCCTGAAATCGAAATTAGAATAACCTGACCTGGTGCCAGCTCCATACCACACAAAGTCACTTGGCCCTTTCCCCTAAAATAGGATTACGAATACGAATAATCGTAATACTCACATAAAGGGTATAACCGGAATCAACTGTCACATACAAAATGCCAAAGACGTATGTGACAGCAAAACCAGGTCTCCTGTTGGGATTCCGGTAAGAATGAATCCCGGCCGTTAAATTAGCCATCGCGTGCTCCCACCTGACACACACTACATTGTACTGTACTACGTGTATATAGCAAAGATATACATGATGTAGTGATGCTGGTAGTTTTACGTTTATTTGTTTGTTTGTTTCGGTTTAACGGCCTATCAACAGCTAAGGTCACTTAAGGCCGGGTCAATGGGTTTAAATGGGGGAACAATCCCAGAATAAGAACTGAATATTTACAATAAAAAAAAAATATATATATTCAGTCCAGAAATCCGAATAATCTTGATCTGATGTCAGGTCCTCATCACACCAGAATCACTTGTCCCCCTCCCAAAAGCAGTAGGATAGTAATAATCTTATTACTTTATAAATGGACATAACTCCAAAAGAGAGTTGTCACATCTTCGACACGATATATATATTAAAATATTCCAAACGGTATTGAAGTTATGCTCCGGACAAAAAATCGAAAAAAAAACAACAACGAGCGATAATTATCCAAATTAGCGATACGAGAATCGTCATTCTTGCGTGCGACACACCTTTGACACAATGTATTGTCTGCGTGTGTGAAGTTTCGTTAAATATTGCACATATTATTCAACTTAAGATGGTCCTGACAAGAGTCTCCAGACGCGACTGCATGCTTGACCACGTCAAGTCCATACTATTTACACTGTCCTTAAATTCATAATGGAAACGCCCATTCAAACGTATTGGGTTTATATCCCAGTACATTACATTAGCCCCATGTGACGTCGCGCGACGTTGATTCGTTATAGTTTGTTTGAAGTAATTAAAATACATGACGTGCATCATCGATGTCAACTTGTAACGTCGCGCTATTGACAACGTCGCGCGCTATTGACAACGTCGCTGTTCCATGAAGTGCGACAAAATGACGTTAAATAATAAGTTCCTAATTTTAACGCCGTAGTTGGTTCTTTACATCTTTGAAACTAAATGAAAATGCAGTGTAAATATAAGTAATAAAACCATTGGCAGTTTCGTTTACTGTAGTATGAACAAGAGCTCGGCGGAGCATGGATGTCCCGCCTGGCGCAGTTTGATAGTACAGAAGGAGCTTGTAACTAGAAAATGTGTTCATAGAACACGGATGCCCAACATATCGCTATGATCATAAATGAGGTCAAATTCCAAGTAAAATTTTTTTTTACCTGAGCGTTAAATGTTTTGAAGCACCAAGAATGTGACCTTGGCCCTGGGCTTGGCGGGGCAGGACGAACGTGGATTTGGCACAGGGCAGTAGAGGATCATTACAGCAATGTGTATATGAAGTATGAAGCTGATCCGTGAAAGGGAACATAAATAATAAGATATTTACCCGAGCGTTAAAGTTTTTGAAGCACCAAGTATGTGACCTTGACCCTGGGCTTGGCGGGGGCAGGACAAACGTGGATTTGGCACAAGGCGGTAAAGGATCATTAAAGCAATGCGTATATGAAGTATGAAGCTGATCCGTGAAAGAAAACAGAAATTATAAGATATTTACCCGAGCGTTAAAGTTTTTGAAGCACTAAGTATGTGACCTTGACCCTGGGCTTGGCGGGGGCAGGACGAACGTGCATTTGGCACAGGACAGTAGAGGACCATTAGAGCATTGCGTATATGAAATATGAAGCTGATCCGCGAAAGAAAACAGAAATTATAAGATAGTTACCTGAGCATTAAAGTTTTTGAAGCATCAAGTATGTGACCTTGACCCTGGGCTTGGCGGGGGTAGGACGAACGTGGATTTGGCACAGGACAGTAGAGGACCATTATAGCAATGTGTATATGAAGTATGAAGCTGATCCGTGGAAGGAAACATAACTTATAAGACATGTACCTGAGCGTTAAAGTTTTTGAAGCACTAAGAGTGACCTTGACCCTGGGCTTGGCGGGGGCAGGACGAACGTGGATTTGGCACAGGACAGTAGAGGACCATTAGAGCAATGCGTATATGAAGTATGAAGCTGATCCGTGGAAGAAAACAGAAATTATAAGATATTTACCCGAGCGTTAAAGTTTTTGAAGCACCAAGTATGTGACTTTGACCCTGGGCTTGGCGGGGGCAGGACGAACGTGGATTTGGAATAGGGCGGTAGAGGACCATTAGAGCAATGTGTATATGAAATATGAAGCAGATCGGTCAAAGGATGAAGAAATTATGAGACATTTACCCGAGCGTTAAAGTTTCGTGACGGACGGACGGGACGGGACGGGACGGGACGGGACGGGACGGACGGACAAGGGTAACACTAAATGCCCCCTCCACTATCGTGGTGGGGAATAATAACCTTGGGGTTAGTGAGCACCATGGTGTTTCTGTAGAATGATGCGGGATGTTGTTACAAATGCATGTGTGGAATATTAAAGCATAAACTGAGCGTAAACTTTTCCAAACACGTACATTTCTAAGTCAGTGACCTTGACCTTTGGGGTTAGCGGGCACCATGGGCTTTCTGTAGAATGATGCGGGATGTTGTTACAAATGCATGTATGGAATATTAAAGCATAAACTGAGCGTTAATTTTTCCAAACACGGAAATTTCTAAGTCAGTAACTTTGACCTTTGGTATAGCGGACACCATGGGCTTTCTGTAGAATGATGGTCTTTCTGTAGAATGATGCGGGATGTTGTTACAAATGCATGTATGGAATATTAAAGCATAAACTGAGCGTAACTTTCCCAAACACGGACATTTCTAATTCAGTGACCTTGACCTTTGTGGTTAGCGGGCACCATGGGCTCTCTGTAGAATGATGCGGGATGTTGTTGCAAATGCATGTATGGCATATTAAAGCATAAACTGAGCGTTAAAACTGAGCGTTAACTTTTCCACACACGGAAATTTCTAAGTCAGCGACCTTGACCTTTGGGGTTTGCGGGCAGCATGGGCTTTCTGTAGAATGATGCGGGATGTTGTTACAAATGCATGTATGGAATATTAAAGCATAAACTGAGCGATAACTTTTCCAAACACGGAAATTTCTAATTCAGTGACCTTGACCTTTGGGGTTAGCGGGCACCATGGGATTTCTGTAGAATGATGCGGGATGTTGTTACAAATCCATGTGTGGAATATTAAAGCATAAACTGAGCGTTAACTTTTACAAACACGGACATTTCTAAGTCAGTGACCTTGACCTTTGGCGCGAGCGGGCATCATGGGCTTTCTATAGAATGATGCGGGATGTTGTTACAAATGCATGTATGGAATATTAAAGCATAAACTGAGCGTTAACTTTTCCAAACACGGAACTTTCTAAGTCAGTGACCTTGACCTTTGGGGTTTGCGGGCACCATGGGCTTTCTGTAGAATGATGCGGGATGTTGTTACAAATTCATGTATGGAATATTAAAGCATAAACTGAGCGTTTAACTTTTCCAAACACTAACATTTCTCTAAGTCAGTGACCTTGACCTTTGGCGTTAGCGGGCATCATGGGCTTTCTGTAGAATGATGCGGGATGTTTTTACAAATGCATGTATGGAATATTAAAACATAAACTGAGCGTCAATTTTTCCAAACACGGAAATTTCTAAGTCAGTGACCTTGACCTTTGGGGTTAGCGGGAAACATGGGCTTTCTGTAGAATGATGCGGGATGTTGTTACAAATGAATGTTGTATGGAATATCAAAGCATAAACTGAGCGTTAACTTTTCCAAACACGGACATTTCTAAGTCAGTGACCTTGACCTTTGGGATTAGCGGGCAACATTGGCTTTCTGTAGAATGATGCGGGATGTTGTTACAAATGCATGTATGGAATATTAAAGCATAAACTGAGCATTGACTTTTCCAAACACGGAAATTTCTATGTCAGCGACCTTGACCTTTGGGGTTAGCGGGCACCATGGGCTTTCCGTAGAATGATGCGGGATGTTGTTACAAATGCATGTATGCAATATTAAAGTATAAACTGAGCGTTAACTTTTCCAAACACGGAAATTTCTAAGTCAGCGACCTTGATCTTTGGGGTTTGCGGGAGTAGTATATAAGAGTCACAATGATACCATCACCCTATGGAAGGTACCAGCTACGCGCGGCACCTTCCACAGCATGATGGTATCATTTGTGACTCTTATATACTACTACCGCGAGACCATATATTTATGACATGAGAAGATACACCCTATTAGAGATAAGAATCCCTATGTTATACTCAGTATATATATACAACAATCTGTCATACTTTTATTACGAATAAAATATAAACTGACACCCTATTAAAGATAAGAAATCTATAAGTTATACTCAGTATTTTACAGCAATCTGTCACAAATATAAACTGACACCCTATTAAAGATAAGAAATCTATAAGTTATACTAAGTATATTACAACAATCTGTCATATATTTATTACGAATAAATATAAACTTACACCCTATTGAAGATAAGAAATCTATTAGTTATACTCAGTATAATGCCTACCGTAAAGCAAATGAGAGAGCAAGCTAAGAGTTGGGGAATTTCCCTAAGAGGTTTGAGACTCAAGAAAGATATAGCAGATAGGATAAGTGACGCGCGAGCCGTCGTCTACGAGGAGAGGCTGCGGCGTGCGGTTTCGACCGGACGACTGCCCGCCGACCCCGAAAAACGCTCCGAGAAATTAGAGAACGAGACGACGGCCAGCCTGCGCGCCACCGCTTACGCGCAGCGTGTACAAGAAGATCCCAGCGCACGTAGAAAACCCCTATACAAGGCGTACTACAATAAGATTTATCAATTGGGTGGTGGGGGACCTCCCAAGAAGAGGAGAGATATCGCCAGAGCTTTGGTGGAGGAGGGTCCCATGATTCTCGCCGAAGAAGCCGAAGTTAGGGAAACTGTTGATATGGGTAGGAGGAAGATAGTATGGACTTTCGAGAGGGGGGTAGACGGGGAGATCGCTAATCGCATAATGAATAAAATTCGCCCAGAGATGACCACGGCATGTTATCTGAGGTATTCGTGCTCGTATCGTATTAGGAACATAGAGACCGACGCTACTATGATCTATCACAAACAATCAAAGGGCAGTCCGTGGATAAACGAGATCGCCAAAGCCGAGAGTTGGATATCCGATAGAGAGAAAGGTCGAATTGACATCGACAAAGTCGATAGACCAAACACAAAATGGACCTTCGTTCGTTGGATATCGGTCGAGGTGAAGATGATCATCGACGCTCAACAACTTCTCATGGGAGCGGGAAAACTCCCAGACTGGTTAAGACAGAAAAAGGGAATGTATTCCGTCGACACGTACGACGACTACTTGTGTCTGTTTAGGTGCATAGCCATCCAACGTGGAGGGAGACCAGACCGCTGTTGTGAGAAGGCACGAGCTCTGGCTCGTGAATATCTCGGGCATGATAACGGACCGGGTAGTAAGGGAATCCCCCTGGATGATATTAAGAAGGTAGAAGAGCGCTTCAAGCTGGGTATTCGCGTTTACGAGCCCACCGCCGATGGAGTGTGGTACCTCATGAAGGTTCCGGCAAATTACGACGTGGTTGGGGGGAAGACAATGACGATAGGAATGTTTGGAGGTCACTCGTTCCTCATAACGAATCTCCGCAAGATGACGAACGAGTACGGGTGCACCGGATGTCAACAACGGTTCACAAAGTCGTGTAACATGCACAGGCACGCGACCACCTGCATGGGTGGGAAGACCGTGGTGACATGTCCAGGTAAGAGGGTAGAGAGACCACAGTCGGCCTACGAGAAGGCGTTCTATCCTAAGGGGTCAGCGAGTGTGAGGTCGATTCAATGGTTGAGCAGAGAAGAGGAGAGGATGGGAAAGCACATACATCACGCCAACTGCGGTCACGGTGGTGAGAGGTGGGTGGCCGGTGATCCGGTCGACGGTTACTGTCACGAGACCGAGACCGTGTTTCAGTTTCACGGATGCTACTGGCACGGGTGTCCGAGGCATTGCATGAGAGGTAACGCGAGATCGCTGTACAAGAGGACGAAAATTCAAGACGCCAAGATAAGGAAGGCGGGTTACGAGCTGGTGGTGATGTGGGAGTGCGAGTGGTTGAATGATAATTTTGATAAAATTAATACCTACTATCCACAATCGCCACGCGAGGAGGAGACGACTCTATACCCTCACCAGATAGTCTACGACTTTGAGGCGTATCTCGACAAGTCAAAAAGCACGCGACCCACCAAAGACCTGACCTTCGAGGTCGAGCACGTTCCTATATCGGTGTCGTTGGAGGATACGATGCATGAAGGGATCACACACCTATGCGAACGAGATCCCGACACGCTAGTCGAGAAGTTCGTGACCGAGCTGCAGATGAGAGGCAATGCAATCAGGGAGGGGGTTAGGAAGAAGTATCTGCCGGCCGACATAGATATGTTATCGAAGTCTCAGCAAGCAAAGATTATTTCTTGGATTGACCAAATCCCGGTGGTGGGGTTCAACTGTAGCAGGTACGACCTGAACCTCATCAAGCAGTACTTTGTAGAGAAGTTGGCGGCCACCGTGAATAAGGTGATGGTCGGAAAGAGAGCCAGCACGACGATGTTTCTGTTTACCCCGGAGTTTAAATTTCTCGACATCATCCAGTATCTGGGACCCGGTACCACGTACGACCGGTGGATTAAGGCGTACGACTGTAAAACGGTAAAGTCTCACTTTCCGTACGAGTGGTTCGATAGCGCGGACAAGCTCCACCATCCGGGGCTGCCAGACTATCCCGAGTGGTACTCGAAGTTGAAGGGTGAGTTCCTACTGTCGTTGTCCGAGTGGAAAGAGTGTAAGAAGGTATTCCGAGAAAAGGGGATGAAGACGTTCAAGGAATGGTTGCAACACTACAACGACTTGGATGTAGGACCGTTCCTGGAGGCTCTGAATAAAATGACGGAGTTCTACAGGGGAAGAGGCGTGGACATACTCAAGGATGCCGTGTCTCTACCCGGTGTTTCCCTTCAGTACCTACTCCGCGGGTCGATCGATGGGAAGGCGGACACGCCCGAGCTGTGGTCACCGAAGTCTGAAACTTACGAGATGATGAAGCAGGGATTGGTCGGTGGTCCGTCCATAGTATTCTCCAGATACGCCGAGGCTGGAAGGTCAACGATCAGGGGTCAGGTGGGGAGTCGGGAGGAGAAGATGTGCAAGGCGGTGTTGGGGTACGATGCCAATGCTCTGTACCTATCTACTCTGTCGAAGGACATGCCGTGTGGTGAGGAGCAGATATGGACGTGTGACGACCCGGAAAGACAGTCGTATATAGACCGTTTCGTGAGGAAGGTTAGGAGTGAAAAGTGGTTCGGATTTGCGGAGTTGGATATAGAGGTCCCTGAAACGTTGAGAGACAAGTTCTCGGAAATGTCACCGCTGTTCGTTAATCGAGAAGTCGATGAGAACGAGGTTCCGCAGCACATGAAGGACTACCTGGCCGGGACCGGTAGGAAAAGAGTCGAAGGACAGAGAAAGCTCGTGGGGGCAATGTCCGCCAAGAAGATGATCATATACTCCCCGCTGCTAAAGTGGTATCTGGAGCACGGTCTGATCGTCAATGCGGTGCATAGGGTGATAGACTACACGCCCGGCAAACCGTTTCAATGGTTCGTTAAAGAGGTCACCGCTGCTAGACGGACGGGGGACGTCGACAAGAGCAAGGCGGTGTTGGCGGAGATATTCAAACTGGTTGGCAACGCGTGTTGTGGCAAGCTGATAGAGGCACAAGAGAGACACCTGAACACCACATATACGAAGGATGAGAAGACTGTCGATCGGGCACTGAGGTCGGCGTGGTTCGAAGACCTGGAGGAGATTGGGGAGGCTTACGAGATATCGAGCAGGAAGACTCGAGTGGTTATCAACAGACCGTTTCAGTGTGGCATAGCGGTCTACCAGTTGGCCAAGCTCCGGATGCTGGAGTTCTACTACGATTTCTTGGACAAGTACGTGGATCGCGGAGATTTCGAACTGATACAGATGGACACTGACAGCATGTACTTCGCGCTGTCGGAGAAGACGCTGGCGGCGGTGGTGAGAAAGAATATGAAGAGAAAGTTTAATAAGGAGAATACCGAGTGGTTGGCGTGGGACGTGTGGAGCAACAGAACTCCGGGACTGTTCAAGCTGGAATTCGAAGGGGATAGAGCCATCGCTCTGTGTAGCAAGTGTTACTACGTGAGCGGTGATGGAAAAGCTAAGCACTCGGCCAAGGGGATGTCGAAGAGATCTAACGATCTGACTTGGGGGAGGTATAAGAGTGCTCTCGAAGGGGGTAGGGATATGGCGGAGAACAGGGGATTCCGAATGATTAACGGGGTGATGAAGACGTACTGTCAACAAAAATTAGGACTCTCGGCGTACTACGACAAGAGGAGAGTGATGGAAGACGGGTTACACACCGAGCCTATAGGATAGATAAAAAAAAGAACTCTGAGAGAATACTAAAGACTCTGACGATCCGGGGGTAGCTGGGTGTCAGAAGGCACCGCAAGAAGTTCTTCGCGAACAAACCCTCGAGATGGCCCATCATCCAAATAGTAGAGCACGGGCTCATCGGGCTTGGTAATAGATCGATCTAGATGATATACATTGAGAGACCACACGGTATCAGTCGCGCGGCGGCTGCCACCTTCTAGCTCTCCCGGTTGATAGAGGTACCGGACGTCAATATCCGATGGAAGCCGTTGCTCCTCTAAACCAACGGGTCGCCCGCGCGAGACGGCAGAGGGCTCGCTCGTCACCCTTTTAAACTTGATAGCATCTACGGGCTTCTTACCTATCAATCTGGTCACCTCTCCGTTCAGTGCGGAGACCACGGCGGGCAGTCTGGCCACCCACTCGGTCGATCGCGAATGAGGGTCTACAAGTTCTTTAGCGTATTGGTGTCCGAACAGTCTCTCAGCCAGGGTTCGATTGAAGCGCTCCACGATACCCTGGTCCCGGTGGATGTTGACGCGGCCGCGTCTGACAGAAACGTCGTGCTTAGACAATAGATGAGAGACCGCGCCCATGAACTCGCGGCCGGGATCGACCTGGAGAAGATTCGGCCATTTGAGAGGACTCCTATTATATATTCGGGAGAGAGCCTCTGCCACCTCCTTAGACTCTTTAGTGGCCAACGGCTCAGCTCCCTTATAACGACTCGCTACGTCAACGACTGTCAGCGCGTACTTGTACGTCTTACGACCGACGCGATCGTGAGGGAGAAACAGGAGATCCACTTGGTGAACTTGGTTCGGTACCGGCACGTCGAATTTCGGGCGCGGAATATTGTGAGGCGCGGGTAAATAGATCTGCCAGATGGCCTGCTTCTTGAGCCATTCCTTGACAGCGTTTTCTGAAACCTTGGTCGCCGCCGCGAGGTTCTTGATGGCCGCGAGTCCCTTCCAGTAGCCGCGGGGGCTATAGTACATGTTCGCTAGCTTGCGCGTTAGGCGAACCGATAGTTTGGTATTAATTTTGCGCGTGTTCATCGCATGCGATGTATTCTAATATATCGGACAATCTCCAACACGCCCTCGCCAGATCGTCCGGTAACTGCGTCGATAATAATAAACCTTTGTTGGAAGTACAATCGCGATTGTGGGTTAAGTTCTGAAGGAACTTGGGAAAATCTAATCCCCCAGGATTGGTGGAGGAATCTAACATCCGCTTTGCGAAAAGGGTGGCCGCTTTTTCGTCCTCCCGCCACGTCTCGAGAGAATCTCGGGCCAGACGAATCATACCCTTTGCACCAGCTATGCGGTGTTTAAGGGCAGTGTAGCCTACATCAATCATAGCGAAATAAAGTTCGTCAACTGACATCGTTCTATATATATATTTATAAAAAAAGTATTTAAAATAATTAATTTAAAATCTCGATCGAATATAGTAGCCGACGAGACCCACCACACCCATTCCCACGACGATGAACGCGATCTCGCGGTCTTTTTGTGGCTCTGACGGTACATAGAAATCTGAAAGTTGGGGCTCGCGATCCAGCGGCGCGAGATTTTTCTGCGGATATGCCAGCGCGTACTCGCGGTTGGCTTCTTCAACGTTCTGAAAAGTTTGTGCGGCGTGATTTTCGCGGCGAAGCTCTTCATTGACCCAGTCCAGATGGGCGGTTCGTTTTTTCGACCACGCTTCCTTTGCGCTATTGAGTTGTTCTACAGCTAAATCGTGACGCTTACGCTCCTCATCCACGTTCGAGCTACTCATTTTAGAGAATATAAAGTTGCTACCGCTGAACGCCAATGCGTTTATGAGCGCACCACCTACTATTACTGCGATTGAAGCCATTTATTTCCATATATTAACTGGTAGAATTCCAGCTTTAACTAGATAATCTCGGTCCAAATGCGGGTCCAAACTGCGGCCGCTACATCTAAGGTCGCGAGCCCTACGTCTCTCACAGTAAAGTCCAATTTGGGAGCGGATCCTCCTAGGGCCATCTTTGATAGTCGAGCATACCCGATACTGAAACCCGATATCACCACGGCGTGATAAAGCGCATTCACTAACATTTTACCGTCTTGTTCAGCCATTATAATTATTGCATATAAAAGGAGTCGCGATCAATGTTTAAATGGGGCGCATCCAATCGCGATTGGTGTTTCGTAACTTTCTTCTGAACACTGGCTGGTTGTTTTTTCGATAATATGGGGTATTTCCACACGCACAGGGCACCAACAACTGCCAGACCACCACCAACAACCCAACTCCAATTCACGAATATTTGGGTTCAATCGGATTCGCCCAACCTCGATTGGGTGTTGAGTGTGCTTCCAATTCGTGAATTGGGGGTGTTGTTGTACTCAACTCTGTCTTCAGATGTTTTGCTGTCTCCGTCCCCGATTGCAACCCCAATCTCGATTGGAGTTTAGCCTCTCGAAGCTCGGCGAGTATTTTATCTTGTTTAACTTTTCGGGTGGCAGCCGCCGCCCGCCCAGCTGCCTGTCTTTTGGGATTTTTTATATGCGGTATGTCATCCAGTGGCGGAGTAACACTCGAGTTCGATTGGGTTGGAGCAATCGGGTTCAACTCCGTCACTCTCGCGGGTGTGTCTTGTGTCATCATTTATGATATTAATATTAGGGCTTATAGTTCGTGGACATATATGTCCAAATTGACAGTGTTTACCCGTGGTCAACGCGGTTGTCAGCGGAGCTAAGTACATTCCAAACTTGTGATAAATTGAGCAGCAGGCTGTTCTAAGAGTGTGACCTATAAAAGGGTCAGTCTCTAGATCGTCAATCAATCCCGCGGTGTTTGGTATAGGGAGAAGTATATTAACGGCGGTTGCGTACAAATGAATAGCCGCCGATCCGAGAGTTTTTGTCATCTCCGCACCTAACCTAGATTCGTATCGCGCATACATTTTTTCGATCTCCGCATCTGACATCTTATCCACCTGAAAAACTGAGAGACGCCTACCGAGATAATGCTCCGATTGTCCCCCAGCAACCAGCGCAGTTAGCCGCTCTCGTCGCGCCGCATTTTCATTTTCATTCGGAGTCGTTGCACTCAACCCAATACCAACCGCCGTTGGAGTTGATTCCGATTGCTCTGTCGGATCATTATCTATGTTGGCAGTCGGAGTTGAGGTTTCTTCTATTAGCTGATCGAGAAGTTCGTCGCAGTTCATTTTTCTTAAAATTAATTTAACTATTCTAACAACTCTCATCACTTTAACATATTGGCAAGCGCACCACCCGATACTTATGATCACCATTATGCTCGCAACAAAGCTCGCAGCGGAGCACCAAATTGTTAACATTGTTAACCATTGTTCAGCATTTGTTCAACATTTGTTAAGCATTTGTTCAGCATTGTTCAGCATTGTTCAGTAATTGCTAAGCATTGTTAAGCATTGTTCAGCATTGTTCAGTAATTGCTAATTAATTATAAAATTAATTGATAACTTCGTAAGCAGTTGGTTGATCAGTCTTTAGCAAAAGCTTGGCGTGCTTAGTTTCCGAAAGCATCTGTCGAACCTCCAGGCGCTCCTCGCGCGTTGGGATAACGTCGTTCTCTCGAAGACAGTCATCGAACAAGTCTCGGTCCTTGCAGTGAAAGAGGGCGACCCATTTCGTTTGCTCGCGCAGATCCTTGAGGACGGCGTTGTACTTTTGAGTGGATATCCATACGCTTTGCCTAGCATGGCGGCCAGAAAATGCGAGCTCGGAGAGCATGTCTTTATTTTTGGTCATCGCCTCCTTGGCCGAGCAATCGTCAATCACGTATAGGGTGGGCTCACCCTGGAATCTTTGGTATAAACCACGCAGCCAATCGTGAAGTCTATCACCGGGGTCAATAACGTATACCTCAGGATCGGACCATATCCACGGGCGCCGCTGATAAGTATCGTTGTGCCGCACAGTGGGACACAGGATAACAATGTGACGAAAGGCATCGCGGTAGTAGCCCTAGAGCAAGTCTAGGATGAAAACCGTTTTTCCACATCCTGTCTGCCCACATATTATGGCAGAGTGGGCATCTCCAATAGTGAATTGGTATTGATTGCTAATTTTCTTAAAATTAATTAATAAATCGTTAGATGATTTTTTTATTAAATCAGTAGAGTGCTGAGACGTATCGGCCATCTTCGATGTTCAGTTGTGCGTCTGTAATTATATATAAGTACAAGTTCAATGCGCCATTTCCATCCGCCTCTTTGGTTATCTGGATCGTCACACCCTCGCTAGCGTTCTCAACTTGGCGTCCGTTGCCGTGTATTTGGTCGTCGTCGCTGGCTCGCATGTCTAGCCATAACGCGTATTTGGTATTCAGAAACTCCGCGAGGGAGACGTCCGAGAGATGCAGGTCTTTGGCAACTGCTGCAACCTCGGGAGAGCGCTTAGAGCTGGCAGCAAACTGCTTTCTTACTTCGTCCCACTGCTGGTGCGCGCGAAGACCCGCGCTGTAGAGTTGATTGGGTACTCCCTCGATCGTCACATCTACCTTCGTGATTTTGGGGTTATAGAATTTGTCGGTTTTTCTAGCACCGAACGCGAACCGAGCATCCTCGAACAACATCAGTATACCTTTCATCGAGCGGGCGGGTACGTTGACGTTAATATTCCACAATGTGTCGCTTTTGTCTTTCGTCATCTTGCGATGGCGAAGAACTCGGTCGTAAAGTATGGCAACACGCCCGGCGTACTGGGTTCTGATCAATCGCGCGAGTTCGGGCATCGTGACCATGTCGTACTCCAGCGAAACATTGTCGATCGTATACGTCGATAACATGTCGGTGGCTATGAGAACTCGGCCGTAGTCGTTGAACGTTAGTTCGTATTCGAGGCGGTCAGCCAAAGCGCTCTGATAGTATGGCATGTGGCTCTCTAGCAACTCAAAGTCGAGCGGGATGTAGAAGCGGTTGCCGTAAGCGCCCGCGACCGCATTGTCACTCGCGTTGTTATCTGCCTTGTTAGCAGCACCGATTCTAAGTTTGGTTACGTTCTTATTTTTGCTGGTGTCAATACCCTGATAGACAGCGTTTTCGCGCTCTTGCGACGTCTTCCATAGGTCCTGATAACAATGGTAGACGTCGCTGTCATCGATCGACATCACCTCATTACCAGAAATCTTTATCATGGTCTTCTTGACGATGGCGCGACCAAGGTTCTGAACGACGGTTCGGTCCTCGTCCGTCGACGTCAGCGAAATAGTGAAAGCGAGGCGAACAGTACCCGGCACAATGACGTCGTTAGCTCGAGGTTGGGGAAGCGGACCAAGAGCTGCTGGTTCTGGTCGATCGTCGATGGGTTGTTCGTAATAACGACACTCTGTCTCACGCCTTTTGCCCCGAGGGGCTCACGCAGTCTGCGGTATGGATTGAGTTTGCGACCGTATTGACTCGAAGACATAATTTAGTGAATCTATATTAAACCCGTATGGTTTTGTCTTTAATACATAATTAATTTTAAGAAATTATAAAGATGGCTGATTACGATAATGACATGTATGAAATCGGCAGAGACGATTACCTCGATGCGGATGATGATGACATAGATGATTATAATGACGAAACGCCCTTGATACAGCCTCCAGTTCCAATCCAATCGTGGGAATTAGGTGGCGCTACTACTAGTCAAAGTCGGGAATTACTCGAGGGAGCTGTAAACGACTACTACAACCGTTTGGCAGAAAAAGGTCTGGTCCCATCTGTCGGTCGCGACTACTCCAAGTTTAAATTTTATCTGAACGGTAGATTGCGACTAAAAGAAGCATCAAATATCCCAATAGTTAACACTAGGACCGGTAAACCCCTAGCGCTGGGCACTGTTGCCGGAAATCCGGGCGGTGGTCAACTCGTAAGGAACGAACTAGGATTCATAGATTGGAAGAGGGGTAAAACAATTATGAAGACTCGCGCTGTAGAGGCCCTACAGTCTACCAACGAAACGATGGGAAAAACGGTCTCCGCGATAGAAACTGTTGAGCTCAACGAACTCCCTCAAGTGGCCACCGACGTTATTAACACGATGGAGACCACGTTCAGCGAAATCGACCTGTCTAACGATGACCCATCGTTACCTCTTGGCGAACTCCGGGGACTCGATAAGGCTATGCAAACAGTCCGGGGCGCATTGGTCCTTAACCTCGCCAAACTCTCGTCGCTGGATGAACATATCGCGCTAGAAGAAAGAAAACTGGAGGAAGCTGGTGTCGATAGAGAATCTACCGAGCGGATCACCGAACGCCTGCAGTCGTTGCGGGACGAAAGAGAAGCTCGCTTGGAGGTTGC
Organism: Conchocele bisecta; assembly: GCA_029237695.1. NCBI lineage: Eukaryota > Metazoa > Mollusca > Bivalvia > Lucinida > Thyasiridae > Conchocele > Conchocele bisecta. The sequence goes on along the minus strand of CM055274.1, from coordinate 3,081,013 downwards.
CTCTGCTAACCGTGAGACACTCCGCACCCAAATAAGTCGGATCCGCGAAACAATCTCGAGGGTCCTGCACGAGGAGACGACACTCGGTGAACGTCTTCGCACTCTGTTCAGAGAACAGGGCATCACGATAGCAAGCATCCTCGTTGCTATCAGCATGACTATATCGACCATAGTTCTAGCTTTCACTGGTGGTGCGGCGCCACCACCCGCGCCAGCACCCACACCACCACCACCCGCGCCATCCGGCGGAGCTAAGGAGTGGGTAAAAAAACAACTAAAAGCCCTCGCCAGTCTCCTGGCTAAATTAGCCGAAAAGGCGGCTGCCGCACTACCTAGACTGATCGGAAGTATCGTTTCTTACTTGTTATCTATATTATCAAAAACGGCCGGATGGCTAGCCAAAAATACTTGGGCTTTAATCGTGGCAATCGCCGGTCTCCTACTATTCTTCGCCAGAGAGTTCCTAAAACCAAAGCGTAAATAATCCGATCGCCACGAGGGCGACGACGAGCCCTAATTTCTCCTCCTCGTGTGTTGTGCTTCCAATTTCAACATTGTTGATGATTGGTGTTTCAACATTGTTGATGGAACTAGATGGTGCATCCAATTTACGAATTGGAGGTACTGGGTTCGATTGTGTTGAGGGAGGTGTATCCATTTTGTGTTTTGGGGGTTTTGGGGGTTTTATGAAATCTTTTTCGAATTTATTTGAATTTACAACTCCGCGCCCGATCATTTTGGGGGTGCGCTTGATGATATCCGTGTTCACGTTACCGTTGTGACCGATTTTTTGATTGGCGGTGGCGATTACGATTTGATTATTGTAACCATCAACCGGGTCGTCTCGTAGTATCATATTGCTCGGCGCCATATAAAGACCTATTCCAAATACATAGTCTACTGGGGTGCTGGCAGTCTGCAAAACGTCTTGATAATTCTGGATCGCCTTCTCCAGGTCCACCTTAGCTGAGATGGCGTCCTCTACAAGTGCCAAGAATTGTTTTTGTGCATCAAACGCTGTTCCTGTGCCCAGTATAGAACTGCGAGTTTGCTTCTGTGCGCCGAGGATGGCCCAGACGTACGTGCGAATAGATTCGTTGACGCGAGTAACCCCGGCCTGCGTGAACCCTAGATCCTTATCTAACATAAAAGTGGTCCACGCGTTCTGAACCTCAGCAGCCTGTTGTATGTAATCGACGTGAGCCCGTTTCGAAGGTAACATTTTACAAGAAAACACGCCACAGTGCCGACCTCCAGACACTTCTGGCCCGAAAGTCATAGTCGCGGGGTCAAAATTCCCGGCGTTCCGACTGACGATGTGGTCACCGGAGTAATCGTGTCTAAAATCAGTCTGCGTCCAATTCCCGGACTGGCCCCGAATGAGAACGTCCCCGAGGCCGGTGGTGGTAGGAAATGCTTTCTGCCTCCAGTCCGCGTCTTTTGAAACGTTAAATTCGTTACACAATCTTTCAAACGCCATACGGTCGTATGCGTTGGAAATGGGATCCCATGCGTCGTCTTGAGGTAGAGAAATACCTAGTTCTTTGAGAATCCTCCTAATAGTATAATACGTGTGAAAGTTGTAGACACTTCGGAGCATGACATTCTTGGATGTCAGATGGTCTTTATGTGAAACTCCACACCCGGCTGTTGCGCACCATACAGAAATATTTAGCTGGTTCTGCCAAAACTGCATCGGTGTGGCTTTCCACCCGTTTACCGACTCCATCGTAGTAATCTTGGGCAGCCTATATTTCTCAAACGTGTTAGGGAAATTGGTGGCAAAGCCACTGTCCGGTCTAACCGTTACGGTTGGGTGTACAAGGCGGTTAACAACGTCTTTTTGCGTGTATTTACCACCGACCGCGTACTTTGCATTAGAGTTAAAGCTAAATGCTTTTGTATCCATTGAAAGATATTATTATGTTTGCTACTATCACTAATGTTCAAAAAGGGAGTTGTGAACTTCAAAAATCAATCGACAACTGCTGCGGAAAACGCCGGGTGGGCCTCAGATCAATCACCTTCACGGTCGGGTGGCAGAATGTGGGGAAGAGCGAAGGGTTTTACTATGTGAAGGATGAACAACAATTAGGTGTAAAGCTGCCTCACGGACTGTGGGGAATAAGACAGCTCAAAGATTTTGTCAACTCAGAGCTTGACGGTATAATCAACCTCACAGTATCGAATGCTACCGGGCTCGCAACAATGACCATCAGCAGTGATAATGCGGTAGTGGTCTCCCCGGGGTTGGGTATTCAACTCGGTTTTAGAGAGACATACTCCTCAAACAAAGGAGTGTTTACCCCGGGTGAGTACGTCGGTGATAACCCGGTGGACTTCGCCTTCACGAAAACTCTCAGGGTGCACCTGGATCGGGTGAACACATCGTACAACACGGTAGACGGCACTCCCAACACATTACTGAAAACCGTGCAAGCCAGCGACTGTTTCTATGGCGAGACTGTGACCTTAGACTTCCCACACCCCGAGATGAAAGTTTTGGAATCGGGACATATCCACGAATTTACGGTCTCTATTCTCGATGATCAAGCGAGAAAGTTGAAAAACGATTACCCGATTTCGGTAGTTCTCGAAATTTCCAATTGAGTATAGGTGCCCAATAATATTATAATTAATAATTTTGAAAAAATTAAGAATGAGTATATACGGACCAGGTAGTTCTTCCGATTGGGTGACAAATTCAAAGAATTTGGAACCGGCAGAAGGTGGATTCATCCCGACAGAGGGCGACTTTTTAACTACTGGAAAAACCAAGGCCCCCCTGATCAATAAAACTATATCGAAGGTCACAAACGGGATTCACAGGAGTATATCAGATGTTAGAGTAGAAGTGCTGACGGCGACTGCACAAATTGAGAAAGATCAGGCGGCTTATAAGGTGTTGCGCGAAGAGGACTCTCTCATCAGAGAAACGGAACTAAACGAACTAGGTGAAAAAATAACCAAATTTCGAAAAGAGAGCAGGTCGGATATTGATAAAGTCCGAGTAGACCGCCAGGCGGCCCTTACGTTGCGCTTAGAGGACTCTCTCATTAGAGATGCGGCATTTATCGAACTAGGTAAAAAAATAACCAAATTTCGAAAAGAGGCCAGGTCGGATATTGAGAAAGCCCGAGAAGACCACCAGGCGGACCTTACGGAGGCTTATGAGGTGTTGCGCTCAGAGGACTCTCTCATCAGAGAAGCGGCGGTTGCCGAACTAGATAAAAAAATAACCAAATTTTGAAAAGAGACCCGGTCGGGTATTGATAAAGCCCGAGAAGACCCCCAGTCTAACCTTGCGGAGGCCATTGCGGAGGCTTATGATGCGTTGCGCTTAGACGACTCTCTCAGTAAAGAAGCGACACTTACCGAACTAGACGAAAAAATAGCCGAATTTCTGAAAGAGACCAGGTCGGGGGTTGAGGGGGTCCGAGAAGACCACAAGGAGGCCATTGCGGAGGCTTATGGGGCGTTGCGCTCAGAGGACTCTCTCAACAGAGAAGCGGCACTTACTGAACTAGACGAAAAAATAACCAAATTTCGAAAAGAGGCCCGGTTGGATCTTGATGGAGTCCGAACGGGTATTGAGAAAGCCCGAGAAGACCACCAGGCGGACCTTACGGAGGCTTATAGGGTGTTGCGCTCAGAGGACTCTCTCAGAGAAGCGGTGGTTGCTGAACTAGACGGAAAAATAACCGAATTTCAAAACGAGTCCCGGTCGGGTGTTGAGAAAGCCCGAGAAGACCACCAGGCAGCCCTTGCGAAGGCTTATGAGGTGTTACGCTCAGAGGACTCTCTCGTCAGAGAAGCGGCGGTTGCTGAACTAGACGGAAAAATAACCGAATTTCAAAAAGAGGCCCGGTCAGGTATTGAAAAAGCCCTAGAAGGCCACCAGGCGACCATTACGAAGACTTATGATGCGTTGCGCTTAGAGGACTCTCTCAGTAGAGAAGCGGCACTTACCGAAGTTTCCGATAAACTGAAACATGATCGTATAGCCGCGACCAAAGCTCTTGAGGAGGCCTCTTATAATATTCATACTGAGGCATATAACGCAAACAGTGCGCTTGCCGGAATAGTGCGAACAATGAAAACGCCAAAACATGTCATAACAGTTTGGGCTGAGAAGCGGGGCTCATTGATTGAGGGGCGCTATGAATATTCGTTCGGTGCCAAAGCGAGTAATAAACGTGGGGGATACACTATGACAACTGCGGGTGAAGTTGTCCGAATGGCGGTCTGCTCGGTTAATGTTAGTGGTAAACCTGTGGGCGCGGTCGCGATAAATATTGTAGTAGATGGGGAAGAACGGGGAGTTGGAGTCACTAAAATCGCTGGAGATATTTCGACGATTGTTGCGTTCGCCGGTTATGATCGAATTAGACTTTCCCAAAGTAGTGTTATTAACTTTGTTACGAAAATCGGTGACCCAGAGAGTTCTTCCACTATTGTCTCATTGTTAATTGAACTTAATTTGTAAATACTAATATATTGAAAAATCATGAACGAATCACCGCTTCCAATTGTCAATATCACTCCATCAACACTGTATCCAATTGTCAATACCACTCCACCAACACTGGATCCAACTCTCAATACCACTCCACCAACACTGGATCCAACTCTCAATACCACTCCACCAACACTGTGTACAATTAACGAAAGAAGTTCAGATTTTAGGTTGAATAATATCGTCGCTATGCAGGATATTTTAGTTAGAGAATATAGAAATAGAAAAAGACACGCTAAAAAATATAAGCGCGCGGCGAATATGGCTGAAGCATCCAGTACGGCTCTGGCGAGTGTTTCTGTGTTGTGTGGGGCGGGGACAGCTGCAACTATATCCACCATTATAACGGTTCCTGTAGCGGGGATTTTATGTGCGGTGTCGGCCGTTTCTGGGTTGTTGTGTATGGTAATTAGGGCGGCGGGTGGAAAACTCGAGAAAAAATGTAGAAAACATGATAGAATATCCATTCTCGCCAGGTCTAAGAAAAATAGCATCGACGTTATGGTGTCCAAAGCGTTGGCCGATAAGAAAATATCAAATTTAGAGTTTGAATCCGTGGTGGAAGAAATGGGGAGATATGAACAATTAAAAAATGATATAAGAATCAAGGCGCGCGCCACCATGCCCAAAATTGAGTGTACTGATTGGGATAAATTTAGGGTAAAACTTGGAGATAAAGTCGGAAGAAATGTTACAGCACCATTGTGATATTTATAAATAATTATATTGGTGCAGTAAACAAATTTACAACGGCGTTCCTACAAGACCGCTCGAGGTTGATGAAAAATAATTTCAGATAGCCCGTTTACATACCTTCGATAAGGAAAATACACTCGGCTATAAATTAATTAGTAGTTTTTTTTTTTCAATAAGAATTTTTCAATATCTTTATAAGCGATATCGTAGAAATGTACATTCGTAAACGAATCGTTGGGTTTTAAAATTTTTGTATAATACACCTTAGTTTCATATCTGATACGCATTATCCGTCTTAATGTTTGTATTTGCCTCTTGTATAGTTGACATAATTGCCGGTATAATATTGTAAATTAACGTTTTTATCGGAGCGTAATAAATTACGCTGGTATTTCATGTATTCGATATCACCTAGTGTTCTCATTTTATAGAATTTATATACAGGATTATAACCCCCGTAAGCTTCGTAAACTTCTTCAACACAATCATTAAAAATTTGTAATTCAAATTGTATTGTATTATCCATTTTCTCTAATAATATTGGTACTTGTTTTTTCTGTTCAATTTTCCAATTTTATAAAATTAGTTTGATAATGTTGTTTTTTTTACAGTGTTTTAATGCTGTAGAAACACCGTGACTTATTAGATCGATTCTATCTTTCTAACTGACTTTCCGATTTGAATTATTACTAAACGATAATACTTGCGAGCACGTAATCCCTTGCTAGCCATTCGATGAGTAGCCTGAGTGCCACCGCATGGTGGACATAGCAATGACTCTGCTTTGGTCCCTACCCCACAATGCCGACATGGGCGAGGCGAAACGGAACCTCTTCGCATCCATGCACGGTGATGTTTGCAATATTCGTAAATACCGGTGCGAAAACATCTCTCGTGACTACCCGTCTTCAACCACGCACACTTAACTAGAACCATTATGTTATATATACTGAGTATAACATAGGGATTCTTATCTCTAATAGGGTGTATCTTCTCATGTCATAAATATATGGTCTCGCGGTAGTAGTATATAAGAGTCACAAATGATACCATCATGCTGTGGAAGGTGCCGCGCGTAGCTGGCACCTTCCATAGGGTGATGGTATCATTGTGACTCTTATATACTACTGCGGGCACCATGGGCTTTCCGTAGAATGATGCGGGATGTTGTTGCAAATGCATGTATGGAATATTAAAGCATTCCATTGAGGGAAACAGAAGTTACAATGAATTAACCTGAGCGTTAAGTTTTAGAAACAGAGCTAAACGCAAAAACTTAACGTTGAATGCATGTGAAAAGTAGGTCAATGAACCATGAAAAGTAGGTGAATGTCACATGGGCTCCCTCTGTGTGAGATGGTTACGCCACAGTGTTGATGTATACCAAGTGTGGAGGTCGTAGGAGTTATATTTTTCTGGAAACTGAGCTAAACGCCAAAACGTAACGTGAAATGTTAACGCCGCCGCCGACACCGCCGACGCCGCCGACGCCGACGGAAAAGCTATGCATATGTCCCGCTTCTGCTAAAGCAGGCGGGACCACAGGTGACGGGGAAAGAAATCACATGACGGTGTATATATAGTATATTATATCTATACAAGTAACAATAGATTAGTTGTTCCCATCACCTGTGGGCGGGACAAAACAGTTAGTCTATTTAAAGTTTACGAGGAATCCTTCGGACTATACACACTTTAAACATACCAACTGTTTTTCAAACTACAGTAAACGCAACAGTCCATGGTTTTATTCCTCAAGTATCCCCAAACATTCTGGGAATACAAATATATACTTATTTATTTCAGACAGTAAATAGCTAACAAGTGCCGGGTTTAACAAAACAAGTCAACGTAACAGTTCGTCAGTTGTCCACTAACTTATTTTGTATTTATTTTCATGATTTTGTCTGGGGGTAGTTGCGAACGGTAACTTGCAATTACTCCCGTACCGTCCGTAGGTAGAATAAGTACGGACGGTACGGGAGTAGATTGCAAGAGTTACCGTTCTCAACTAGTCTGGAGGTGGCTGGGTGTGGGTGTGTTGAGGTGCTCCACCGTTACAAGGGTTATGGCATGGGGGATAGACTAATACTGAATTTATTTTATATCTAAGGGCGTGGCAAAATCGACATAGCAAATAACAGAAACAATCTACACATCTGGTATGGTTTTTTTCTATTGTGTCGACGTTAGGCACCGGTCGAAATTTGGTATGCCTAGGTGTGGTCAACAAGCTTATGATTTATTTATTATAAAGCTGACAGATAATCCTTGTCATATATGTTATCTTGCATGAAGATAGTCTAAGTAATTACTTACTACATGTTTGGCTGCAACTAAGATTTAAAATTGACAGAAAATCAAATAATATTTTGGCAGAAACTTGTTTGTTGTTGTTGTTGTAGATGTCTGTGTAAAACCAACATACTTATAGAAAAAGCTTGCTCTCTTGTGTCAGTCTCTGCAGGATAAACAACATAACTGTCGCACGAAGGGTGACATCATTCACAAACTTTGCTCGACATTGTCTCATAATTATATTTGAACAATATAAATGACAATATATACGCACACTTTCATGCAATTATTGGCGGGGGGGGGGGCAGGGGCAAAACATACTCTGCCTCCGCCCCCCCCCACCCCCCCACCCCCCCCCACTCTATATTAGAGTGGCGAATCCAGGATTTCGCCGATGGGGAGAGGGGGGAGTCGAAAGTCGAACGACTAATTTCCAGTTCAGTACATAAGGCACATTGTGGTAATATCTTCTGAACGGGCTCTCTATACTATATGGACCTTGCTCTGATAAAATTACCCTTATTTGACAGTGCTTGTTATATTGTTTTCACAGAATCAGATAGCTTCTCAATTGCCAAAAAAATCTGGAATCCTGAAAGGGCGGGGCGGCACGGACACGCCCCCCCCCCCTCCCCCCCCCCCCCCCCCCCCCCCCCCCCCCTAAAACCGCCACTGCATTAAACCCTTATTCCCTGCTCCTCGCTAGCGCCTCTGTGTACAATTTATATCGTCTATAAATAGATCAGTCGGATTATCACTCCCGCGACCGGGAATCCGGTTCGATACACAGCGACAGGATGGAAAACTAGGTCAAACTTGTTAAAACTTTTACACTACACACAACGCCCTAAGCCATTCTATCTGATAAATATACGGTTATCATGGTTATGTTCCTATGATTAACATAATTATTCTACTTTCATTGTCCACTTTTAATATATTAGATCTTGATTCTGGGCTTAACCACGTCCAGCACATGCTCAGTCCGATTGGAGATGTGAATGTATTGATATAAACATGTGTATACATCCAAGTTTAATACGATGCCCTACTGTATATACCCTATCAAAAGGTTTTACAACCGATCCAGTATTAATCTATATCGTCTCTGTGTTTGAAAATATGAAATATTCTTACCTTATAGAAACACGAGTGAGTCGACCGGATGTTCATCGAAAAGCTCGTATCGCCTTGATTCCGTACAGCGAGTGTCAACTGGTTGACTGGTCACTAGCGGGTAGACTGCAATCCGAACTTTGCACACCACACGTACGCCGAATTGTTCCCCGAGTTGTAATACCAACCTCGTGACTTTCCGAGCGAGGCGCGCATAAAGGAGTTTCCGTGGGGCGTATCCGAACTTTGCACACGGCTCTTAGGTCACCAGTTTCGGAATGTCACCTGACCCTGTGATTTCCGGAGCTCGGTGTAGACGCCTATCAGGTAGGTCAGGCGACATAATCCTTAATCGATAGCCTGCGCTAATCTTCCCGTTATATGTATTTGAATGTATTTTTTATGTCAAAATACTTGGATATTGTTCTTGAAATCAAGCAGCTTGATTGGCTGGGCCTTAGGCTCAACCAATCAAATTGCTTGATTGCGAGCTGAGATTGCCAATATATGTTCAGACACGATGACATCTTGGCAGGATTAACGCGGGCGGTTGTGTACGTTAACAGAATGGGGAATATGGTTTTGTTTGTTTGTTTGTTTGTTTGTTTGTTTGTTTATTGGTGTTTAACGGCCTATCAACATCTAAGGTCATGTAAGGCCGGTCAAACGGGTTCGATCCCGTTTTAACCTGCTGCATTGGGGGTGCGGGGGGGGGGGGGATACCAAAATCAGAACGGACTATTTACATCGAGATACAACATATTCAGCCCTGAAATTAGAATAACCTGACCTGGTGCCAGGACCATACCGCACCAAAGTCACTTGGCCCCTTCCCCTATTTAAAAGTAATACCTGTATGATTACTCTTATAAGGGGTATAACCAGATTCAACTGTCACATACAAAATACCAAAGACGTATGTGAGGGCCAAACCAGGTCTCCAGTCGAGATTCCGGTAAGGATGAACCCCGATCGTTAAATTACCCATCGCATACTCCCACCTACCACCCACCGGGGAATATGGTATAATCCGAACTTTCTCACGGCTCGTTGGCCTTGTTATTCCGATTGTTTTACCTGCCTACCGCGTGACTTCCCGGGTGTGGCACGTATACAGGTACACAACCGCCCGCGTTAATCTTGCCAGTATGGAAAGCTTCTGAACATATATGGTTACGAGTTTTCCTATAATAGTCTGCTTTCCTACGACCATGACCTACATCTTACTATTAACATTATTTGAATATATATTTATTTAAAAATACTTTGATATTGTGCTTGAGCTGAAGCAGCTTGATTGGCTGAGTCTGAGCTGTGATACAGCTTAGGCTCAACAAGTCAACGTGCTGGATTGAGATTGCCAATATGGGACTATGACTGGAGAAATGTGACTTAAGAAATTTGTGACCAGTGTAGTTCCTGATCAAATAACACACTACTGTAGCCTGATAACGATTTATATTGATTGCTCGAAGCATGACTGGTGTTTTCATTGGTGGAATGGCGAACAGTGCAGATCCTGATCAGATTGTGTGGATCCACATGCTGTAGCACAGCTCAGGCTCAGTCAATCAAGCTGATTCATCTCAAGCACAATATTCAAGTATTTTGAAATACATACAAAATAAATACAAGTATTGGCAAGATTAGCGCAGGCGGCGGTGTGTGGTATAGGTGTAGGCCATGCTTGTAGGAGAGCAGACTATTATAGAGGAAATTCCTAACCGAAATTGTATGTTGGTCCGAAGGTCAAACATAATACCCGTATGTTGATGCTAATTTTGTCACGATTTCTTAGCGTGATGCGAACGAATACAGCTATATACTCAGGGGTGGATCTGGAGGGAGGGGGGGGGGGTCCGGGGTTGCACCCCCCCCCCCCCCCGTTCAGCCACGGAGTTTACATAGATAGCAGTTTACCACCTGTTGCAGTCTGAATTTAAATGCCGTAAAACACAGGAAAGTACATTTCGAAGAGCTAAACAAATAGGACAACCCTCTAGTTGCGAACGGTAACTCTTGCGATTACTCACGTACCGTCCGTAGCTAGCGGGAGTAGATTGCAAGAGTTTCCTTCGCAACTAGACAACCCCCGTTCCCTAAATGCTGGATCCGCCCCTAATACTATGTTATAGGTGTACCGGTGCGGCATGACGCACTGAAGATGACCGGACCTACATGGCTGTCACAATGTGGTTCAGTCAGATAAATATGATATTCTAACCGATATGCTGATACTTATGACGTGGCTTGGCTAATAGCAGATACGAAGGGAACTATTTTATAGTTACTTTCAAAAAGAAAAGGCAGTATGTGTTACAAACTGTGTTTCCTGTTGCAGTAATAGCGGAAAGGTATTACCGAATTGTCTCCCCTGTTTATCACAGTCTCTGCAATACTATGATCAAATAAAACACAAACTGCTTCGAATTTGATAAAATAAAATTGTACGTTTGATGTATACAGCATATTTGCAGTTCATCAATAAAATTGAATTCTACTTACCCAATTATACAAAGTTGCATATTTATTCACTATTTATAGATATCAACCATTATTTTTATTCGAGCGCTAGCGAAGAATTATAACACCAACATCCAAATTTGAGGTCTTAGCGGAGCCCTAATGATGTGGAGGATCTGCACGTGCTGTCCCCTCCGTGCAGGGCTCTACATAGGCGCAGGTACGACCATAGGCGGTAAGAGACTGCGTGCCCATGCCGCTGAATCATCAAACAATGTGGGGGATCAGCCTATGAAGGCCTCCCCCCAAACTTGGAAATCTCCGCAGGATGGGAACGCACCATGAAGAAAAACATCGGACCTTACGCCGCGAAGCCTCAAATGGGTGGAGGATATGCCCATGTTATCCACTCCGACCTGGGCACCACATAGGCGTAGGAACGCCCTTATTCTGCAGGGACGACAATGTACACATGTACATGGATCGGCCCGACAGGGATTGCATGTGACTTTAACAAATTCTTTCTTTACAGCCTATGTAAATAGAATGACGAAATCCTCTCATATACGAAAGGAAACATGTGCAACAACATACATACTACATGCCATTATCTTGCAGGACAATGCACTTATCGCAACATAAGCAAACAGATAATATAACCAACGTAGTATTATCAGACAACTACTGAATAAAACTGTACTGTCGAACAATGAATGTCTGTGCTGGATGAACACTGATATGTCTAAAAGGGCCTGTATTGACGCAAGTCCGGGGAGCAACACGGAAACCCTGGTGGGAAATCCCACACAGGGCTACCAACACCCAACACGCTTATGATAATATCATAATCACCAGCATCGAATCTTATTTTGACATGTCTAAGAAACGACATAAGCATCACTTAAACAAAGACAACAACAAAACAAATGACCGACGAGAACAGCAAAAATGTCCGCATCCGACCTGAGAGTAAGCAACCATCAAACTACCCAAGTACAAAAACAAAAAATGTAAGACTATAAGAATAATGGAAATAAAACAGCACACACTGAATTTCTGGGGCCTGAGGAACAATGACATGTCTAAAGCGGCCTGTATGGACGACATGTCCCGGGTAGCACTATGGAAACCCTAAGGTTAAATCCTACACAGGGCTGCCAGCACCCAACACGCTTAGGACAATATCATAACCCCCGGCCTCGTAATTCATTGAACATACTCAACAACCAGTAATGTATATAATCACACATGTCTTTCTCTTCCAGGCTATTTGTAAAAATGTAAATAAGTTATCACAGACATATATTATTACGAAATAAACTCTATGCCCAAGACAAAGAGTAAAAGGCTACATGCACTCTGCCTCAGCCATACAAGTAAATACAATGTACTCGTCCTAAACTACGACAGAGCCACAAAACCGTCAATACCAGCCAACATAACAACTTAAACCACAATGCTATAAGATTAACGACTGTCAAAATATGTCTAAAACGGCCCGTATGGACGTCAAGTCCGGGGAGCGATATAAAAACCCTATGGAGAAATCCTACACAGGGCTTCTAGCATCCAGCCATTCTTCTGATAGCCAGCACATGAACGTTTACTATTGCACCAAGAGTATTATACCATCAAATATTACAATGGAAGTTGGCTTGAATATATTCCATACAAATCAAATGAGCATATCAATTGTCATCAATGGAGTCAAATGCCCTAAAGCATAAACATGGTGGGGGTGGGGGGGGGGGTTGGGGGTGGGGGATGGGTGCTATTGTTGCTCGTTTCTGTGTTCTCATGCTGCCAGTATAGACCAATCTCTGTTTCGCTAGTAGATCTGCATACTCTAGGAGAGCGGTGGCAGGGCTTTTGTGTTTTCCATTTATGGCTATCTGACATAATATTTTTTCAAGTATTTCAGTATTATCTTAATATATGCAGGAACAAATTCAAAAGCCATGTATTTGCAGGAAACGAAAATTGTCGTCTGCTGCTGTATTATATAGTGTCTTCTTTATCAGTAAAAACATCAGTTGTCAGCACTTTATAATCATGATACCTCCACTAATTGTGTGTGTGTGTGGGGGGGGGGGGGGCGACTATAGTCAGGTTTTCCGTCCGTCCGTCCGTCCCTAAACTTAACATCAGAGACATATGTCATAACTTATATTTCCTTCATCGAACATTCTTAATATGTTACGTATGCATTCCTCTAAGGGCCTACTACCATGCTGTGACAAATTCACGACCGTCCAACCCCCACTGAATGTCACATACTTAGTCTATTCAAAAAACCTAACATCAGAGAAATCTGTTATAACCTTTGTTTCCTTCATCAACAATTCTTAATATTTCACACATGCATTCCTCTAAAACTTCACATCGGAGAAATCATGCTATGACAAATTCATGACCGTGCCGCCCCCACTAATCCCAGGGTCAAGGTCACAGACCCACACACTACACATCTATGGATTTGGGGACACCTGGGCCCACGCAGGGGTATTCCGTAAGCATCACTTACTGACAAATCTAGTTTACATTGAAAATGATTCCCAAGTCCTGCCAAAGAATGTTTTTGATGAGAAAAATAAAAATTAGAAAATAAACAGAAGACAAACACATATTAATTCAGCAATGTAAGGGTTAATGCTGTTAAGTTTATATAACTACATACTTATTATTTCATACATGCACCATGAAATTACCAGGCAAAACTAGAGATTATGTTTGTATTTCACCCCTAAGTAACTGGAATGGATTTTGATGTTTATTTGGCAACCAATCCAATTGTCACACAATGATTTTCAGACTAGTCTATTTATGAAAAGGGAGTGTTTTTGTTCTCAAAAATATGAAAATTACTTGCAAAAAGTGCAGATCCTGAAGAGATGGCTCGTCAAGAGCCGGCTCATCTGGATCTACACGTTTTGCCAATACCACTATTCAGGCCTGTGGTGTTGATGGAGAAATTCTTACAAACGTTTCAACGTAAATAATTGGATACGAATATATGTACATGCAACTGGACGGATGTTTGACAAAAAGGGGTCTTACATATAGTTATTTGGCATTAGTTCATAATACAAATATAATGACAAGACCGACGCCAACGGCGCTAACGACATGTATCCCATCGCTGTGGTGGCTGGATCACAAACATGCACATTGATACGGTACAGAAGTTATAGGAGAATAGAGGAATATATTGAAAGATAATATGGATAAGGACGAAGATGCATAATTATGAAGTTTCAAGTGGATCATTGATATGGTAAAGAGCTTATAGCAGAATGAATGTATTGAAGTGGGAATTTCAGAGTTATTTCACATTGACCGATGCCAAGGGGGAGGGAGCAAGATGAAGACAAAAATGGATGATAATAAACATGCACATGAAGTTTGAAGCCAATTAGCTGTACAATAAAGAAGTTATAGGATTATGGAGAAATGTGCACACATCTACTGGATGAAAAAATATATGTTATTTGACTTTGACATTGGGCATGCGGAGAGCATGAGTGTGGTGGGGAATGGAAATGTGTATGATAATAAACATGAACATGAAGTTTCAAGCCAATTGGTCGTAGATCAAACAAGTTATAGGAGAATGGAGAAACGTGCACGTATCGACTGGACGTAATTTATAAGTTATTTGACCTTGACCTTGGGAATGTGAGAGCATGTGTAGGGTAAGGAATGAAAATATGGATGATAATGAACATGTACATGAAGTTTCAAGCCCAATCGGTCATACAGTGCAGAAGAAATGGGCGAATGGAAAATGTGACGGACAGACAGACGGACGGATGTACACACTGCGGTATACTTGTAAACCCACTTACTTGTGCACCTGTAAATAGTCTGCATGTGTACCTGGTGCACAATAATGTGCAATGTTGTACAATTACCTCTTGTACGGACGAATTGATCCACACGTATACCTGGTGGAAGATTGACGGACAGACGGACGGACAGCTTTTGCATCTCATGTTCGAAGAACTGGTCAGATGCATGCCACAATATGCCACTGATAGTGGCATATCTAGAATTACATGCAGTGGGCATAAGGGAGTCGGGAGCTATTATGATGTGTAACCCTTCTATATGTGCCATGTTACTGCTGTTTTCTCTGGTGTGTGGCAGGACTGCCATCAACCTTGGATAATTACCCAACTGTGTGTCCTAATGTTGTCTGGGGAGCATGGATGTTTGTATAACTGACCTGAGCTGAATTTAATGAGATTAGTGAATGTGTTTTACGTCTTCCCAAGTGTGAACGACCACGGCCTTTAAGACAATATCATAACCGCCAACCAGGAAATGCATTGAACATATTTTAAATATCAACAAACGAATCACAACCAAACAAAGCTAAAAACAGCGACTAAAAAGCCATACTGCAGGCAAGAAAAAAATAAACTTCGAATCCGACCTGATAGTAGACACCCAAACATGTCTACTTTCAAGCACGATATAAATATTTTGAAAACGTTACACGCAAAAAACACTATAAATCACCGACGGTCAGAAGAACACCCCGGTTGGTATGTATACTTGACCAAAGTGAGCGTGAGAAGTGGCCCCAGCACACTACGTCATACGTTATTCATATAACGGGAAAACACGCCAGACCTAGTTGCTAGGCAAAAGCAGCCATGGGCGAGCTGCGACACCCGTCAGGGTGTTTGAGTGCATAGTAAGCCCATGTGTGGCCCTGAGAGGGTGCCGTTTTTTACGCATTTAACGACACATGACCCGTAGCTTATGGGCCACAACGGTTTGCTGCTGCTGGTGTACGGTGACGCAATAGAGGACAGCCAGGCCCGAGACGAACCATCTACGCGCCGATGTGAAAAGGGTACGACGAGACGACAACAATAGCGGACCCCACCAGGGGAACGCTGGGCAACGAACTCAGTGGATATGAAATCCCTGGGCTAGTTAGCCACCCAATCACGACGTCCACCTACACAGCACCCCGTGCCGACCCGTGACGACGCGACTGCGCCTCCTGCAAAGACAACAACAACAACAACAACAACAACAAATAAATAAAGGTCCCTCGCTTGCTACTCTCGCCAGGCATATGTCTTCCCCTCAAGCCCCAAGCCCCACATTTGCACGTCCCACAGGTCTACTTAGGACACACATAGGTCACATAGACATGCATTAAACACACGAAAAAATCAAATTAATACACCCAGGCATAATACGCCGACACCCTTATGGTAGTCGGATGTCACGAAAGCCTGTTTCAAGCTTAACTAATATAGTCCAGGTATGATCAGATGGATGCAACAAAAAGCCTGACAAACACACGTACACACACACATACTGGCCACAACGGGCAACATTAAGGATAGGGCATACTGATTCCTCATCATGAGCCCTGGCTAGTGCTGGTTCTACCCAGGAACACAGCAAACGCAGCGGAGCAATCCGCGGGTAATCCAGGCCAACGTGTCGGGAAACCCGTAAACTTCGATAAACAACAACAACACAATTTGAGGTCTTACAGGTTTTATGCAAATTAGCTTATGTTGCTCGCAGCACATATCTTGCGGGTTGAACTGTTTAAAAAACTGGTCTTGCAACAACTTAGCTTGCTCGCCTTTTCAGTGTGATAAATGTTTTTTTTACTTTGTTGTGCTAAATGTATGTTATTGCAAATGTTTCCGTAGTCTAAGGGTACGGCGATTAACCGCCACACTCGATTATTCGCGATTCGTAACTCCATGGTTCGGTGCACGACTACACTATTCTGTTTCGGCTTAGAATAGAAATGTCTAGTTATCATTTTGGGTTTTCCAAAAATATATTGTTTAACTCAACATGTTCGCCCCCTTGTCATTTCGGCCCAGAACAGCACTCAGACGGGTTTTCACCGATTGTTTGTTTATTTGAGTATTGCAGTAGCCTATTTCACCAACATTGCAAAGTATGCTTTTCTAGCAAAGTATACTTTGAGGGAGTAATAATTTATTTTTCCCGAAATGCATTATGTCATATAGAACTAACAACTGCATATGTTTGATGATTAAAAGTATGCAGAATTATTATACTGAATTTATTACATTATCACAGCCAAAATGGTTATGATAATGTAATAAATTCAGTATAATAAAAATTAATAAATTTATCTTAAAATTGAAAATTTCTCCCTCAAAGTATACTTTGCTAGATAAGTATACTTTGCAATGTTTGTGAAATCGGCTACAGATCACGACATCATGTCGTTTGTCTATAGAGGGCATCTTGATCGACAAACCGCATCAAATATGCGGAACTGTCATGATCTGGGCCAGTTTTCGTAAGGTTTCTGAACATTTGTTGTTGTTGTTGTTGTTGTTGTTGTTGTTGTTGTTGTTGTTGTTGCTGCTGCTGCTGTGAAATTCCATCGCTTATTTTTCATAGTGTGTTTGTGGTTTATTAAGCATTATTCAACATATGTGGCTGTGACTGGAGAAATAGAGCTTATGGGTGTTGCGACCAGTGTAGATCCATATCAGCACTGTCCGCCATTCCACCAATAAAACGTGCTTCTATCTATCTATCTTATCTTGTCTGTCTGTCTGTCTGTCTGTCTGACAGGTGTGGTAGCAAATTGCTTTGATCAAGCGCATGGACAAAATAAAAAGAACGTGTATTAATGACACAATATATCTACTCTGAAAAAAAAGTGAAAAAAGTATCAAAGACAGACTTTACCACATTAAAACTATTTACAAGAAGTGAGAGTCTGCTACATTATAGAATGCAGCGGACTAGTATCATTTGAGATCTGGGATTTGAACCCAGGCACTGTTTCAGAGGAAACAATACCGACAGGCAGACAGTTCGATAAAGGTTTTAATCCTTGGAAAAAAGAAAACTTGAAGTTACCAGAATAAGCCAAGGGTGTACTGTACTGGAAGGGGTGAATGGAGGAAGACCTGGTTGACCTTGGATTTGGAGTATGGTGAAGATATTTCGGCTTTTCGATAACAACCAGGTCATTGTGGATCTTGAAGAAGAAGACAAGGCTACAATTTTCTCTGCATTGAGATAGATAGGGCCAATAAATGTATTCCATCATCTCACCAACATGGCTACGGTTCCACCATCTTCGACAACACCACATATCTGCAGTTCACTGTACCTTTTCGACTTTACTGATGTCTGTTTCTGTGTAAGAGCTCCAAATGCAAGAGGCAAATTCCAACTGAGGCGTAACTAAGGTTTTGTATGCAACATATCTTGCTTTTGGGAGCAAATGCCAAGTTTCCCCTCATGAATCCTAGAGTCCTATGGCCTTGCTGGTTACATATTATGTATGTGTGTGCCACAAGACAGATTCTCAGTAAAGGTCAAGCCTAAATACTTGGCAGAAGAGACACTCTCCAATACCTGGTGTAGTCATGCATCAGACGGGTTTGTGGTTGGTGACTATAGTGACTCTTGAGTGTTTGTAATTTTGAAGCATTGCATTTCATAAGCCATGTTTTCTCCCACTTGACAAGTTTGTCAATGTCGGCTTGTAAAAATTTACAATTTGTGTCTGTACGTATATTCTGGTACAGAACACAGTCATCAGCAAAGAGGCGAACGGAGGAGTTAATATTGCCCGGTAAATCAGTTATATAGAGTAGGAACAGGACCGGGCCAATGACGGAACCCTGTGGAACCCCTGAGATCACATCGGCCGGTTCTGAGGCCACGCCGTCCAAGACAACTTTCTGGGTTCTGCATGAAATAAAAGAACATATCAAATCATTGACGAGCTCTAACAAGCAATATAGATCGATGTCAGACTACAGGAGTGTGCTATTTGATTAGAACCTACATCATGGTCACAAATCCGATAAGCCCCATTTCTCCAATCACGGCCACATATTATATGTCTACGGAAAGCTTATACCGAAACAAACACATAAGTATACTTTAATAATTTATTACACACAATGCATATGCTTGTCAATGGTATATAGATATTCATTTTCATTACGGGGTGGCGATTTGTGATTACATGTATAAAGTTGTGTGGACTGTTTTACTTTGCAGCCGGGCAACTGCTTCGGTAACTAGAATAATCATAATATTGTGCATTTTTCGTTATATCCAGCAAAAATGAGGCATTAATAATTAGTGTTTGTGTTAATTATCAACAGATTCACTCAACCACGAACCTACATACTACGTTTACAAGCAGCAACCGATTGGCGAACAGTGTAAACCTGTTGGGAACAGTTGAGATGTAAATTTGAATGGCGAACAGTGTAAACCTGTTGGGAACTGTTGAGATGTGAATTTGAATCTACGCATACCGCACAATGAGCCGGTGGCACACACAGCCAGATACGTACACCAACGCCGAGTCCACTGGTCAAGGCTGGAACTTACGGCCCAAACATAGTCCATTAAAATCAAATTACATGTACGTATCCCGCTAGCTTCTGTTTTTAACATTATCTACTAGTATGTATAGTGCAGAGGTTGGTTGGCGTGGTTATTTGAATTTGCATGAATCATTTTTTTTAATCATATGTTTGAGTCTTTCATTTGTGATTGTAGATGTAATATAATATATTATAAAATGTGCCACTTAGAAGCAGTATTTGAAGGATGGTTGACAGGGTGGGTAGATGGTTCAACATGTACTCCATGTCTGAACTTTAAATGACGCATAACCTATGCGTCATTTAAAGTTCAGACATCGAGTACATGTTGAACCAATGGTGCGGCATAACACTACACTGCATAGTCACAGAGTTGTATAATCATAGACACGGATAGCGGTCAAGACGACAGATTTCCAATCTCACAGCGGCCTGGTGTCCACTTTGTCATGTCGAGAAGTACATGTTGAGGAAATACGATCGGTGGGACTTCACCATGCCGTGTGTCCGGGGGTGGAGTGGTGTGTGTGTGTGCTGGGGGGTGGGGGGGGGGGAGTCTTCCATTACAACTCTTCCAGTTGGTAGACCGCCTGCGTCAGCTCTGGGAAGGAAAATGAGTAATATTGTAGTCAGAAATACGGTAAGCTATATGCAGATGTACACTAAACGAATAGAAGAAATAATATACTCAGACAGACTTTCTTGCAAAACAACACTTTACGCACGGATGATCAACAGGACAGGCAAATGGAGTGAACTAGGTAAGACGTCATACCCTCTAATTATGGTACATGCACAGTGGAACCTCTCGAAATCGGACACCCTCGATGCTTGTCATATTGTATATAATTTTATATTAATTTATTAAAGTGTGACATGACATTTGAACAATAATATAATAAAATATTAACGACTATGTTACATAAAACGACACTCAGCCACGTTTGGCTTACGTAACCCTAACCCTAACATATATATGTCATCATATTTACAAATACAAGCGTTCACATAAAATATAATTTGCATAATACATATTCGAGATCTCTATGCAATTCTAATAACACACTTTTTACATATGGCACGTGTGTATGATACGTGTTATGGCACGTCTATATAAACAATACCGTAATGAACATCATTGGAATTGTAATCAAATAACAAGTCTACTTTATCGATGACCTCACTTACCATCAAACGATATGTGTCCATCTGCGTTAAAATCAATCGCCGCAATCAACGCTTCGGCCTCTTCCGTACTTAATGGGCACTCGCCCTTTTCCGTGAGTATTTCCAGCAGTTTATCCCTGTTGATTATGTGGCTGCCGTCGGCGTCGAACTGCAGCAAGCTGTCCTCGAACCTCTCCCGAGAGTGGATGTCCACCAGTTTGTCCCGTATCAGGTTCCCGAACTCTCTTTCGTTTAATGTATCCGCGTCATCTTTAATTATACGTGGACGATTTAATACGGCCTGCGCTAAGTTTGTCAATATTGTCAATTTCTTTATTTGCAATTACTTGGATATTTTGCTTGAAATCAAGCAGTTTTATTGTCGGAACCTGAGCTGCGCTACAGCTCAGGCTCAGACAATAAAACTGCTTGATTAGGAGTTGAAATTGCCAATAGATTCATGAAACTCGAATCAAAGTCATCCACAATTAAGTAGTTTTCGTAAATAAAAAAATCTCCTCTTGCTTTTTCGCATTACCCCCAATATTTGAAATAATTTCATCAAGTATGTTTCGGTAGGACGAATATTTATTATTGATGAAAAAAGTAAATACATGTTAATATCCAACAGTACTGAGATCAGCAGAAAACGTGGAGCATAAAGTAGTACATTATGTTTCTACGGTCCACACGCGTACCCCAGACCACATTATGATATATTTTATTATAATATATATATAGGTATCACGGGCATGTGCGGAGCTAGCGGTAAAATGGGGATGGGGGTGGGTGGACGATTTGCTATACAGTTCAACCTCTCTACAACAGCCACCCATGGGAAGACACAAAACTGGCTGTTGTAGAGAGGTGGCTGTTGTAGGGAGGTTAATGCTGAAATAAATTTTGTCGTGCTCAGCAGTCTAAATATAGTGGACATCATCAATTTGGGATATAAAATAGTGGCTGTTACAGAGAGGGTGTTGTTGTTGAGAGGTGGCCGTTCAGGGAGGTTCGACTATATATTTCAGTAGCGACCCTGCAAAGTGTATTTCTTAGAGTATTTCATAATTCTACGAAATATTAGCTCCGGTTGATTTTGACATCTTGAAAAATGGCACCCGCCGCCTTCAGAAAAATTGTCATTTTTGCCAATTTCAACCGTTACATGATGCCATAGATCAATTAGTAGGATTGAAAAGCAATTAGTAAGTCTCACCGTCGTAGCTGTATTGTGCGCGGTCGTCGGGCGTCACGTCTATTCCCATGACGGCCAGGGCGTCCTCCAGCTCTGCTGCGTCTATCGTGCCCGATTTGTCCTTGTCGAACAGCAAGAACGTCTCTGTCAACAATATAGCAAATCAAACATAAGTATTGTGACATGTGACATGTGAAATGGATGCTACATGTACTTCACCTAACTGATAGTCAACGTTTTATCCCGTCAACACGGTGCGTATGTGCCGTGAAACACGGTACCGTGAAACGTTTTTGATATCCTGTCAATACGACCTAATCACTGCGTATGAATGTGTGCGGTGACGGGTTATATTTTTTGCATTTAAAAGCCATTTGTAGGTGTTGACTGGATACATAGAATAGTAGGTTAGTGCCGTGAATGGGAAAAATATCTGGCGCGGCACGGAAACAGGATGTGCTCGGCCGAGCCGAGCCCATCCCATTTCCTAAGCATTGCCAGATATTTTCCCCCCATTTATGGCTCTAACCTACTATTCTCTATCACACCGTTGGCATATTGGGGGAGTGGATCATTAAGCATCATACAACGATATCAAAGTGCATGATCACGTGGTTACCTAAAACAACAACAATGTCTGAAAGTGTTGAAAGCAAAGTAAATATTATTTGATATTTTCCTTAATATGCAACGGATTTTGATGAAATATGGCGCAGCAAACGCGTCTTCATGACCTGCATTTGTCTCGGGACTTCGAGACATACTTATGTCGTTTGTGCGAAGAATCGATTACCGTGTCAGTATTGACAGTAAACACGGAAATAGATTATTCGCAAAAACGACAGATGTTTGTGCCAAAGTACCGAGACCACCAAATGCATGTTATGCAGACGCGTTTGCTGCGCCATATTTCATCAAAAGCCGTTGCATAATAAGGACAATATAACATAATACGTACCTTTAATCGAAGGCACTTCTGGATGTTTCAGTAAGTGTTGTTGTTGTTGTAACCACGTGATCATGTACCTTGGATATAGTAGAAACTCTCTAAATCGGACACCAAGAAGGCAATTAGCATGGCTTGATGTGACATTTATCTATAATCATGATACCCGTGTCACGTGATTTTAAACTTAATCAGCGTAGTGCAATGCAGTGTGGCGGCTGTAAAATTCTCCCGCGCGGTATTATTCGAGTTATGCTATCATTTGATTGGTGGTCGTTGCGCACGACTGTCATTTCGACAGCTTGTCTGTTTATTATTTGAATATCTTCTCATTGCCTTCAGTTTCCGAAGAAATTTGGCTCCGTAGCTCCGGATCAGCCGGTGCATACTTATAACATTCAATTTAGGTCGTATTCGGGCTACATGATTGTTCATCAGTATAGACGATGGCGGGTGGCGGCGGGTTTTCAGCCACACCCTCCTACCCCGGTCCACCCCGCCCCCACCTACTGTGTATTTGTTCATCAGTATTTGTTCATTTGTATAGACGATGGCCGGTGGCGGCGGGTGTTTAGCCCCCACCCTCCTACCCCGCCCCACCCCACCCCGCCCCCACCTACCGTGTATTTGTTCATCAGTATAGACGATGGCGGGTGGCGGTGATTTTTCGAGCCTCCACCCTCCTACCCCGCCCCACCCCGCCCCACCTACTGTGTATTTGTTCATCCAGTATTTGTTCATCTGTATAGACGATGGCCGGTGGCGGGCGGGTGTTTAGCCCCACCCTCCTACCCCGCCCGCCCCACCCCGGCCCCACCTACCGTGTATTTGTTCATCAGTGTAGACGATGGCGGGTGGCGGTGAGTTTTCAGCCTCCACCCTCCTACCCCGCCCCACCCCGCCCTCACCTATCGTGTATTTGTCCATCAGTATTTGTTTCATCTGTATAGACGTAGCCGGTGGCGGCGGGTTTTCAGGCCCCACCCTCACACCCCGCCCTACACCGCCCCTTCCCCACCCCGCCCCTGCCTACCGTGTATTTGTTCATAAGTATAGACGATAGCCGGTGGCGGCGGATTTACAGGCCCCACCTCCCCCCCCCCCCCACGCCGCCCCACCCCGCCTCCGCCTACCGTGTATGTGTTCATAAGTATAGACGATGGCGGGTGACGGCGGGTTTTTGCCCCCACCTTCCTACCCCGCCCCACCCCGCAACACCCGTCCCCACCTACCGTGTACTTGTTCATCAGTATAGACGATGGCGGGTGGCGGTGAGTTTTCAGCCTCCACCATCCTACCCCGCCACACCCCGTCCCCACCTGTCGCGTGACACGTGCATTCTTGTACATTCTGGATTCCGTATAATTGTATATTTGTGATGTGTGGTACTGTGTTGTATTGTTGTGCGTATTATTGATTTCACATCCCTGTGATTCCACATACCTGTGATTTCACACACCTGTGATTTTTACATACCTGAGATTTAGCATGTACATTTGCCATGTACAATGTGCGTGTAATAAGGGGTCTTATGTTGTATTGATGGAGATACGTTTATGCGTGTCCTATTTGCGGATTTAAATATACGTCTATTTTATGAGCAATGTTTTACTGATGTCACGCCATATTTGCCACAGACTATGCATGTGTGTGGTAGAGAACTCGTTGACTGCGTGTGCTGGTTTCGCTAGGGAAAAGATACCTTTTAGTATTACGGATGTCCACTGTCCGTGCCAGCCGAGTTTGTCCGCGTGTCAGTGTTTCACCATATAAGGGACCTTCTGTAGGTGAAGCCAGTATACAGCGCAGACCATACCATGGTCTGCCCTGTTATGTATGCTACGGGTTAGTGTTTCAGCATAGCCTGGTACTGGCCAACACGGATATATCCAATTTCCATACTGGTGATGCTTTGTGTCATGATATTTCCGTAAATGACCACGATATTTGAGTTTAGTATGTTATACACTCTCATTTGGGTGTATAGCCGTAGGACCGATATGGAGGGGTTTGGCGGGGCCAAGAAGCGACCTTCGCATTGTCGAGACATCGTAGTAGATTTCGGATTATGAGATCTGGGTCTATAGTGTGCAGATTTATGGTAGTGTGGGGTATACCATGTTGGATGGTATTTATTCCACGAGGGCTGTACACTGGTTTGGTTGAAATTTAAGGGTGCGTGGGAACATATATTTATGCCAAATATAACCCACGGGTGACATGGCAAAAGCCATGGTTTTGTAGTATTAATGTGAGATGTCGTACGAGGGGTAGGCATATCCATTATTCCGTGCATGGTTTTCACTGGTGCGTATATAAGCGATGTCTCGCTATGTGTTTGGCGGGACACATATTTTCTGGTTACAAGAGAGTACTGTACTTATTCACCAGTGACACGGAGGATTTTGGTATGTACCTACAACATTTTATTTCAGCTGTGATTTGCCGTTGTTCGATTCCCGTTTTAGTCCGTTATGCATCCTGTCTGTCTGTCTGTGCGTATTCGTCCAGTAATTGGAGACTCATTTCATTTTGTAGCCTCTTGAGAACGCTCCAGCGAGCAACATTGGACGTTTTGGTCCACTCGTTGAGGGCAGACCCCAGTCAGTGCAGAGTGTCAGGTCGTCCGAGTGTCCGTACGTCTGTCTGGCGCAGTGTGTGTAGCAGCTCCGGGTACAGGCCTGTATAGAGCAGTGTGTGATAGCTATGCACATCGCGTTCAGCAGACAGTCACAGCCATAGTTTAGTGAAGTGAAACGCCATACACACATATCATATCATTATACTACCACCGAGTTGAATGTCACCTAAGTGAAACTTTTCCCGGCGTCTTAGCCATCGTGATAATCGCCATTTTGTATTATATCGGAACTTTACATCCGGTCTACCACTTCCGGTATTACAACCCATTGATTCACCATGGATACTTTACATCCGGTCTACCACATCCGGGTTGCTACAGTCGAGTGTTACCATGGGAACTTTACATCTGGTCCACCATTTCCGGAAATAATACTACCTTTGGAACTTTACTTCCGGTACCAAGCTTCCGGAACATTATCGTTATTGACTATCATGTGATGTAACCACATCCGACTTTGACTTTGACATTCATACTTTGGAAATATATTGCATAGGCAATACATATGTATACTTTGATAGTGTATGGTAATACTCCTATCATGGCATATCATGACTAAAGGATTGTAGTAAGACTACATATATTGTTTATGGATTAATCCACTTGAAGTTGGATTATAGCCATATTGTTGACTAGACCTCATATTGCGGGTGAGGCAGACCTTGGGACCTTGATACTCAGAGGTTACACTATCTATTGAGATACGCCAGCACTGGGGTAGCTCAGATGATTGTCATTGTATGCCATGTTATACTTGTATGTTATTTCACTTTGATTAGCGATCATTCAAAGTACTTGTGCATTCATACTATTGTCCACTACGGGACCATTGAGATACCACATACCGAGTTTATTCGTCTATAGCTTTTAAGTTGCGTTAAAGTATAACAGTCGATTGGCTTACAACCTGGTAGTAATTGAATAGTATCATGCACAGTACAGTGATGTTCGCATATCAATGTATCATGTATTCCTGTGTGTTCCCCATGTAATATAGTGTACATTATAAGTGATTAAGTGACTACGTGTACTTATCTACTCTGGCCTATCCCTTACACTTCAACTGCATTGTTACCACTTTTCGTTCGTCAGATCAAGCTATTTTGGCCATAACGTCATAACAATTGAAGTATACTTGGTTCATATGATAATTGGGGGAGACAATTTGTCTCGATCATTCCTGACCTTGGTAATGACCTTGACAATGGTGTCAGAAGTGGGGTTTTGTTTCCTCTTTTTATAATCAGTTTCTTCAAAGCAGTTGAAGTAAGGAGGCTAGAATAGCTGTACCCCGAGCGTCGTCAAAATTCAATCTTGTATTTGTTTGCCTTGGGAGTTAATGTAAGATGCACTCCAACACTTAGGCACTAATACATCACCACATACATGATTTGACTACCTAGGTACAGAAGTATAGAGTTGAGACGATCTTGTGAGATAGTCGATGTAAGGGTCATTGTAATTTTTGATTTGTCAACAGTACCTCCCTGTGATGATGGCACAGCGGGTGTTCTAGGCTATCACTAGACACTTCTACATCTGAGGCGAGATTACTACCACTCCTGCCAGGTGTCTATAACCAGTCCCCATTTTTTGTGTCCAGTACCATAGAGGGGGAATTGTAAATATACCATTACATTATACCATACATATACCGGATTGACTTACCAGGATTGAGAAACTTATACCGTCGTTAGGAGTAGAGACCGGATTGATTTACCTTAACCTTATAGACGTGAAGCAAGAGACTCGCACATATCACCAAGTGATTTGAGTGCTAGAGACCTTGTGTACCGTCGGGTAAAGCGTGTAAATCGATAATCCGGAGTTGAGTTGAGAGTGAGAATGTCGTCCATTAAGGAGCTAATGGACATAGGCAAAAGCTTAGGGCTAGCATATTCAGAGTTAAGGGCCTTTGTAAAAGAAGAGCAGGAGAGAGAAAGACAGGAAAGACTAGAGGCTAGACAGGCTGAGAAAGATAGGTTAGATGCTGAGCGGTTGACTAAAGAGGTTGAACGACAGATGGAGAAAGATAGGTTAGATGCTGAGCAGTTGGCTAAGGAGGTTGAGCTACAGGCTGAGAAAGATAAGTTAGCAGGTGAGCGACAGATGGAGAAAGATAGGTTAGATGCTGAGCAGTTAGCTAAGGAAGTTGAGCGACAGATGGAGAAAGATAGATTAGATGCTGCGCGGTTAGATAAAGAAGCACATCGGTTAGCCAATGAAGCACAGTTAGCTCTAGAATTTAAATTGCGAGAACTAGACACTAAGCACCAGGTAGAAATGGCAAAAGTAGAAAGGGGTGGAATAGTAGATGAAGATAGACATGATAGGGACAATGGCAGAGCATTCGGTCCGAAGCTGCCACATTTTGATCAGAATAATGACAACATGGATAGCTACTTAGCTAGATTTGAGAGGTACGCAGCAATTCAAAAGTGGGGGAGAGATAAGTGGTCACTACACTTTGAGTGCTTTATTGAAGGGCAAGGCATTAGATGTATATTCTAGACTACCTATTGATGATGCTCTTCACTATGATAAGTTGAAATCCGCATTGTTGAAATGTTTTGATCTAACGGAAGATGGGTTCAGACGCATGTTCAAAAACACCAAACCTGATCACAGTGAATCATTTGTGCAATATGTCAGTCGGTCAAAGAACTATTTAGATAGATGGTTTGAGTTAGGTAAGGTGAATAGAACATATGAAGGAGTACTAGACTACATGATCAGAGATCAAATGTTATGTATATGCAGTCGTGAGCTCTACTTATTTCTCAAAGAGAAAACATTTGACTCGATAGATCAGATGGCGGTTCAGTCAGATTTACTTTGCAGAAGTCTAGAGGAGGTAGTAAGTTATGTAGTTCAGAGGGAAACAGTCTAGCAACAGAACTGAGTACAGGTCAGTAGATAACCAGAGGCGCAAGGTAAGTAGTGCAGATAATCGATCCAGAGATAGGAGTCGAGATAGGGACAGGTACCAAAATAGAAGCCCAAGTAGGGGTAGTTATGATAGAAGCCGAGTAGAGGTAGTTATGACAGAAGTACCAGCAGGAACGGCTACGATAGGCATCGCGGGACATGTTACCATTGTGGCAAAGAAGGTCACATGTCCTACGATGTCCTAAACGTGACCGGTCCTCAGCTTACAAAGCAGCAGCAGTCGAGGAAGAGAAACATGTAAGTTTTGCAGATAAAGAACAGAGAGGTCGGTACAGAGGTAGAAATAGAGGTAGAAGTGGAAGGCACACTAGAGGCAGAGGTAGAGGATAGATGGCAAAACACGGAACAACCAGGGGAAAACCAAGGAAATTTTTGTATGGTTGATACCGACACCACTATTGTATGTTCTGGTAGCGAGATACAGCCGGAGTTGATTAACGGATGTACATTTGGTATGGATAGGCTACCCGTAGCAGAGGGCACATTAAATGGGAAAAAGGTCACAGTAATGCGAGATACTGGGTGTACCGGGGTGGTCGTCAGGGAAAGCTTAGTACAACCAGATCAGTTTTTAAGCAAAGTTTCAACATGCATGCTGGTAAATAGGAGCAAAATGAGTGGAATTCCTACCGCCCGGGTAGATCTAGATACACCTTTTTTCAAAGGTCAGGTAGAAGCCCTTTGCATGACAGATACAATGTATGATGTTACCATAGGTAATGTAGACGGGTCAGAGTTACCGGTGATATCCGATTTTAGAGGCGCTAAATCGTGCGCAGTTGAAACTAGGTCACAAACGACAGCCCGAGACGAATCATATAATACCCTCAAAGTCCCTGCCGCAATCGCGAACGTATCACGCGATGAATTCAAAGAGGCGCAGGCACATGACGTCACATTGACGTCGGTTCGAAATAACGCGAAAGACGGAACGGTACGGTCAAGTAAGAACGGAAACAAATCGAAATTCGCATACCGAAAAGACTTGTTGTATCGTAATTTCGAATCGATAGGGTCAGGTAGGATGTACCATCAGCTGGTAGTCCCAAAAACACTTAGGACTACCGTGATGAAAGTGGCACATGAATCAATCATGGCGGGCCATTTAGGGGTAAGGTTAAGACAACTGATCGAGTGTTATCAGAATTGTATTGGCCAGGCGTGGGCAGTGACATTACACGGTTTTGTAGGTCTTGTGACATATGTCAAAAGACTGTGTCAAAGGGACACATCACCAAGGTTCCGTTAGGAAACTATGCCGTTGATAGACACTCCGTTCAAACGAGTCGCGGTTGACATTGTAGGGCCAATTTTTCCAGCTACCGATCGGAAGAATCGTTACATACTAACGTTAGTTGATTATGCAACTAGGTACCCAGAAGCGGTACCACTACCAGGCATCGAGGCCGAACGAGTCGCGGAAGCTCTCGTGGATATGTTCAGTAGACTGGGTATCCCCGAGGAGATGCTCACCGATCGGGGTAGTCAATTTACGTCGGCAGTCATGGAGGAAGTTAGTAGATTGTTATCGCTGAGACAATTAACCACGACACCGTACCACCCACAGTGTAACGGTCTCGTGGAACGGTTCAATGGTACGTTAAAGCAAATGCTTCGTAGAATGGCAAGCGAACGTCCCAAAGATTGGGACAAATACATTAACGCGCTCTTATTCGCGTATCGCGAAGTCCCTCAAGAAAGTTTGGCTTTCTCACCGTTTGAACTATTGTACGGAAGGACCGTTCGGGGTCCGATGTGCATACTAAGAGATCTGTGGTCCGAGAAGGACATAGAGGACAACGTCAAAACGACGTATCAGTACGTCCTCGACTTGCGCGAACGGCTCGAGAAAACGTGCGAAATCGCGCATGAGAACTTGAAGAGTGCGTCCAAAAAGTACGCAAAGTACTGCAACCGTAAGACCCGTAGTAGGCAGTATGCAGTGGCAGATCAGGTACTTGTACTACTACCGACAGACAACAACAAATTGCTTCTTAGGTGGAAGGGACCATACCCCATAACAGAGGTAGTTAATGAGTGGGACTATAGAGTTGACATGGGAGGGAAGTTGAAAACCTTTCATGCAAACATGTTAAAGAGGTACGAGACTAGGCCTGAGCACCCGAGGAAGGGAATACTCACTGTAATAAATGCGGCCGTGATAGAAGACACAGTAGAGGGGGATCCTAGTCCAAGTGGGTGTAGTGCCGAAGAAAACATGTTATGTCCCAGGGAATTAGAGTCCGATACGGAGAGCAAAGTTGACCTGTCGCCTGATTTAGGCAAGAAACAAAAGACCCAAGTCAGAAAGATCTTACGGCAGTTCACCCATGTCCTGAGGGACGCACCAGGACACACCCATATAGAGGAACATGAGATAAAGTGGGCAGGCTACCTGAGCAGGATATCGGGGTAGATTCAGCTGTGCCAACGTGTCTCGCGATTATGCACGAAAGTGTAAACACTTTTTGTTTAGGGGGGAGATATGTCGCGTGACACGTGCATTCTTGTACATTCTGGATTCCGTATAATTGTATATTTATGATGTGTGGTACTGTGTTGTATTGTTGTGCGTATTATTGATTTCACATCCCTGTGATTCCACATACCTGTGATTTCACACACCTGTGATTTTTACATACCTGAGATTTAGCATGTAAATTTGCCATGTACAATGTGCGTGTGATAAGGGGGCTTATGTTGTATTGGTGGAGATACGTTTATGCGTGTCCTATTTGCGGATTTAAATATACGTCTATTTTATGAGCAATGTTTTACTGATGTCACGCCATATTTGCCACAGACTATGCATGTGTGTGGTAGAGAACTCGTTGACTGCGTGTGCTGGTTTCGCTAGGGAAAAGATACCTTTTAGTATTACGGATGTCCACTGTCCGTGCCAGCCGAGTTTGTCCGCGTGTCAGTGTTTCACCATATAAGGGACCTTCTGTAGGTGAAGCCAGTATACAGCGCAGACCATACCATGGTCTGCCCTGTTATGTATGCTACGGGTTAGTGTTTCAGCATAGCCTGGTACTGGCCAACACGGATATATCAGATCCCATACTGGTGATGCTTTGTGTCATGATATTTCCGTAAATGACCACGATATTTGAGTTTAGTATGTTATACACTCTCATTTGGGTGTATAGCCGTAGGACCGATATGGAGGGGTTTGGCGGGGCCAAGAAGCGACCTTCGCATTGTCGAGACCAGTCGAGTAGATTTCGGATTATGAGATCTGGGTCTATAGTGTGCAGATTTATGGTAGTGTGGGGTATACCATGTTGGATGGTATTTATTCCACGAGGGCTGTACACTGGTTTGGTTGAATTTAAGGCGTGGGAACATATATTTATGCCAAATATAACCCACGGGTGACATGGCAAAAGCCATGGTTTTGTAGTATTTATGTGAGATGTCGTACGAGGGGTAGGCATATTCATTATTCCGTGCATGGTTTCACTGGTGCGTATATAAGCGATGTCTCGCTATGTGTTGGCGGGACACATATTTTCTGGTTACAGAAGCAACATTGGACGTTTTGGTCCACTCGTTGAGGGCAGACCCCAGTCAGTGCAGAGTGTCAGGTCGTCCGAGTGTCCGTACGTCTGTCTGGCGCAGTGTGTGTAGCAGCTCCGGGTACAGGCCTGTATAGAGCAGTGTGTGATAGCTACATCGCGTTCAGCAGACAGTCATTGTTTAGTGAAGTGAAACGCCATACACACATATCATATCATTATACTACCACCGAGTTGAATGTCACCTAAGTGAAACTTTTCCCGGCGTCTTAGCCATCGTGATAATCGCCATTTTGTATTATATCGGAACTTTACATCCGGTCTACCACTTCCGGTATTACAACCCATTGATTCACCATGGATACTTTACATCCGGTCTACCACATCCGGGTTGCTACAGTCGAGTGATACCATGGGAAACTTTACATCTGGTCCACCATTTCCGGAAATAATACTACCTTTGGAACTTTACTTCCGGTACCGGCTTCCGGAACATTATCGTTATTGACTATCATGTGATGTAACCACATCCGGCTTTGACTTTGACATTCATACTTTGAAAATATATTGCATAGGCAATACATATGTATACTTTGATAGTGTATGGTAATACTCCTATCATGGCATATCATGGCTAAAGGATTGTAGTAAGACTACATATATTGTTTATGGATTAATCCACTTGAAGTTGGATTATAGCCATATTGTTGACTAGACCTCATATTGCGGGTGAGGCAGACCTTGGGACCTTGATACTCAGAGGTTACACTATCTATTGAGATTACGCCAGCACTGGGGTAGCTCAGATGATTGTCATTTGTCCTCCAATGTTCGTTATGCCATGTTATACTTGTATGTTATTTCACTTTGATTAGCGATCATCAAAGTACTTGTGCATTCATACTATTGTCCACTACGGGACCATTGAGATACCACATACCGAGTTTATTCGTCTATAGCTTTTAAGTTGCGTTAAAGTATAACAGTCGATTGGCTTACAACCTGGTAGTAATTGAATAGTATCATGCACAGTACAGTGATGTTCGCATATCAATGTATCATGTATTCCTGTGTGTTCCCCATGTAATATAGTGTACATTATAAGTGATTAAGTGACTACGTGTACTTATCTACTCTGGCCTATCCCTTACACTTCAACTGCATTGTTACCACTTTTCGTTCGTCAGATCAAGCTATATTGGCCATAACGTCATAACAATTGAAATATACTTGGTTCATATGATAATTGGGGGAGACAATTTGTCTCGATCATTCCTGACCTTGGTAATGACCTTGACACCACCTATCGTGTATGTGTTCATCAGTATAGACGATGGCCGGTGGCGGCTTGTTTTCATGCCCCACCTCCCACCCGCCCTACCCAGCCCCCACTTACCGTATATTTGTTCATCAGTATAGACGATATCGGGTGGCGGTTAGTTTTCAGCCTCCATCCTCCTACCCCGCCCCACCCCGCCCCCACCTACTGTGTATGTGTCCATCAGTATTTGTTCATCTGTATAGACGATAGCCGGTGGCGGCGGGTTTTCAGGCAGCACCCTCCCACCCCGCCCTACGCCGCCCCACACCGCCCCCGCCTAACGTGTATTTGTTCATAAGTATAGACGATAGCCGGTGGCGGCGGGTTTACAGGCCCCACCTCCCACCCCGCCCTACGCCGCCCCACCCCGCCTCCGCCTACCGTGTATGTGTTCATAAGTATAGACGATGGCGGGTGACGGCGGGTTTTTGCCCCCACCTTCCTACCCCGCCCCACCCCGCAACACCCGTCCCACCTACCGTGTACTTGTTCATCAGTATAGACGATGGCGGGTGGCGGTGAGTTTTCAGCCTCCACCATCCTACCCCGCCACACCCCGTCCCCACCTACCGTGTATGTGTTCATCAGTATAGACGATGGCCGGTGGCGGCTTGTTTTCATGCCCCACCTCCCACCCGCCCTACCCAGCCCCCACTTACCGTGTATTTGTTCATCAGTATAGACGATATCGGGTGGCGGTTAGTTTTCAGCCTCCATCCTCCTACCCCGCCCCACCCCGCCCCCACCTACTGTGTATGTGTCCATCAGTATTTGTTCATCTGTATAGACGATAGCCGGTGGCGGCGGGTTTTCAGGCAGCACCCTCCCACCCCCCCCGCCCTACGCCGCCCCACACCGCCCCCGCCCTAATCGGTGTAAAATTTGTTGCAATTCAAGTATTAGACCGGATGGGGGCCGGTGGGGCGGGGGCTTGTTTTCATGCACCACCTCCCACCCCGCCCTACCCCGCCCTCACTTACCGTGTATTTGTTCATCAGTATAGCCGATGGCGGGTGACGGCGGGTTTTCAGCCTCCACCCTCCTGCCCCGCACCACCCCGTCCCCACCTACCGTGTACTTGTTCATTAGTATAGACGATGGTCGGTGGCGGCGGGTTTTCAGCCCCACCATCCTACCCCGCCCCACCCCGCCCCCACCTACTGTGTATTTGTTCATCAGTATTTGTTCATCTGTATAGAAGATGGCCGGTAGAGGTGGGTTTTCAGGCCCCACCATCCCACCCCCACCCCCTACCCCGTCCCCACCTACCGTGTACTTGTTCATCAGTATAGCCGATGGCGGGTGGCGGCGGGTTTTAAGACCCAACTCTCCTACCCCGCCCCACCCCGTCCCCACCTACTTTGTATTTTTTCATCAGTATAGACGATGACAGGTGGCGGCTTGTTTTCAGCCTTCACCTTCCTACCCAGCCCCACCCGTCCCCACCTACCGTGTATTTGTTCATCAGTATAGACGATGGCGGGTGACGGCAGGTTTTCAGACCCCACACTCCTACCCCGCCCCACCCCACCCCGTCCCCATATACCGTGTACTTGTTCATCAGTATATTCGATGGCCGGTTGCGGCGGGTTTTCAGACCCACCCTCCTACCCCGCCCCACCCGCACCTACCGTGTATTTGTTCATCAGTATAGACGATGGCCGGTGGCGGCGGGTTTTCAGACCCCACCCTCCTACCCCGACCCACCTTGCCCCCACCTACCGTGTATTTGTTCATCAGTATAGACGATGGCGGGTGGCGGCGGGTTTTCTGCGATACCTTCTTCGTCAGCCTGTGACAATGGAACACGGCTGCTATGACAACCTTACATACACGGTATGGTACCCCAATCATGCAGCGGTACCTTTTATTAAACTGTCCATTTCAAATTCCATACTTTGCTATGCATGTGGTACTGTGTATTAAAGGTACATGCTCACTCAGTAGGCACACACTGTTCTTTATGGGAATTAAATAAATGTATGCTTGCGTTACTATTCCACCAGTTCTAAAAATTAGGAGTGCCCGCTATATAGATATAATCATTTAGTAATATTTAGTTTACTGATAGTGACGCGCGGTGGTATCAGGCTATTTTCATATGCAAATGAGGCATGATATGTTTTAATTATTTATACTAATTAAATGCGTCACCTAAAAAATAATGTTTACGACAGACTATCAAATATGATCATTGCACATCAAACAATAAATACAGATACAACATATTAATGTCCGTTAGTATTTTAATGAAACACGGTTATCGCCCGTGATATCAGTGTGAACATTTACGTCAGATATAAAATGTATAATAATGCCAATTAATACGTGGGGTAATAGTGAATTAATGTTTATTTTACCAGAAAATGTCTCACATTATGTCTCTGATATAAAGAACATTGTGTGCCTACTGAGTGGGCATGTACCTTCAAACATAGACCCTCGTACGCCAATTTGTACAATATAAGGTGATGCATGTTCCATCCATTTAATATATAGTCAATATATGCACGTTATTAACCGTTCATATTCATACTATTGGCAGTAAGTGGTGTTCTATTTGAAATGTGAATTGCCATTCGTAATACATGTATGTGGTAATAACTATGTTTCCATAAAGCGTTAACAGAGAGCAACAGAGATTCATTCTTTTTCATCATTATTTGCTGTGTGTGATTATTATTTATAATATTTCGATAAATATATGTATGTAGTTAGCTTATAATTAGGGGTGGGAAATATCACAGGCAACCGATTTATTTGATTTAAACAAAATTGAACATGCACTGCCCCGTTGCATATCTACAGTGACGCTCACTCGTCGAACGGGACTGGAATATTGAGTAATAATAAATATTAAACGCGTTTACTAATTTAATAAGGAACGAGGCTATGTCGAGTTTCTTCTGAAATCGGTGAAAGTTTTTAATCAATATCATATTAAATCAACACAAATGTTAAGAGTATATTTATTGCATAATCACACCAACATACAATAACACTGTTCTCATCTTCTATCGTGTTCTCTGTACAGTAGCGGTCTTATATTTATTACACATATGTATTACATATTTATTTGAAATTAATGTTCCTCCAAATAAAGTTCAATAAAAATGACATATATACTAAACGTGGCAAATAAGGAAAACAAAAAATCAACTTACCATTATGCTAGAACGGTGGCAATGTAGTTACACGGACTGACAACTTGAACGAAAGTAAACACAATATTGGCTCAGTCATTAACAAACCGTTGTCAGGTCGGCATGGGGTTTTTGTAATTAACTTAATTAATATGTTGATGTCTTTGTGATTCATTAATTAATATGTTGATTACTTGACATACAGTATACGGTCTAATGTATATACTCATATAACAATACAATACAGCATATTTTGCAATACAATGTATGCGACATAATAAGACAGTTGCAAAAGCCGCTAAGGAATGGTTTTGGAACACTTAATTTTTTTTTCGTAGAGCGTTTTCCTTGTAGGGCCTCAGCTCATTGGAATTTCACGGGGATCATCTTACAGTTTAACGAACGTGAATATACGTCAGTGGATTGTTCACAGTACATGTATTTGCATATGTGGCTGTGACTGAAGATTTGGGGTTTATGGGATTCGTGACCAGTGTAGCGTAGCCCCTGATCAGCTCCTGTAGTGTGATTACGATCTATATTGCTTGTTAGAAGCATGACGGGTGTGTCATTGATTGAATGGCGAACAGTGCAGATCCTTATCAGACTGTGCGGATGCACAGGCTGATCTGGATCTACACTGGTCGCAAAACCAATAAGCGCCATTTCACCAGTCACAGCCACATATGTAATTGTGATTGGAGAAATGGGGCGTATGACATTTGTGACCATTTTAGCTCCGATCTTCCAGTACACGGCTGTAGCCTGTTAATGGTATATATCATTTGTAAGAAGCATGACGCATGCCGAGTGGCGAATAACGAACAGTGAGTCCACTTTTCACAAAGATCACAAGCCCCATTTCCCAAGTCACGACCACATATACATGTAGGCAAATGCCAAACAAATCCTGACTTCATTAATGTCAAACCAGACTAGATCTTGACTAGCCTGCACACTATCGAATCCCGACATGGATCCGAATTTTATGACTGATTATGAAATCAGCCATAAAATGTTAATCCATAGTATTGTCCAATGGATGAAAGCCGCTAATGCATACACCGGCCATTCTGGTCAGATCATCTCCGGGTGCAAGACAGTACGCCTGATTTCCTCTGATCGTGACGCATGTACTATCGGGTTATTAATACCACTGGCATTAGATAGTGCGTGCTGGGCAAAAACAATATGATCAGGTAAGATACACAGTATCATGTTTCATTGACAATAAACCCTTTCATTTGTGTAGAAACTTACACACGTGGGTAAAGACAAAATGATATACAACTGTGGTGATTTGATACACGCGTTCGCCAATAAGTGTACTTTGTCAATATAAATTTGAATATTTCCAAAGTCATCATCTGAAATGTCCCTGTTACATAAATATCGCACTTTTTAAAATGCTGCGTCAGTATATCTGTGGCTGTGACTGGAGAAATTGGGCTTATGGGTTTTGCGACCAGTGTATATCCAGATCAGCCTGTGCATCCGCACGGTCTGATTAGGATCTGCACTGTTCGCCATTCCATCAATGAACCGGGGCGGGATCAACTGATCCTGAGAATAGTGCTGCAGTAGCCATTGCTTGTCGTAAAAGGCGACTAAACTGGCTTAACGATTGGGTTCATACTTTCCGGAACCCACTATACCGGATTTGGCCCTCATGTACATTTTGGCTTTCTTGTATGCGAGAGTTGAGTCAGGCTATGCCCCATATATAAAAGTAACATTAGCGCTAATCCTATTACTTTTAGGGGATGTGATAAATGATGCTGGTGTGGCGAGGGCCTGGCACCAGATCAGGTTGTTCTAATTTCAGGACTGAATATATATTTTGATTGTAAATATTGAGTTCTGAAGTTGTGATTTACCCCCCTCGGACAGGTGGACACGGGACACGACCCCGTTGACCCGTCTGCGTGTAGACTCCCTGAGGCTTGTACCTCTATGTCAGAAAAGCGGACGTTAAACCCTATTCACTCACTCACTCACTCCATCAATGAAACACCCGTCACGCTTCTAACAAGCAACATTGATTTTTATCACTCTACAAGAGGGTGAGATTTTATCAGGAGCTACACAGGTCACAAAACCCAAAATCCCTATTTCTCCAGTCACAGACACATTTCCGCTGTAGTATAGAAGTAACATATGTATTATTATACAAAAACGCAGTGCAAAATTAAAATGTGATTTTGAACTGTGTAATGTTAGATAGCAAACCCGCCTCAATATGCATGCATATAACCTTTTACTTTGTTATATTATATGTATGTTTGCCACTGAACATAATAAATATGCAGCTTGCTTTAAGGGATGTCATCTGAAATGGCCATACTAAAATCGAAACAGACCAGATACAGCATGATTTATATTGAAATATATTAACCTTTCAACACTACAGACCACTATAGAAGTGACTGCAAACAGTGCAGGGGGGCCGTTTCACTAAACTTCATACAACTAAAATGTTCGTAAGTGCAAAATTATGATAGTTTGTAACTTGCACATTAACATTGCTTTCTTGTATATGCAGCCAATGCTCAATAAATGCAAATCTGTCAATTGAAATTTCCAGACGATCCTAAATTTGCATTTACGAACATTTTGTCGTACGAAGTTTAGTGAAACGGCCCACAGATCTCGTTGAGCTGGCTCGTAACGAGCCGTCTCATAAGGATCTGTATTTTTGCAAGTAGTTTTCACATTTTAAAGTACATACTGTTATATAACACACTCTTCTTATAAGTGGACAAGTCTGAAAATCATTTTGTGGCGATTGGATTGGCTATAAAATTAACATAGCATAGTGTATTCGAGTTATTTATTGTTTAAAGGGTTAATAGCCGCGGTAAATGTATCGGGTTTCTATGGTCGTGTCTACGTGTAGTGCACATCCAATGGCGTGAACATGTCCGCATGTTGGCCTGTACTTGGCAACACAATTATATAACCCATGTACATGAGGTTAACCGCTTTGTTTCAATATTATGTTCATATACAGACAACCAAACGGTGACGAGGTTCTTTCCTGGGTAGCCCGTCCGTATGTTTAATCGCCTATTAAACTGTTATTTTGCGAATACACCCGTGCAACAAGTTCTGAAATGGGAAAACAATAATCAAAGATTATTACATATGCTGAAACTAATTTAAAACGCAAAAGGGAGGCATACATGTTATTGGAATCCATATGTGACTATCTATGTGACCACAGTGTACCACGTGACTTTGATATAGTATTGACTCCGGCTTATTTGGATAATAAGGAATTGCGTGAATAAAAAGTATACATACATACATCATAAAACATGTTTTTCCAAATTATGCAACAGGTGAATAATTCACTCTTCGCCATACCATCAGTGAAACACCCGCCATGCTTCTAACAAGCAGTATATATAGAGAATAGTAGGTTAGTGCCGTGAATGGGAACAAATATCTGGCAAGGCTCAGGAAACGGGATGGGCGAGGCTCTGCCGAGCATATCCCGTTTCCGTGCCGCGCCAGATATTTTTCCCATTCACGGCACTAACCTACTATTCTATTTATCCCGTGAACACCTACAAATGGCTGTAAAATGCAAAAATAGTATTGACTGGATATCACAAATATTTCACAGCACCGTGTTTCACGGCACATACGCACTGTGTTGACGGTATAAATCATAATCGGGCCACATGAGAGTACTTTGTGATCAGGAGTTGCAATGATCGCAAATCCCATAAGCCCCATTATTCAAGTCACAACCACACATAGATACGAGTCCGTCGGCGTTGCTGGATTATATAACCGTAACGTGCAAGTACGACAACAGATGGGCGGGATAATGGAATAATTTAAATGGACATATTTTATGTCATAAGTCCAAATCAGTCATCTATGTCCATACCCCGAATAGAAATGAGTCCGTCGTCGTTGAGGTCAACCTCTGCTATGAATTGCTCCGCCTCAGCATCCGTGAGGGGCTGGGCACCCCGTTGTGTCAGGATTTCCTTCAGTGTGTCCGCCGGGATCGCCTCTTTACCGTCATCGTCGGCAAACTCCTGCAGGCTGTCCAGGAACTGGCTCTGGGAGTCCACGGAACTCAACTTGTCCCGGATAAACAGGCTGAACTCCTCCTCGTTTAGACTGTCCGGGTCGCCTACATACAAGATAACGTCAACATGATATAAGGGACTGGAGCTGGTGGCAGTCCACGGAACTCAACATGTCTCGGACAAACGTGCGGAATTCCTCCTCCGTTAGACTGTCCGGGTCGCCTACGTACAACATGATATAAGGGACTGGTGCTGGGAGTCCACGGAACTCAACTTGCCCCGGATAAATAGGCGGAACTCCTCTGTTAGACTGTCCGGGTCGCCTACGTACAAGATAACGTCAACATGATATAAGGGACTGGTGCTGGGAGTCCACGGAACTCAACTTGTCCCGGATAAATAGGCGGAACTCCTCTGTTAGACTGCCCGGGTCGCCTACGTACAAGATAACGTCAACAT
Organism: Conchocele bisecta; assembly: GCA_029237695.1. Taxonomy (NCBI): domain Eukaryota; kingdom Metazoa; phylum Mollusca; class Bivalvia; order Lucinida; family Thyasiridae; genus Conchocele; species Conchocele bisecta. The sequence goes on along the minus strand of CM055274.1, from coordinate 3,040,158 downwards.
GATATAAGGGACTGGTGCTGGGAGTCCACGGAACTCACATTGTCCCTGATAAATAGGCGGAACTCCTCTGTTAGACTGTCCGGGTCGCTTACATTCAAGATAACATCAACATGATATAAGGGACTGGTGCTGGAAGTCAACAGAACTCAACTTGTCCCGGATAAACAGACGGAATTCCTCCTCCGTTAGACTGTCCGGGTCGCCTATATACAAGATAACGTTAACATGATATAAGGCACTGGTGCTGGGAGTCCACGGAACTCAACTTGTCCCGGATAAATAGGCGGAACTCCTCTGTTAGACTGTCCGGGTCGCCTACATACAAGATAACGTTAACATGATATAAGGGATGCTTTAGCCACCTCGTGGCGTCTGATAAGATATTTTATTTTTGCCGGCATAATGAAATGAAATATGTGTATCTGCGCAGTCTGATAAGTGTCTTCGCTGTTCGTAATTCAGTTATTGAAACCCTCGTCATATTTCTATCAGACAGTATATTGGAATTATTTAGTATCACGTAGTAGGGATGCGATAGCCAATCAAGAACTACTGTCTGTTCCATGTTTTGCTGCCGACGTACTCTTGGCTATTAATCACATTAAATAAAAAAAAACATTTAAAGCTATATGTAGTTGTTCATCAATAACACAATGTTGATACAAAGGTACTTACATTTAATTTTGTTTCTATTTAATGTATGTAATAGTACCCAAAAGTAGGTCGACACAAAAACATGGACCTGACTGTAGAATGGTCCAACATCACACAAGCCCCATGTCTCCAGTCACATCGACACCTCCTGTCCATATACCGCGGCGAGCCCCGACTTACCGTCGATGTTATACTTGTCCTGCTTCATCTCGTCATCGGTGAGGTCGATGTAGAGACAGCTTAGCATGTGCTTCAGCTCTGCACTGTCTATGGTGCCACTGCCGTCCTTATCGAACTGCACAAACACCGCTGGAATAGAGAATACCGGTCTGATATGATGCAGCTTGTCAGAGCTCGGTTGTGTTTAATCCAGGTGAGTCTCGGGCTCAGGTTAATGTATACAGAATAACAGGCTGAGTTTATCAAGGCAAGGCTAGGAAACGTGTAGGATTTGTCATTTATTCGCGTATTAATATCAAAAATAATTAGTTCTAACCCGAATTACATGTAAGTCACCCCTGTATGGCAGCCAGAAAATTCGGGCTAAATTAGTTCAAGACAAAGTTTGACAACGGATTTTTTCATCAAATATATCGGCCATCATTTGCAATTCTCACTACATGGCGCAATTCCAAATAAGGCCCACGTTGATGAAAAGACATGTTGTCAAAATGGTCACAGTCTATCAAGCAGCTCCTTGAAAACAGCAAGAACATGACTCCATGAAAATAGTCCAGAAAATTCACAGGTATTCGGCGTGTTTCGGCTTTCATCGGTACTGCTATATGTGAACGGCGCAGTAAGACTGTATAAATTACTTCCCTTGAGGTTAACATAATCTTTGTTAGTTTGTTAGCTTATATTTAAGGGAAGGAATCGACCTTACATACCCGCTTTGCTTTGTTATTGATTGTTGGTCATATATAGTAATACCGAAGAAAGCCGAAACACGCCGAATGTCTGTGGGACATATGGCATAGCCAATGTATACGCATAGTGCTTAGAAAATATAAATTAGAAAATATATATTTATCAGACGGTGTATATTTCTTTAGAGTTAACAAACTTGGCCGAAAAACATACACCTTGCACATGGGTTTATATATTTTCTGAACACTATGTTTATATTCTATAGTTTTGTAAATACCATGTATAAGTTCATCTGTGACGTCCGTCTGCAAAAACAAAACATTACCTAAATAAGGCAGTTTACACGTAGATGTACGGACCGCAGTTTGTTGTCTTTATGAACAGTTCAGATCCAGATCTGCCTGTGCTGTCAGATCAGGGTCTACACTGGTCATCAAACATAATGTCAGTTTTCATTCTCAATCAGGGACAGTCTGGATCACCATGATTCAGCATGTATGCTGATATATAGATATGAGAACGCCATGTGATTTTGTACCTAAGAACATGTAATGTTTTTCCTGAAACACATGTACGGAAACTGTGACATTTTCTGTAAATGGCGTCCAAAGTTGACGATATTTACATAGCAAATGCGGAATAGAATTTGCTATGAAAATATCGTCAACTTTCGAATATTTTGTGAATAGTTTTCATGATATAATTCACATGTTCTTAGGTACAAAATCACATGGCGTGTCTCATATGGCAATACATGATGAAGACCTGAACTACAGTCGAACCTCCCCGAACGGCCACATCTCTACAACAACACCCTCTCTGCAACGGTGGCTATTTTATATCCCAAATGGATGATTTCCTCTATATCTAACCCTTAGACTAATGAGCACGAAAATTGTCGTCTGCTATTGCTTTTGCCTTCTTTCTCAATAAAAACATGTTTTTACAGCACTTTAGAATCATTTCCATCGGAAATGATTCTAAAATGCTGTCAAAGCATGTATTTGATGAGACATATCGAAGAAAATAAATAAACAGCAGACGACAGAATTTAATTCAGCGTTTACCTCCCTACAACAGCCACCTCTCTACAACAGCCAGTTTTGCGTCTTCCCATGAGTGGCTGTTGTAGAGAGGTTGCACTGTACCACATGTCAGATCCGATCCAATGTCGTTGCGCAATAACAAACTGATGTTGCTTTGTTTCAGTAAGAAAACAGTCGTTGTATGACGTCTTATTTGCTTCATGCGAGTGGTTACAATATAGATATATTACTCAATGGAGAATTAGCAAATAAAATAAAGAATTAAATCATTTTATTATAACCAATATGAATAAGTGTCTAGCACGGACTGAGTTTAAGAAATACAATGTAAATTAAGCCAAAACCATGTACATACCATTTTCTTGGTGAATGGTTCAATCCAGTCAGTATTGATATAGCCGCTAATTAAACAAGGACAGTCACAGAGACGTTATTAATATACACGAGGCGTCATGACAAACGATGGTCTCTTACATTTAGTTGATCAGAAATTGATCGCGATCAACAATCATTGCACACGCATGGCGGCGAATATGAAGCGATGTGTCCTTCGAGTGTATCAACATTAACCCAAATTACAATTAGAGTTCTCCTTTAGATTGAGATCAATTTTGACATATTTTATTTTCTATTTTTTCGTATTTCTCAATGAAAGTATATGTTGCGACCACCATTTGAACCGACTACGTTACAATAATTCCAGCACAAACATATTTACACAATTCCCTAACATTTGATTGGCCCGTAGCAAGTCTCTGTCCAAAATTTATATCCCAATAAACTCACACGCCGAACTACTTTCCGTAACCGTGAGGCGGAGTTAAAATAATTCTTAAGAAAACGGAAAATAAACACATTTGTCTTGATGAATTTATTTCAAATGCTGGAATTATAAGGAATGAATGGCCTTTTTGTGGAATTTATCGGGGATATAAACTTGAAAAAGTCGCGGGAATACTGGACGAGGCCTTAAAAAATTACAATTTTTTATTATTATTTTTTTTTTTTCGATATTGTAATTTTGTATCACTTCGTCCAGTATTCCCGCGACTTTTCCAAGTTTATACCCCGATGAATTCCACAGAAAGGCCATTAATTCCTATAATATATACTTCTGATAGTGAGATACAAAGGAAACATATTCTGTCTACAAAATGGTGTACCTTCAGAATATATTGTGTTAATGACTCCGCCAGAAGAAAGATGGTCGGATATGTGTTTAGCTAGTCGACCAATTAATAACCCCCAATTTCTCGTGACCCGTCGTAAAGGTAAACGTGGTTGTGACAGCAGAAATGGGGTCTATCGCATGTGTGGCCGGTCTAGCCCCTGGTGTGGTAGCACTGTAATACAGTCTCATATGCATGGGCGGATTCAGGGGGGGGGGCGGACCCGGCGCGCGCCCCCCTCCCCCTAAAATTCGCCGAGTAAAGATTTTTTACAAGTTACAAGGCACGTTTCATGTCAAGTGCCATGCATTCCATGCATTTTTCCGCTCCGCTCCGCTCCGCTCCGCTCCGCTCCGCTCGGTCGACTATTTTGCAATACTTGACTATATTATCGAACGAGCTTAGCTCGTTCGATAATATAGTCAAGTATTGCAAAATAGTTAGCCCCCCCCCCTAACCCGAAATCCTGGATCCGCGCCTGATATGGGTATGTTGTTTTCGTTAGACGCATCAGGAATCGTTCCCATTCTGTCCACAGCGTCATCTTTTCGCATTTAATGGCAACACAAAATGGCGTCGAAGATGACATTATTCTCGATTTACGGAATGGTGCGAGGGGTTCCGAGTGGAATAGTTCGATAACTCAATAGCGAACAGTGTAAGCCCTGGTCAGACTGTGCGCCTGCTGCGCAGTCTGATCTGGGTGGACGTTGGTCGTAAATGCCAGAACAGCTGTTTCTCCAGAATGTGAAACAATTTTCATAATCACAGATACTGGTGAAATATTATACTTGCGAGACAAAACTTTCAAAATAGACGGTAAATATTCACGATATTGGGAGAATTGTAAATTTCAAATGAGGCGAAATTGAATACTCAATTCGTCCCGGTTATGTGCAGTGTTATAGCACTCGTATATATAAGATATATTATGTCGTGTATTCATGTAAGGAAAGTTTAGCATTCCGTGACGTTAGCTGATACGGAATAGAAAGTTTTCATTTGTATGGTAATACTATACTGTTCCATGAAGGTAGTTCGCGTCATATGTTGTTGTAGTTGCGTGCACGTAACTCTGCGAAACTTCCCGTACCGTCCGTGGATGGTATGGGAGGTTTTGCAGAGTTTCGTCTCCGTAACTAAGATTTTTCGATCGGTCTTCTCAATCCAGGCATACAATATAACATATGTTTAATTTATTTAAAATAAAGTTGAAGTCTCAATAATACTGTTTTCTTGTATAGCATGTGATTTTACAATATAGTAACACAGTTTAATAACAACATAATACACTTGTGTCATAAGTATGCAAATGAGACCACTATAGAAAACACGCCGGGTGATCAGTACAGAATCAGTGCATTGTGCTGTGTTTATGCAATAAGTATACTCTAACGTTTGTGTTGGCTTAATGTGATATTTATTTAACTCGTTGACCGATTTCATAATTATTTATTCATATCCAACTTTCGCGGCCATCGCACCTGGACAAAATCCATAGTGACCACATGGTCAATTTCAGCTGACCAATATGTGATGGTCAGTCGGCAATTTCCGTGATATCGGTTTTTTCCGTAATCTCTCGGAAATCTACAGTTGTCACGTGGTGTACGCAATTTTATCGATATGTAAATCGATAATCCATGTACATGTAGTGTGGCCATTCCACCATTGACCACTGTGATATTCTAATTAACGTGTCAGGCTAACATGTATCTCGATTCCCGAACATTTTTATTTTATTGAAAATGACATTTATGACCACGTGAAAATGATTTCCAAAGTTAAATATGTTTTCCGTAAATGACATCGCAAATATTTTATACCAAATGTGGAATTAAATATTCTTCCTTTGTTGTGAAAATGTTAATGGAGGTTTGATCGACGCCGGATACGCACTACTTATAGCACGGTTCGTCCGTCTGTACGTGGAGATAATCTGCGAGTATTAGCGAGCGGATTATCGACCGTACAGGCGGTCAACCGTGCTCTAAATAGCTTATTCCACCCGTTCCATGCCTGGTAATCGTGTGATGTGGGGTAATTTATATGTATATCTTACCAGACGTGTAAACGGTTGGAGAAGTGAGATACATGTAGGCACAGAGACCTTAATTTGACCGAGCATGAGAAAATTGTTCGTAGATCTATTGGAATTGTTGCTGGAGTGCATATACGGGGGCATTTCTCATTTTTGGACTCGCGGATAGTGGTGTCGTATGACTACCATCTGCCTGGGACGTGAGAAATATATATATATATATATATATTTCACGGTCAAGACGGGATTGGAACCTGTGACCGTAACGACACAGCGTCTAATGCACAAGTTCCAATCCCGGCTCGACAGTGAAAGCCATTAGTATAGAAATAGGGCCCGTTTAACAAGGAAATTAATTATGAAATAAAAACAAACACATTTGAAATGTATTGATGCAATTATTTTTTATGTTTTATTTTCATCAACAAGAATGGAATACATGGGAATGTATATGCGAAAATGAGTTTGAAATTACTAAATAATTATTTCATAAATTAGATGATGTCCAATGTAGACGAAACTTTCAGCGCAAATGCGGAATTTAATTTCGCATTTGTGATGCAATTGTTGTCAACATTAGGCAAACATGTATTCAATATGTATAATGATGTTGGAATTGAATAGTTTATATCATTATCATGTTCGGGGAGTGTGTTACATGATCAGGAGCTATGCTGGTTAAAACAAATTTGGGTGACTTGTCTCGTGGTGCGTTGTCACATAATATGGACATTAAATACTCATTCACTAGCGATATGACTACGAACCATCTGAATTAATTTACTTTTTGTACGGACTTTCTATAAACATCACACATTTTGGAGATTTTGTTTTGAGTCTTGTTTGGATCGTACGCTCAAAATCTGAAGCAAACTGAGACAGTCTAACTGGTGCGATGTCGCTGGGGATATATTCTGTCGTTATATGGGGGGGGGGGTGGCTTTCTGGTTCCCATGTAGAGTCGCTGACGTGGTACCCTTCCCACTCCACCAAGTACTCGTGCTCCTGAAAGGACAGGAGAGCATATGATATTTAAACTTGTTTTCATATGTTTTTAATACAACAGCTATTCACAGCTATCATCATTATGAACCAGAGGTACACTAAGAACAATTTAATTAATTCACGCAATATATATCTGTTGCAACCGGTGTAAACAATGATCAGACTGCACGGATGAACAGGCTTAACTGGGTGGCTAACTTTTCTAACTTAGTATTGCTGAACGGTTTCTATCCTGGCTGTACAAACATAGTTAAACTATGTTTAGTTTGCAGAAAATAATTCTACCCTGGTTGTACAAATAAAGTTCAAGGAAGTTTGCATAATCGTTAAATCGCGTAAATAATTTGAAACCAGTATATACCAGTAGAATATGTTTGCCGTACTGCAAATTTAAGAGAAACACAATTTTAAATAGCTATCAACTGATAGACACTTTATACCAACAATAACACTGTGCGTATTTTTTATAATACATGTATATACTGGAGAAACGGGACTTCTAACAAGCGTTATTAGACTACAGGATCGTGCTATTTGATCAGGATCTACAAGGGTCACAAATACCATAAGCCCCATTTTCCCAGTAACATGACACATAAGTATACCAAGCAAGTCAATTTGACTTCCAAAAGTTGTAAGTTCCCCTTTGTTTACCAGTGTCCAACATAGCCACTCAGTCAAATCAACAAGTAGCGCATGCACATGAAAACCAACATGGTTGGCATGTTGACTTCCTCACCCATCAGTTAACTAATACTGGTCGGTGTTTGAAATGTTTCAATTTCATCAACATATATATGGATAAATGACTAACAACATCGATGGTATCCCAAGGATTTTAATTTTAACGTTGAAATAAAACATTATTAGGTAAACATATTTTATGTGGGATTTGCAAACAGGGCACGTTTTCTCGTGCACCTGTCCCCATTTGGAGAAGCGTAATATTGATTTTTTTTAGCTGACAATATACAAGGCTGTACACAGGCCAACAATTGGACGCTGATTTACCTCAAGATAAACTGTATTAGATGTTGTCGTCTGCTGGAAATGTTTTATTTTCAATATTTCTCGACAAAAACCTGGTTTTGACAGCACATGAGAATCGTCTCCAGTGGAGACGATTCTCATGTGCTGTCAAAACCAGGTTTTTTGTTAAGAATTAAAGCAAAAATGAAAATAAAAAATTTCCAGCAGACAACAACATTTAATTCAGCGTGTTAATGTTAATGTTAAGTGTTAATTTCTCTCGATTGCGCATGAATATCAGTAAAAACTAATCCAGTTTATCTTGAGGTTTATCTTCAGGTATAACATTTAAAATAAACAAATATTATTTAAAGGAGTACCGATATGATATATTTAAATCCCGTTAATATTGCCCTGAATTTAACGTAATAAAACAATATAGCATAGTTGACCAACATTTATAACGTAGACAAAAAAATAAATATAATTACCATGTTACCGATAATTATTTATAGCTGTATACTGAACACAGAATAACAAGTGAACATTATATAAATTACTTCTAGCTGCAATATTGACAATTACATAATTGCGAAAAATATTTGATTATGCTCCATAAAGGTACACAATGAGCTGTACTAAGTTATTTAACGGCCTGCCAACAGCTAAGGCCATTTTAGGCCGGGTTAACCATGTTAACGGGGTCGAATCCCATATTTCACCTGTATGGATGGGGAGGGGGTCCCAAAATCAGAACTGAATATTTACACAAATGTTTATATATTCAGCCCTGAAATTATAATAACCTGACCTGGTGTCAGGTCCTCACTACAACATAGCTACTTAGTCCCACTCCCTAAAAGTAATAATACCAGTACTAATCCTACTACTTGTATAATGGGTATAACCGCATCCAACTCTCAAGTTAGTGGACAGGCACCCTCAAGAGAAGTAGCTTAAAAACGACTTCTGATAAATCCAAGAGAGCAAAAGCAACTACTATGCTTCATCGAAGTATCAAACCTTCAGGAACATGAATCAGGTGTCGGTCAATCAAATCAGGTGGGACAATGTCGTTTTTGAGGTCATTACGTGCAAAGAGGTCAAATGAGTGCAAAACACATATGCTATCAGTAGTTAGACATGTACGTGCATAAATGCTAGAAATGGCCGCCAAGAATAAACATTTTGTCTTAAATGCGTTTTTATTTAAGGACTGACTTTATATAATATGACCCTTTGTTTCAAATGTAGTAGAATCATACGTGTGACTGAATATCTATATAAAGTATATCTGACCCTGTTATTCTTAGAGTGTATTATACAGGGCATTGAACTGCCATCTCCACCATTTTAGTTTGTACATGCTATCGGACAGTTTCACCACTTGGGGCATTTAACACGTACATATTTCAGCAGATATCTGAGCTTTTCTACCACCACTCACAACATATACAATTGACACTTTTTCAATGCTTAAAATGTCAAACTGATGCACTGTCTATTATTGGAAGTACATCTCACACAGGTAAAAGCCGTATTTAGTCGCATAGTAGGCAAGTAGACAGTAGTGACAATACATTCAGATAACTGCTTACAAGCCACTGGATTCGATATAGTATGTATGGTAATACATGTATATATCTACAGCACTGTATATTGTTCTTACTGTTACAGTCTTTACTGAATTCTCAACAAAAGGGTCAACAAACCCTTCAGATATCATAATTCGTATATAAATTTGATGAAAACAAAGCATAACACGCTGTAGTCTGATGTCTCCCCATCATGTTGCACCAAATTTTATTCATGTGTTTGTCATATTATTAGTGGTATGTGTCAAACGCAATAATATGTAAAATTGGACGATGGCTTGTACACACTAAGATGGCCATATCCCATCTTATTTACGATGCAATTATACACGAATCAATGGATGATCCGGGGCCCCACGGGTCATTATAGGAATGAATGGCCTTTTTGTGGAATTTATCGGGGTATAAACTTGGAAAAGTCGCGGGAATACTGGACGAAGGCCGGAAGGCCTCGTCCAGTATTCCCGCGACTTTTCCAAGTTTATATCCCCGATAAATTCAACAAAAATGCCATTCATTCCTTATAATTCCAGCATTTGAAATAAATTCATCAAGAAAATGTGTTTATTTTCCGTTTTCTTAAGCTATTTTAACTGCAACCTGAAATTTTAACTGCACCTCACGGTTACGGAAAGTAGTTCGGCGCGGGAGTTTACTGGGATTTAAATTTTGGACGGAGACTTGCTACGAGCCAATCAAATGTTAGGGAATTGTGTAAATATTTTGTGCTGGAATTATTAATAATTGTATGATGTTTAGCATTTACATTATGTATTTAAGCACATAGAAATACGGCTTGATAAATACAAACAATTACCGACACATTTATATAAATCAAATATGGCCACCAAATATTCATCCAGACGTGCAGTACATGCAGCGTGGAAGAACTAAAATAAATATCTAGAATTCCATGCACTTTAAAGGTTTGTGTCCTTTATTTGTGTTATCAATGCACGCGTTTTTTTAATATACTTATTACGGGACCAATTTGGATACACAAGATGGCCGCCAAGTATCGGTTCTTAAAAATCCCCTTATTTCACCAATAGTCCAATGATTTAAGTACGTTTGGTCTGCAAAATGACAAACGAATGAAATCATATTCCTAATCGATTACACTGCCAGGATTCTGAATTAGAATGAGCTTTCTTATCTTGGCCAAATCAGAAAATCAAAGATTGCCGCCAACATGGATTTAGTGCCTAAAATGGAAATATAAAGAATAATAGTATATGACCGCCAGTGTAGTTATCAATATGGCTGTCATAATGCGCATAGATTTTACAATATCACATGAAATATCAACAAACCTGTGGTATCTACACCATCCTACGATATATGATACATATTGTTCGTGTTCAGCTTGCATGTACATGTATATAGTCAAACGTGTATTCATGTCCATGTAATCATAGTTTGTAGAAGATATATGATGTGTATAGTTACTATTAAATCAGCTTCGGATGCCGCATCATTAAAATTAGTCATATACATGTATACATGGACTATGTCAGTAGGCGTGCTGTAATAAATTAGTATGTGTGGTTCATATAGACAGTATTATATAATTAGTATGTTGTACAAAGTTGGTAGCATGGTAGCATGGTAGCACTGGTAATTGCCATACTGGGTAACGCAGAACTTAAATGGTTAAGTGGGGAACACAATAACAAGAAAAGGCACTTTGTTGATGTATTTGTGTTATTTAATTGTATGGTATTATTTTATTTCGTACAGTATTAGAATATTTTGTTAGTTAATGTGCACCAGCATATGGTTTCAATGTGATGACCAAACATTCCATTGTGCGTCCATTGAGACACTTGCCGAGGTACATGTATGTCTACTTTTGTGAACTAACATGTGCGCGCTATGTTTGTGTCATGTTAAATTTTCAAAACGGATTATAGCTTAAAATATATTTATCTGCTATACTCACTGTAGTGATTATAACTGATAAATACAGTTTCCGCTATAATTGACAAAGACATGTTCACCGTCGTAACATTGTGAATGAAAACAGCAGAAGCTGCCATTAGTACTCTCAACAGTATAATAATACTACAGAAATAATGCACGTATATGAACAATTGCTCATATATGCATTCTTTCTGTAGTATTTTAATGTTTTTTTTAAAAAGGCAGTAGATATATTGTGAATTTACAAATGTTATGCAAATAATCTGCTGTTCGTGCGGACATATCCATTTTCTAGAATGGAATTATTAAATAGTTTCATAACAACAGACATTTACTCATGTTCTTCCTGTTATAAAGTATATATTTGACCGTATTTCAAGAAATAAAATATATGCTATCCGAGAGTTTGTTTGTTTATTCAGTTGGTGTTTAACGGCCTATCAACAGCTAAGGTCATTTAAGGCCGGGTGCTATCCGAGAGAGAAGCAAGGATAACAATAGTTGTTTGTGCAATGTGTATGCAGCCATCAGGGGCCCGTTTCACTAAACTTCTTGCGACTAAAATGTTCGTAAGTGCAAATTTAAGATCGTCTGTAAATTTAAATTTATGGATTTACATGTATTGAGCATAGGCTGCATATGCAGCCTATGCTCAATAAATGTAAATCCAATAATTATTTACAATAAAGCAATGTTAATGTGAAATTTACAGACTATCATAATTTTGCACTTACGACCATTTTAGTCGTACGAAGTTTAGTGAAACGGCCCCCAGAATGGGATGATTACGCGAAATAGACAGTAGTTTATTTATATAAATGCTATCAAATGTAACCCAGCCGCAAATAATAGAATCTAGTTCCATTAGTGCTGCACTCCGCGCTAGCGTAAAATGTTTATGCGCCGGATTCCTGACGAATTCCCATTTAGCTACATGTGGAAGATACTGCATAAACACATTTTCTTCTAGTAACCGGCGCAAGAATTACTTGACGAAAAATGCGTTCATGCGATAGCTCTAAGTGTATCTAAATGGCATCTCGTCAGGAAACATTTTACACCGGTGCGGAGTGCAGTACCAATGAGCTAAAAGTTTCAATAACAGATTCCATTTGAATACAGAAAATTTGACGGCAATACTGTACATCTATATGTAGTTCACTTTAATAATTTCCAGCCCCAAACATTGTAATACTCGCTCCGTATAAAGACACAATACAGAGTAAATACTCCAAACGCGACTATAAGACACATGCCGAAGACGAGGAGGATGATAGCTGGGTCGAATTGTTGCAGGTCCGAGTTGATTTCGGCCGTGATGAGCAGGAGTCCGTTCTCCAATTGACCGTTGTCCACATACGTCATAAACTGTGCTTCCAGCTGGCTAATCCGGTCGTCCGAGATATACTGGGCAACCTTCGACCCTCTCGATATGTACACCTGCAAATATAATTCGGATGGTGTATGGATATTGAAATTTATATTCCATCTATAGGTCAAACGGAATACTGGTCCTATTTTAAAATCAAGCAACTGAATTGCCTGAGCTGTGCTACAGCTCAGGCTCAGTCAATCAATCTGCTTGATTGCGAGTCGAAATTTCCAATAGAATTTCGGAAACGTTGACATCTGGGCAAAATTAACGCAGGCGGTTTGATAGCATTCTGAGCCATCATTTGGTGTTGTTGATCCTTGTGCTAATCATTCCGTGTTCCGTTCCGCCAAGAGGTTACATTCCACCATTGATTGCCACTCTATAATTTAACAGAAACCTGTGTCGCCGGGATTTATTTAAAATACATATAGAATGGAATACTTTCTGTCAAACTAGCATTTTCATCATGTATTACATTGTGGACAATAACATATGAGGAGAAAACAAGGTGTACGAAAGACTCATGACTCGGAAGGTATGCTTGATTAAACAAGCAGACGCTCAAAAAATGGATCAACGAATGAAAGGGTCATGTGTCGTATGAATATGTGACAGGCAGTAAAATGAACATTCTCTCAATATTTTTGCTACAGGAATAATTCCAATTTGAATTTCACCAGTAACCACAAACGGTTAGCTCAAAGCAGGCAAATTGTTTCGCACTATTTCTTCAGTATGTACTACTGTCGAACACTAAGGGGCACAATCGATTTACTGTAACGTAACCAAGCCATTCCGCGAAGTACACAATCCAATATGGCGTCGAAAATAAAATGGCGTCGATTTACGGAATGGTCCGAGGGTTCCCGAATGCGACACTGTGAGTTATTATTGGGAGGGGCTGCCGTGACAGACAGGTAGGGGTGGCAGGGTACCTTGTTGTATGCGCGGCAGTAGAAGATGACGATGTCGTTGTCACAGATACCCAGGTTCCAGTGTTGCCGCAGACTGTCGCCGAAGTTCTCCATTATCAGGTCCCGTTCCGCGTCACTGGAGTTGCGCGCGGTCGTATTCAGGTCCGGATACAGCTCGTTGCACATGTTTATGCATCTACAATCATCGGTACAGTGCATATAATTATATATATATAATACGGAACATTGTTATCGCATGAAGATTAATGAAATGAACGCTAGGTATTTACATATGTTCATTCCCGCAAATGCAAGTGCAGTCATCAAGTAATCACGGTTTGTCCGTACATGTACGAGGCGCGATATAAGTTAATTCCTTATGTCATGTATATGCCTTTCTCACGTGCGGTGTGAATATAGAAACTCGACAATGTGTCAACAATTTGATAAGATGTGCATATTATAATCATAAATGAGGCAAAATGCCTTTTTTCTGACTATATTATTGTTCGATATACAGATAGTTCTAAGCGTTCAATAACACTAGTTATGATGTAGCAAATCCACGGTTTTTATATGAGACGAGTCATGTGATTTTGTCCTAAGAACATGTGCTATATCTCATGAAAAATACTGACACTATTGATACTTTATTTTCCGTAAATGACTTGAACGTTGACAACATTTTCATAGCAAATGCGGAATTCTATGAAATTTTCGTCATCTTTCGACGTCATGTACAGAAAACATCACAGTTTCTGTAAATACATTTCATGAAAAAACGTACATTTCTTAGGTACAAAACAACATGGCGCATCTCATAATTATGTGTATGTCGGGTCATCCATCTGTCAGTCGATGGAGACGTTCATCTGTTGTTTTGTACATTTAGCAAAAAGGCCCACGTATTCAGCTCTCGTGTAGCTATTACAGGGCCCGTTTCACTAAACGTACGACTAAAATGTTCGTAAGTGCAAATTTAGGACCGTCAGGTAATTCCAATTGATGGATTTACATTTATTGAGCATAGGCTGCATATGCAGCCTATGCTCAATAAATGTAAATCCATTAATTCTTTACAAGAAAACATTGTTAATGTGAAATTTACAAACTATCATAAGTTTGTGCTTCCGAACATTTTAGTCGTACGAAGTTTAGTGAAACGGCCCCCAGTTGATTACTATTTGGACACGCCGTAATTGATCATTAATATTGCCGGCGACCAACACTTATTAAGTTGATGTGTCAACAAAGATTGTCGACCGCTTACATAAAGTATTTAACCTCTTCCTCCAGGTGGTATACATGTGTGTATGACTGGTACTGATTCATGAGAATTTAGACCTCAGAAATAAGCCATCATTACATTACATGTTATAGGAATGAATGGCCTTTTTGTGGAATTTATCGGTGTATAAACTTGGAAAAGTCGCGGGAATACTGGACGAAGGCCGGAAGGCCTTCGTCCAGTATTCCCGTGACTTTTACAAGTTTATATCCCCGATAAATTCAACAAAAAGGCCATTCATTCCTTATAATTCCAGCATTTGAAATAAATTCATCAAGAAAATGTGTTTATTTTCCGTTTTCTTAAGAATTATTTTAACTGCGCCTCACGGTAACGGAAAGTAGTTCGGCGTGGGAGTTTACTGGGATATAAACTTTGGACAGAGACTTGCTACGGACCAATCAAATGTTAGGGAATTGTGTAAATATTTTTGTGCTGGAATTATTGTGCCATAACTGTTATGCCAGAGACACAGATATACGATGTACAGCGACCAAACAGGGGGTTGTTTATTTAATTTGATACCAGTATAGCTCCCGATTAACAAAGTCCGGCATGCAGCGAACTACTAAACTGATTCGCTAATACAATAGCGAACATGGTAGGAACTAATACATTTGTCTATAATAATGCGGCCCCCAGCTGAAAAAAATGTCATAATGTGTGTGCGTAAACCGTCTGCAGTCTGACAAGGGCGTATGTCTTTCATCATTCCATCAATCGCACATTATGTATGGTCCTGAATTTTCGTTTTGATCAACCCCGGAGTGCGTGAACACACATTTATGGTGAAGATCTACACGGGCCACGCATGCCCAGCCGGGTAGTTGCGAATGGTAATTCTTCAAATGAACTCCAGTACCGTCCGTAGTCTGGCTACGGACGGTACGGGAGTAAATTGCAAAAGTGACCGTTAGCAACTAACAGCCGGGGTCCATATTCACGTACAGATCTGGGCTCTGTAGGTCTGGTTCCCGGATCCTGTCGATGAGGGCCACGGCCACGACGAAGCTCTGGCTCACCCCCGTGCCGTCCGAACACACGGCCGCAGTGTCCGTCTGTACAGCGTACAGCTTCGCGTTCACAATATCGCCTGTAAAACGAGGGCTCGTACTCCTGTCAGTCAGTAACATGCGCCCAAAACACCAAATACATTTGTGTAATATTCAGAAAGTTGGCGAGACTTTCAGAGTACCTGGAAATCTTTCTTCATCAGACAATTTTTTGCCAGATATTCCCACTCAAAACCTTGTTCAGTGGATCCTATGTAAACCGGACACCATGGTATCATGGTGTCCTGTTTCGGGAGTTTCCACTGTGATACTGGTATATCAGCGCTTACGTTTGGGCGTTTTGCAATCATGAACATGCATACTCTTCAGATATACAGTTCAGTGAATTTCATCATAATTAAGCACACATTTGTCTGAGGGGAATTTCTGTACGCTGTAGAAGGCTGAATTGGCTTCCGCATTCATGTTCAATAATCCTGCAAATCTGCAGCCAGTTCCAGAAGTAGGGTACAGGGAAAATGGATGTCAAAGAAACCCGGCAGAAATCTACGATGTCATTCAACTGAAAGACGCTCCATCGATCTTTTGACGCAACAGACCCAGTTTGCTTGCAAATTCTGATCCATTATTGCCCTATTTTACTTGAGAAACATTTTAGTGTGTTTTTAACACCAGTTTCAGAATATTTGGTGATTGCTAAACCAATTGGCCGTCATTTTGTTTGATTATTGTTATTATCACTTGATTAAACACACCAATGATGTATGGCGCATTAATATACGAAACATATACGAAGGAAAAGCTAAATTTAATCATGTAATACTGTGTTTGTAAATCGATTTTCATAATTTCGACGAGAACTCGCTAGATAAAACGGGATTTACAAAACATTTGCAGAGGCTGGTGCATTTAAGACGCGCATGTCTGAAAACTTAAGACAATTTTATATACGAAGCAACATTCACCTTCAAACGTTTTGCAACAGGACACTTATATAAATCTGTCTGGGCTCCCGGACCATATACACCATTTGAAATGGATTTAAATCACAACAAGTCATGATTTAAATCCATTTCTAATGTCGTATAATCGAGCACACATACCCATAGAGACGTTGGCAAGGATACCATCGGGATCACAGATAAACTCGGTGGCGTCCGCCGCCTCAGGCCGCCCGCACTGGACCTGATCATACAGCGGACTGACGAACTCACAATGGCTCCACACCTTCTCAGTCGGATCAACACTCGAGTCCAGCTTGTACGTGTATCCGTTGTTTTGATAGGCTGAATTTGCCGCGCAGCTCGTGTACGTCGCCGATTGCGCAGGCGCGAAGAAGGCAATAGCCAATAAAATGGCATACGACATGGCCACGTGGTTTCTGAAAATGTACGCCTTTATATGTGTAACCACACTAAAGCAACCGTATATTAATACGCGGTGTAGTCCAAAGTCAGATATTTAGACACATACGCATTGTATAACCTCCTCAATTGATGTACATTGTACCCAACCGCCTGCGTTAATATTGCCAATATGTCATCGTTTCCGAACATATATTGTCAATCTCAACTCGCAAGCAGGTAGTTTGATTGGCTGAGCCTGAGCTGTAACGCAGCTCAGGCTTAGTCAATTAAGATGCTGGATATTATTCAAGTATGTCGATTTCAAAATATATTCAAATAATGGCAAGATTAGCGCAGGCGGTTGTGTAATATACTTCACACGCATCTTAATGTACTGATATTTGACATTCCTTTAAAGCAGTCTTTTGCATTTTGTTTTCAATGCATGCTGACTTTATTTATCATGCGATATAGTTCCAAGACAAATGGTGGGGGTTGGGCTAAAATGGTGGTGAGCTAACCTATTGTGCCCTTCGTGTTTGCTAGCGTTATTCACATTACATGTAACCCGTTTCTATGGAAGCCCTGGAGGGACTTCCGACTTCTTTACTTCCGACTTCCGACTTCATTACTTCCGACTTCTAACTTCATCACTTCTGACTTCATTACTTCCGACTTCATTACTTCTGACTTCCGACTCCATCACTTCTGACTTCATCACTCCGACTTCATTACTTCCGACTTCGACTTCATTACTTCCAAGTCAGAAGTGATGAAGTCGGAAGTAATGAAGTCAGAATGATGAAGTCGGAAGTAATGAAGTCTGAAGTAATGAAGTCGGAAGTAATGAAGTAATGAAGTCGGAAGTCGGAAGTAATGAAGTCGGAAGTCGGAAGTTAATGAAGTAATGAAGTCGGAAGTCGGAAGTAATGAAGTCGGAAGTCGGAAGTAATGAAGTAATGAAGTCGGAAGTCGGAAGTAAATGAAGTCGGAAGTAATGAAGTCAGAAGTGATGAAGTCGGAAGTAATGAAGTAATGAAGTGATGAAGTCTGAAGTAATGAAGTCGGAATGTGATGAAGTCGGAAGTAATGAAGTCGGAAGTCAGAAGTAATGAAGTCGGAAGTAATGAAGTCAAAGAAGTGATGAAGTCGGAAGTCGGAAGTAAAGAAGTCGGAAGTCCTCCAGGGCTTCCATACGTTTCAGAGGCGGATCCAGGATTTCAGGCTAGGGAGGGACTTCTTAATTAAAATAGTTTACTATATTTTCGAACTAGCACCGTTTGTTCTGGCGCATTTTAGAGCAAACATATCTTTACTCTCCGAATTTTAGGGGGGGAGGGTGGGGGGGGGGGCGCCGGGTTTTCCCCTACGTGAATCCGCCCTTGCATTTAACGGTTCATGCATGTGCATACAGATCCAAAATTCAAATATGTCATATGCAGATTGCTGTCTCATATATGCAGATTGCTGTCTCATATATGCAGATTGCTGTCTCATATATGCCAGCAATAAAAATTTTACATTTAATTACATCCGTAAATGGCAAATTATTTAAAAATGGCTGCCATCAGCGGGGAATAAATTTGAAAGACAACCATAGGGATTGTTATGCGGATTCAATGCCATATAGGGGTATATGGAGGCAAATACGTGTATATTAACTACAAACTACGTGGGGTATGTATGTGCTAAACAGGTACAATGTAAATATAATTTTGCATTCAGTAAATAAATGTACACATGGTAAATGATTATAGAGTTGTTTGATAATTAGAATGACATTACCTCTTGTCAAATAGAGAAATATATATTCAGACGACACCAAAGAGCCAGTAAAACACACAACTGTGGTACAATGCGGCATAAAATGCCTTCCACAAACCTGATCCTTACCGCCTGCGTAAATAGTTAGAATGTCATGTAGACAATAGTTCAATTGCATAGTAAACTCCAAAATGTAATATATCTCGATAGAGGCTATGTGATATTGTTTAGATGAACATTTTGATACATTGCATAATGTGCTATGGAGATACATTATCATTGATGGGGATTTAAATGCATATTGGTGGTCCTGCGAGTGTGTGTGGCTACACGTGGTAGATGTGCATACTTCTTAAACTGGACTAGATTGATGTTTGAATACCCCGAATCGCTTTTGATTAACTAATAATATACATAATAATATTGGTTTGTATATACATGTATAGTAAATATTGGTAATTTGACACAACAGGTGTAGAATAACACGTGTGCTTAATAACACCGAATGTTAAAACATATTGGACAAAATAGTTTGTGTATGCGTACATAACAGCTATATGAATATAGTGGATATATTTGAAGAGCATATGCATGCTTTTAGAAAGATCAGGCACCTTCAATGTCTTTGTTTATATGAAAATTATGAAATGGTATATCAACCTTACAGGTTATCAAATGTCACTATTATGAAATCATGGTTAAATATTTACTTACAACGCCTCACTTACAAAATACAATATCGTCATGGGTGCCTCTCAAATAAGACTAATGGATCAATATACGTGCATGTATTAGATAATGGCCATGATGCATGTACTGGTGTGCACTTACACTGCTAATGGATGACGGTCATACACATTTGAACACACACATTCTCGTATGACACATACTGTATTTCAGTAGTTATACAAGTTATACAGTTTTACTATATATATACATGATTTTATAAATACAGGTGCCAACTACACATTTGAATCCTGTTTCTGCTGATGACTCGGAATGGGTTGAAGGAATATCTGGAATGCACGATAAATAGTGTGTACATTATGTGGAACCGGCATATATCTCGGTTTCATCGGTTCTACTACCTAATTTTATTTTTATGTCACACAAATTCATTTACTTGCTGTCTGTCATCTTGGAAGTGTATAACAATCTAGTTGTGCTATTTTACTCCAGCTTAGCTTGCTCGTATTATTTACAGCTATCTTAATGTTCTGTATTTTAGTATTTACTGTGTTATACATGGAGTAATATGTGCTACAAATCATACATTCAGCATGGTAGAAAAGGTATATTTTCTATATCCAATTTGCAAATTAGTATCTATGACCTATACTATTGACAGTAATAATTATCTTTATTTATTTATTTTACTTAATGGTGTGTAAAGGCCTGTCAACAGCTGAGAGTAATACGTATATGTATCAGAGACGTTCATGTTGGAATACACAACATAGTAAACATGGTAATTGTCTTGGTTGCATAAATAGGAAATGGACATATAGAGAGACGAACATACATTAATTATGTATCTGAAATATGTGTGGATAACTAATATGTGACAGTGACTGGAGATATGGGACTCACGGGATTTGCGACCAGTGTGGCTCCTGATAGCACACTCCTGTACCCTGGTAACGATATATTATGCTCGTTAGAAGCATGATGGGTGTTTCTCTGATGGAATGGCGAACAGTGCAGATCTTGAACAGACTGCGCATACACAGGCTGATCTGGATCTACACTGGTCTCAAAACCCATAAGCCCCATGTATCCAGTCACAGCCACATACATGTATACATGTGTTAGTAGCTACACGTTCACATGAACCTTTGAAAAGTATCTGGCAGCGTATAAAGTAAGACAAATTATTACATGTAAAATGTTCAGTGTAAATTCAGTGAGTGGTGAATATATAGTTAAAACTACTTTGTTTTAACATTGCATCATCTGCTGTAGACATTATGTAATCAGAATATGGGCATTCACTACATATTGTAAACACTAGTAAGTATAATTACCATTGATGCAATTAATAGACACCGAGATAGATTTGCATAATGAGACATATAGCGTAGTTGTTACCATCACTAAGAAAATGTGAAGCGGACGGACAGACGGACGAACACTCGGACACACTGTATCTGAAGTGTGCACGCGGATAGCTATCAATAATGTCTAAGTAGTTGCATATGCATTTAACAATTCATAAGTAAGTGACAGTGCATAACATAAATGAAATTACATGTAAAATTCCCATTGTAAAAATGTGTGGGTGGGGAATGGTGAAAATACCTTTTTTTTATCATTGTATCATACACTAGAGACATCAGATAATCGGCATAAATGCAATTAACATGGCTAATGAACACTACTGGGTACCATTGACACGAAGAAAATACAAAAGTACCATAGGTTTATGGAGTTATTAAGGTAGGTGTTTTGCCATTGAAATTCAGTGGGTTGGGTAACAAAACATGCAAAATTATTCATCTGAATTAGCAGATATTATTTATTTGAACATTATTCCATTGTATAGTTATGAACACATCAGAAAACATACAAAACTGCCATATCAATTGTTTCTAATGATAAAAAAGAGTCGATTTTCAATGAAAAATATACATGTGATTTTTCACAATTGCGAAAAGTGAGAGGGTGGTATACTTTAAAATGGTGCCAAACATTCATCCAGCGGGTAACAGAGCGCAGACATACGGCATAGAACTCGTAATTGAATTTAGTTTCAGAAAGAAATATGTCTGCAACAATCCTACAGGGGGGGGGGGGGGAGGTTCCATTTCTGACTGACGGCCTAATGACTTTAATTGTGAAAATGAGGTCGATATAAGTAAACAGTCCCCCTTCTGATCATCTAGCGTGCTCCAGAAGCATGCTACTAGTATATAATGCATGGACAGAAGATGGATGGGCGTGTCACTAAATAAATGGCGAACAGTTCAGATCCTGAACAGACTATCGTGTTGCACATGCTGATATGTGTCTACAGTGGTCGTAAATGCTATGGACCACCTTTCTCCAGGCAGACACTAAGTCAACACCTTATTGACAACACCGCATTTGTGGCTGTGACTGGATAAATGGGGCATCCGCACAGTCTGATCAAGATCTGCACTGTTCGCAATTATATCACTGACACTCTTCATGCTTCTAGCAAACAGTATAGATCGTTATCAATCTACAGGAGTGTGCTTATTTGATCAGGGTTCTCATTGGTCACACAACACATGAGTCCCAGTTCCCCAATCACAGCCACATATCAATGTGTTCCCCGCCCGGGGGTGAGGTGGTGGGCAGCCCGTGGGGATTTAGACAAATTACAAGATGAGTGTTTAATTTTAGGATTTCGTAATTAAAGGTAAGTCTAGTTGCGGGAAATGAGTTTTCCTTTCGAGCCGGTTGCCCGAGTACACTTGTGGGCATCTAATACATGTACCTCCAAAAGCGTGATATCGCGGCCATCTATTTCCCGTCTCTGGGACGTTTTACAGTTTAATTCCCCGTGAAATCCCGCCTTTTTGGGCTAGGAAGACATTAATGGGTGCATACCATTACAGAAATGTGTTTAAATTTTTCAAAAACTTGAACACATTTCTGTAACGGTATGTACCCGAGTTAAAATAGTTGTATCACTCAAAATGAAAGAATATTTTGCGCAGTGTGTTCAAATGTGTTCTCACACGAAAACTAGAGAAACCGAGCTTAATATCTTCGGATATTCTTTTAAGATTTGTACATACAATTTCATATTATACGTTTTTACGTGGTAAGTGATTTCCATTTTCAAATAATAAACTACCTGCTGTCCTTTGTTAGTTAAAAACGCACGTATGTATGTGCTACAAGCCTATGTTTTAAATACATGTATACCACACGTGTATTATGTACCAACCTTTTCATCCCCTTGGCTAGAAATTATAACCATATTAAAGTACCCAGTTCCACTTCTCCACCATATGTCCAAAACATTTATCGAATTCTGTTACTTGTGTTATAGTGTCGTACAATAATCGACGTCTCGCACTGATCGCTGTTATTTGATATTTGGCAGCAGAGAAGGAAAAGGAGACGAATCAATCCCATTCAAACTACGCCTATTTCAACAATAACAACGACGTAAATACACGACTGTGTGGTGATAATACTTAATTGTTGACTTTTCACTATTTGGTTTTCAATTTTACACCAGGAAAATTGTTGAGAAGCGATTAAGGAACTGATACGAACCTTGGTCGACATTGAATAACTAAAAGGCAGTAGTGTGTTTACGACCAGTGTAGGCCCAGACCAACCTGTCGTGGTTTGCATGTTTTCTTGTGGTACATGCCACAACATAAGAAGGCAATTGAAGGATCAGTAGAAGAAGGGGGCTAACTCCTTCATGGAGTTAGCCCCCGTCTTCTACTGATCCATTCGGTCTTAGACCAGCATGTGTCACTTAATTTCGGAATCACTGTGCACTTGTTCACAGAAAACACCTTCAGATTTTGGAATCATTTTTGTAGTACTGTGCCATGCATTGCGTGAAGGACAGAAGCTAATTATAGTCGGCACACATTTTCTCTGTGGTTATATAGCTACGGAGCCCCGCAGGGGACGTAGAATTCTTTTTTTTATTAATTCGTTCCCACGAGATAACAATTCGTTCCCTTAATTTAACAATTCGTTCCCTCGAATTAACAATTCGTTCCCACGAATTAAGAATTCGTTTCCTCAATTTAACAATTCGTCCCCACGAAATAACAATTCGTTCCCACGGGAACGAATTGTTAATTCGTGGGAACGAATTGTTATATCGTGGGAACGAATTGTATATTCGAGGGAACGAATTGTTAAATTGAGGGAACGAATTGTCATTTCGTGGGAACGAATTGTATATTCGAGGGAACGAATTGTTAAATTGAGGGAACGAATTGTCATTTCGTGGGAACGAATTGTATATTCGAGGGAACGAATTGTTAAATTGAGGGAACGAATTGTTATTTCGTGGGAACGAATTATTAAAAAAATCCATGTCCCCTGCGGGGATCCGTACTAGTGAAACTGGAAGATGTGACACGGGTGTGGTATGTGGCTATGCTGGTGTATGGCTCGTCTCGTTGCTGACATTCATGTGGTAGCACGGTGACTCATAACTGTTTTATCTACCATTCAGAGATAAGTGTACCTTTATAACGCATGCAAAGTCAATAATATAAATATGTGACCCTCCACGACAATAAAGGGGACGGCTTAATCAACTGCCCCCACCTCCACCAATGTAGCTCCAGGTCAGTTATATTACAGTGGAACCTCTCTAAACCGGACACCAGGTCTCAGGTGATAATGTCTGTTTGTGATCGCATAGCACAAAACTGTGGCTCAGAATGATCAAATGCCGGATTTACAGTGAAACCCCTCTAAGCGACACCCTGGGAGGGTGTCCGGTTTAGAGATGTTTCACTGTATGTAAGTGTTTCCTTTGGATACGATGCACATCAATGGCCACTCCCCAACCAACCAATGTATTTCTTCGACTATACTGTGTATGTTGATATAGGGCGTATCAACAACGGTTGTAACGTTTATGTGGAAGATCATATACTATATATATACTCATATTATTACTGCGTGTTACTTTACAATATGTGAACAAAGCGGGTAGCACGCACTATGTCATTTTCTGCAGTTATGACAGAGCAAATGCTTGCAATTATCGTAATTAAAATGGCTATATATGCAGTTCCCTTCCTTCACATACGTATGGAATTGAATATGAGATTTGGAAATAGTTTGTGATTCAATCAATATTTAAAAGAGCCAAGTATTTTTTAAGACTCCTGCAATACATGTTAATGACGAGTTAATTTTTGTTTTAACATTGTTTGTATACACTTTTTAAACAGCAAATAATTATACACAGAAAATACAAGTTTGACTTACTCGTAATTTGTGGTTTTCCGCGATATTTTTTAGACGTCGGGAATCATTACTTTATAATTCCAGCACAAAAATATTTACACAATTCCCTAACATTTGATTGGCCCGTAGCAAGTCTCTGTCCAAAATTTATATCCCAGTAAACTCCCATGCCGAACTACTTTCCGTAACCGTCAGGCGCAGTTAAAATAATTCTTAAGAAAACGGAAAATAAACACATTTTCTTGATGAATTTATTTAAAATGCTGGAATTATAAGGAATGAATAAATTTATTTAAAATGCTGGAATTATAAGGAATGAATCTTTTTGTTGAATTTATCGGGGATATAAACTTGGAAAAGTCGCGGGAATACTGGAAAAGGCCTTCCGGCCTTCGTCCAGTATTCCCGCGACTTTTCCAAGTTTATACCCCGATAAATTCCACAAAAAGACCATTCATTCCTATAATAACATATTTGCAATCATCATATGTGAGTGTGGCTGGAGAAATTGGACTTGTGACATTTGCAACTAGTGCATTCCCAGATCAGCAGTCTAATCAGGGCTGCATTGCATCAACAAATGTCAAGGAAACATTATTCATGCATATCAAAGAGCATACATATTTATTATGCTATATTGGGTTAGCAGTAATTAGGAACTTCACTAGCCATACATGCAACCAGCCATATTTAATAATGAGCCAGTCTCACATGTTAGAAGTGTATAAGATGGTCAATATCATCAGTGATCACACAGGATACATGGTCCATAACGGTGTAAAAACACGCAGTCCTGTAGCCCATTTCATCAACATTGCAAAGTATACTTTACTAGCAAAGTATACTTTGAGGGAGTAATCATTTATTTTTCCTGAACTGCATTATTTCATATAAAACTAACAAATGCATATATTTCATGATTAAAAGTATGCAGAATTATTATACTGAATTTATTACATTATCACAGCCAAATTGGCTGTGATAATGTAATAAATTCAGTATAATAAAAATTAATAAATTTATCATAAAATTGAAAATTTCTCCCTCAAAGTATACTTTGCTACTAAAGTATACTTTGCAATGTTGATGAAATAGGCTACAGATATCGCTATCACAGCCGTAGATGCGGGCATGTAACTTTGCAAAAACTCCCGTACGGTCCGTAGCACGTTGCGGGCGTGAAACTCTGCAAAAATATCCCGTACCGAGCTACGGACGGTACTAACACGACCATAACCAAACGTGGTTCAATTACTTGGTTTCAGAGAAGGTTTATGGCGCCATGTATGTGTCATATAGCAATGACTGTTCCAAGGCAGTGACCTTGTTTCATGTTTGTTGTCTTTGTGTATCTGTGGGTTCATTTTCTGCGACTGGTACTTTTTAGACATGTTTTAGACATTATAATTTGTTGTGTTCTTGTATGTAGGACCGTACACTGCTAATCATAGCATCACGTGTGTGCTTTGCTGAACATGCTGAATGAAAGGTATTCGATTACCGCCATACGCTGGCCTGGTTATTTACGACAATAAATGTTATGTTTGTATACTCCTATATAGCCATGTTGTTTTCAACATTCATCATATAACTGTGTACTACATGTAGTACCTAGAAAACAGTTACTAGATTTGAGAACATAGTGTGACGTTCGCATATAGGCTGTTAGAACTGTCAGCCCGGTTGTATAGAAGGTACCTACCGTTCCACAGTACGCTAACATCTAGCTTGAGGAGACATTTTACTATTCTTAAATATTGATTAATATTAACAACTCGATTTATTGATATAAAACGGCATAGAAATATTGATTAATATAAAAATATAATAGTGAAATAGTGATATATAATGAAATAGCGGACTTGGAACTATTGAGAAAAAAATAGAATTCTTGATATCACTAAATACAAAATAAATAGTAACATTGCACCCTATAGAGATTTAACATTTTGT
The DNA here is from genome assembly GCA_029237695.1 of Conchocele bisecta. Lineage (NCBI taxonomy): Eukaryota > Metazoa > Mollusca > Bivalvia > Lucinida > Thyasiridae > Conchocele > Conchocele bisecta. The sequence continues at coordinate 3,013,308 of CM055274.1, read as the reverse complement.
CTTTCAATCCAAATTTTGACCAAAGAACTAAAACTGGTATTATTGCTTAAAACAGCGAAATTATGTTCACATATTGCAATTATGCAGTCTGGGCAATACATTAGTTACGGTCGATTAAACACGTGTCAACACGATATTATGCACACGATATCGATGCTAGACTGCTTAATTCCGATTATTTTTTACTGACCATCGATGTGTAAAATTGAGCGATATGGTAAATCGTCGTGTGCATCGGCTTGTAAATTACTAGAGTTGTATTATTGGCCACCACCTTGATCGATTATCGATGATTTGAATCGTGAAAATGTTGACACTATCGTTTTAACTGATAACATTATATGCGCCGGTTCAATGACCACTATATTCTTATTGAAACCACAAGATATATCGATCACAGACATGCCCAGTATTGAAAACACATTATTTCTTTAATCGAAGATCGAATAGTAATATCGATATAACAATCGGCCAAACGATTATCGAAACTGTAAAATGGAAACGCAATTAACTTAAATTGATAACGATGATTGTTGTTATATTTCCAGACGAAGCATCTGTATATAAATGCTGATCATCCGCCTGACGACCACACTATCTGCTTACCTTTCCTCGTGTATGTATCGCTCGGTGCTCTCATAAGTTACGTTTTCGTCATATATACTCATCGAGTTGTGCACGTTTGTAGTACGGAATAAGAAGGCACATTTGCCACATATTTTCTACTTTTATTCATTATATTATATTGTGTTGATTCACTGGATAATTGACAATCACTAAGAAGTCTGTGAAGAGACGTTTTATAATGGTTATCATGTATGATTCGGGTGCCTGTGGCTCAGCTTATTCGTCTCTGAGTACAGTGTATGGTGGTCAGTATGCGCCATTAGCTACACACCAGTATACAGGAATGGGATATATAGGGCGTCATTCCAGCAGTGACGTCACGGCTAACCACGGACATGTACACCCCTGGAACTACAATAGCTGTATGGATACCTGCACATCCGCCGGCGAGTCAACCGATCCATCTTCCGTGTTAGGACTACCCGTCGGCGTCATGACGTCACACAAGGCATTGCCGTCATGCCAATCGGCGTACGGCTACCCTTCTCTGACAATCGGGCTGTGTCCACCGGTGTTGGATCTGACGTTTGCCCCCGCCGGTATACCGACCACAGTGCCGACGACGGCTATCCTGAGGGAGCTTCCGCCGACGCTGTCTCGGCCGACGGAGAAGTCGCCCAATCACCCATATTACTGGAGGAGGAAAACTTCTGAGCCACCTGAAGGTAACCACTTATTTTAAAATACACTTATGTAATACACTAAACTAATGTAATAACTATGAAAATGAGACCGCTTCTTAAAATATATCAGGTTGTCAGTACAGCGTCAATGTGTGATACTGTGCTTGTGCAGTAATACTATAATAGTTATTTTGATTTATTATGATATTAATAAACTCCTTTACTGATTTTAAGAAACCTGGTTTCATATGAAAGCAATAAACTCGTACATTAACCCTTTCACACCTAAGTAACTGAATGGGCTGCGATATGTTAATTTTGCAACCAATCCAATCATCGCAAAATGATTTTCAGACTATTCTATTTATAAAAAGGGGGTATTTGTGGTTCTCAAAAATATGAAGATTACTTTCAAACAGTGCAGATCCTGATGAGACGGCTCGTTACGAGCCGGCTCATCTGGATCTGCACTGTTTGCATAAACCGATATAGCGGGCTTTCGGGTTCAAAGGGTTAAATATGATATTAAATCATCACTCAGGTACTCCATTTCTGTCTATGAGATATTTCTTCTACAATAACTCCATGTAATGTATCGTTGTCTGGACATATCACTAGTCAGTTAACTGATTTCCGTTCAAGGAGAAAATAATGCGTTGCTTTTCCGAACAGTATCGGCCATTGCGTCAGTCGCTGTGCGTTGGATGGTCGTATGTACCAGTAATGTTTTCAGCAGTTCAGACTGTATGAGTGGTTTCTGTCGGACCCGCCTCCTTCGAATTAACCATAAACCATTCCTGTCTACTGCCACCGCATTGCATGCAGGGCATAAAACGGCGGACAATAAAACGTAGCACAAAGTTTGAATGAACAAAGGGGTAATGTTGCCCCTTTGTTCATTCAAGCGTTGCAGGTGGCGATGCTTATAGTACATGAGCATAAGTTGATCCAACCAATTATTTGTTCATTAATTGATCACCACCACCCACCCATTGCAGGCATGACAAGGACGCGGGACAAGTACCGCGTGGTATACACAGCCAAACAGAGGGTGGTACTCGAGCACGAGTACAACAACAACAAGTTCCTCACCTGTGCCCGGCGCGCGGAAATCTCCAAAACTCTCCACCTCTCCGAGCGACAGGTAAGATGCTGCATATTTCTAATCGAACACCTTTATTGATGTGACAATTCAGATGGATTTGATATTGATATTTAAATTCTGGTTGTTTTGTTTTGTTTCTCATCATTTGTTGCATAACAAAACTCCCAGGAAATAATTATATTACATGTTTCGTCAGCCCATATCTTTCTATACGCCTTCCGTCCGTGTTCGTCCGTACGTAACACGAAAACGTGACGTTTTTTATTTTGATTTAAAGTTTTGGTTTGTCGCTTCATGCGTCTGCCTGGGGTATCCGTGAGCCCATGCACACTTGCTTCAACTTTCAAAATATGTATCTAAGGATCTAACTTCTTTACAGTTTTAACCAATGTCAACTTTTCTTTCAGATCAAGATTTGGTTTCAAAACAGAAGGGCCAAAGAACGACGCCAGTCGAAAAGAAACGATGAAGACAACCAGACTCCGTCGTCTCCGGAAACAGCCGATACACCATCGGGCGTTTCCGTAGATGGAAACGAATATACGAGTGCTCCAAACTTTTGTGTCGGAAACTGTGACAATGCGTACTGCAGTCAATACGCAACTATGAGACAGCAACGCATTCTTCAACCGGAAACCTGCGTGGACCAATCAAAAGAAAACGTCAGACCATCGTGTCAGTTTGCGTTACATCCGGGAACTTCTACAGAACAGCCATTCAACGACGCACATATAAACCAATCACGTGATACACACAAATCTGCGTATAATGTCCATCAGTATGGTGTTCCGCCGGCGGGATATATGCCGACACCTCACCACCGGAACACCGGCGGCCTGTCGGCATCGCCGACGGAGTGGCAAACAATGGACAACTTCATGCCATCTTACAACATTTCCCCGATCGGAGCGAGCTCGGACACCATGTACAAGTATCGTGTATGATGTATACATCTTGTATACATTTGGTCAAATGTGGCTGTGACAGGAGAAATGGGGGTTATTGGTTTTTGCGACCAGTGTAGATCCAGATCAGTCTGTGCATCCGCACAGTCTGATCAGGATCTGCACTGTTCGCGCCATTCCATCAATGACACAGCCGTCATGCTTCTATCGTATATGACGACACAACTCACATTACCGCAAACCACAGACCTAGAACATATTCTAGGTCTGTGCGCAAACCATGCAAACTTGTGTCTGTATTCACGTACGCTGTAACCACAAACACAGCTATACTGTGTACTGTGGAACCTCTCAAAACCGGACACCAAGAAAACACATGTGATCGTATTCTTTATGAGTTCCTTGGTTATGTATCTCAGGTGATAATGTCTGTTCGTGATCGCATAGCACACAGCCATGACTCAGAATTATCAAATGCCTGATTTACAGTGAAACCTCCCTAAGACGGACACACTGGGGACCTTCCAGCGTGTCCGGTTTAGAGAGGTTTTACTGTATAACATTAACGTTGCATCGTGCATTATTATTATTTGTTATTACTATTATTATTATTATTATTATTACGACTTAAACAGCTCCTTACATGCGATATATAAAGTATTTATATCGTGTGTGCAGTTTCTTATTTCAAAATTGTATGTATTGTACTAGTTGCGAACGGCAACTGTTGCAATATACTCCCGTACCGTCCATAGGCCACGGACGTACTGGAGTAAATTGCAAGAGTTGCTGTTAACAACTATTATTGTATATATGCATGTGATTAACAGTACTTTATAGCAAGTACAGTATTATATAACTTTGTTGACAAATAAACATGCAGCATCTATATACTGGCAGTTGTTTCCTTTGTAAATATTCGTGTACACTTCTAAGCAAATACGAGACCAACCATGTGGTTTTGAAGATGTACGATTTTTTATAAAAAATATTGACAGAAACTATGATATTATCTGTAAATGACATCAAAATTATATTCTGTATTTGCTGTGAACATTTCAACAACGGTCGACGTCATTTGCGGAAATAATAGGATGTTTTGTAAATATATTACTCGAGATATCGCACATCTGAGGTACAACGTTTCTTACATGTATTACGATATGCGAATATATGACTTACAAACAAACGTATTGTTTTTTTAGACCAGTGTGGTTAGGGCCGACACTGCCCAATATTACTTGACCAACCATTCCCGATACATCTAATATCTAGCTGTGACTGGAGAAATGGGGCTTATGGGATTTGTGGCTAATGTAGCTCATGATCAAATAGCACACCCCTGTCGTCTGAACGCGATTTATAATGCTTTTTAGACGCATAACGGGTGGTTCATCGATGTAATGGCGAACAGTGCAGATACTGACCAGACTGTGTGGATGCACATGTTGATATGTATCTACACTTGTCGCAAAACAAGTCACAGCTACATATAACGAGGAATCTAGATCCGAACCAGAACGCATGAGTGTGTTCGCTTACCAACGTGACATTGGCTTGCAACTCAATACGCCCCATGTTAAAGGTTCGCATTGGAGATATTTACAGGTTAATCATGTGAGTAATGTATACTCATGTTTACAAATCACAATTTGGGTGCAAATTTATTGCGTGAACAAGACGTTCACAGTGTACTAGCATGGTACGATCATGATGTCATATGGCACATATAATAGTCCAACTGTCTAAGTAACCGGTCACCTCCATAGTATTGCAATATTTATTTCGCCGAGTAATTATATGCCAACATCTTTTTGAAATAGTTAAAAACAAAGTATAATGCATTGAATGAATGTTTGTATTAGCACAAATGACTTCTGGGCATAGTTTAGTTATTGCAATTTAATTTACGGAGTTGCTATATATATATATATAAATATTTTTAATATTCATCTACAATAACAATAATAAACGATCTTGTATTAAGAACATTGATGAAAATGAACCATAATATGCATGCAATATATATTTTTAAATTTGTGTATGGTTTGTATATCTTGTCAAATAGCTTGAATGTTTTTCACACCTCTATGTAGACAAAGCCCAATATTATATTGTATTGACCAGAACACAGTGTATTTTAGTGGGGTAGCTCGTTATATATAGTCGATTATGTACAATATGGGAAACTGTGTGGATCTTGATTAGATTGTGAATGCATATTTCCCCTACAGGTATAGCCTCAACAAGTGGTTATGCATAAAATGGGTAACCGGGTAGACCCTGATCATACTGTGATTGCAAACTTCCCCTAGAATGTATAGCCTCAACAAGTGATTGTTATAAGGTGGCTACACGTCCTGGCGGGCGACACGCGGCTTGCTTCTTGTATATGGTATACAGTGATTATGTACAATATGGAAAACAGTGTAGACCCTGATCAGACTGTGATTGCAAATTTCCCTAGAGGTATAGCCTCAACAAGTGATTATTTACAAGATGGCTACACGTCCTGGCGGGCGAAAACGGCCAGTATACGGTCGACACATTCACACTACTGTCTCCTTGTATGTCAACATTAGAGAGGTTCTACAGTTTTGTATTTGTATTTCAATTAAAAATTATCAGTCCCATTTAGCATGTTTAGCCATTATAAAGTGGATTATCTTCCTTGGCTTCCTAGTATTAAGTTTATCGCGGTACTCTCCCTTTATTTCATATACAAATATTTCCATTTTGCATCAAAACATTAAAATGGGCCCTGGTATGAGCAAATTAATGACATAAATTATGTAAGTACAGTCCAAACATCGTTAGTATGATGTGTATAGCTTATTTGTATTGACACATATAGTAATTATATGAAGATTTTGGTAGATTTGGGTAGATTTGGGTAAATCGTGCCACCCTTTTTTTCTTACTATTTGCCGTATAAAACCCATTTATATAATGATTAATGGTTAGTGTGTCGGACTACTGATCCAAGGGTCGTAGGTTCGAGCCTGCCTAGCGGCGTGCGTTGTGTCCTTGAGCAAGACACTTTATCCACACTGTTCCAGTTCACCCAGCTGTAAATGGGTACCGATAATTCGTAGTTGCTCTGTAAATACGAATTACCGGCTTCTCTAAAAAAATCTCTACCTCCGTTCTTTCTCCCATTCTTGGGAGACGGCATGCAAGGTCCTAGAGCCAGTGCCGCCGTTAGATATAAGCAAAAAAAAAAAAAAAAAATATAATGAGATATTTTGGGTTCTGGTCAAAACGTACCCGGGTCAAAACAAAAGGGTGAAAACGTACCACACTGGGATGTGAAATAGTGAAATTTATCGTTGTGTATGATTTACTCATGATGTGATTTTGCTATACGAAAGAATTTAACTTTACGGACCTAGGTATATAAATACATTAAATATGCATAAGATATACCTAAAAAATCATCCATAAGTGGGGAAAAAATGGCCACCAAATATTTCATTAAAATATGTAAGATAATGTGGCCATTTTTGTTTACTTATGAATTATTTTAGGTATATCTAATGTATAGTTAATGTGTTTATATGCCTAGGTCCGTCCGTTGTGGGAATCGGGTTGTAACCCTGCCATACCCAGACTTGTCGCCGAAGCCTAGATCACATTTTTGTTTTGAGTGGTAGGAGGGAGCAGCGAAGGGTAATTTAACGATCGGCATTCATACTTACCGGAAGTTTATTTATTCGGTGAATTCCCATATAATCATCAATCAGCATCTGACCTGAGAGTAAGCATGCCTGTTTTGTTTGAGTTTACGGACAGGCTGAAACTTCTCATGGCCGGGTGCTTTTGTCCCCACCGTGAAAATTGAAATCATTCCCATATATTTCACGTTTTTTTTTTGCCTTATATTGGAACATATTGCATACTATCATTATTAATAGGCACATTGGGTATATATCAATACATGGGTGTGAAAAAATACCGATGAGTTCTCTATATATCAAGTTTACGGACAGGCTGAAACTTCTCATGGGCGGGTGCTTTTGTCCCCGCCTTGAAAATTGAAATCAGTCCCATATATTTCACGTTTTATTTGCCTTATATTGGAACGTATTGCATGATATCATTATTAATAGGCACATTGGGTATATATCAACACAGGGGTGTGAAAAACTACCGATGTGTTCTCTATATAGTACAAGTTTACGGACAGGCTGAAACTTAAAATTCTCATGGCCGGGTGCTTTTGTCCCCGTCGTGAAAATGAAATCAGACCCATATATTTCACGTTTTTTTTGCCTTATATTGGTACATATTGCATAATATCATTAGTCATAGGCACATTGGGTATATACCAACACAGGGGTGTGAAAAAATACCGATGTGTTCTCTATATATCAAGTTTACGGACAGGCTGAAACTTCTCATGGCCGGGTGCTTTTGTCCCCGCCGTGAAAATTGAAATCATTCCCATATATTTCACGTTTTTTTTTGCCTTATATTGGAACGTATTGCATAATATCATTATTAATAGGCACATTGGGTATATACCAACACAGGGGTGTGAAAAAATACCGATGTGTTCTCTATATATCAAGTTTACGGACAGGCTGAAACTTCTCATGGCGGGTGCTTTTGTCCCCGCCGTGAAAATTGAAATCAGTCCCATATATTTCACGTTTTCTTTGCCTTATATTGAATTGTTAATTGAATTGTTATATCGTGGGAACGAATTGTTAGTTCGAGGGAACGAATTGTTAAATTGAGGGAACGAATTGTTATTTCGTGAGAACGAACTAATAAAAAAAAATCCATGTCACCTGCTGGGCTCCGTAATAAATAAAGGGTGGATAATATACACATATTGATTCTTCTGGTGCATATCACTTCATATACACTAGCTAAAATGTCCAAGTTCGTTTTCTTATATATGTATGTGACTGGCCGGGAGAAATGGGACGTATGTGTTTTGCGACCAGTGTAGATCCAGGGTAGCATGTGCACCCGCACCGTCTGACCAGAATCTGCACTGTTCACCATTCCATCAATGAAACATCTTGTATGGTTCTAACAAGCAATTTAGATCTTTATCAGGCTACATGAGTGTGCTATTTGATCAAGAGCCACACTGGTTAGACATCCTATAAGCCCCATTTCTACAGTCACAGCCACATATAACCACATAATGAGTAATGTGACATTGGAGCTGACTGACACAAAGACGGTTGGATTATGAATGAAACGTAAGATTTATATTTTCACATTACTTTGTGACGTCTTTCTATCGAAGAACATCCGATCATACATTTCGGCATTCTCCGGACATGACTTTGCACGAATCTATTTTTCAGAATAGGCTTGTTACTGGTGTATACGAAGTTTAGTGAAACGGGCCCCCGGTTCAAGCGTGTGATTGGTCCAATGATAATTGGTTTACTTGTGTATTATAATAATCGGATAATGTTTGTTATGACGATGACGGGTGTTTCGCCGACATAATGAGGAACAGTGCAGACCCTGACTTCCTGAATGCGCGCGATGGCCAAAGTCAAACTGATCAGGAAAACAAAAGAAAACATAATGTTTCCACACACAACAACATATCAGAGAAAAACAAATGACAATGACGATATGAATACGTTTAGCACAGTATAATTTATTATTACAATAATACAGGCATAGGACATGTATTCTGAAAATAAATTAATGAACACTTTCAAATGTATATATATGGAGCAAGGAACACATGCACACAAGTAATTATACATATAACATATACACCGAAATATGTGCAAGCTAGTCACAGTCACAGCCACATTTGACCAAATGAATACAAGATGTAGACGTCATACACGATAATTGTACATGGTGTCCGAGCTCGCTCCGATCGGGGAAATGTTGTATGACGGCAGAAAGTTGTCCATTGTTTGCCACTCCGTCGGCGATGCCGACAGGTCGGCGGTGTTCCGGTGGTGATATTCAGATCTGGATCCTGTCGGTTGATGGTCATCGTAGGCAGATTTGTGCGCAGTGCTCGGTTGTTTTGTATGTACGTCATTCAACGGATGTTCGGCAGAAGTTTCCGGATGAAACGCAAACTGACAAGAAGGTCTGGCGTTTCCCGTCGAATGGTCAGCGTTATATGTTTGTAGAGGAAGAGGACCATGTCGTGTCTGCATTGCGAGCTGGCCGTAATATACATTATCACCATTTCCGACAGCAAAGTTTGGAACGCCCATAGGTTCGCCTCCATCTACAGAAGCACCCGAGGTTTTATCGGCTGTTTCCGGAGATGACGGAATCTGGTTCTCTTCATCGTTTCTTTTCGACTGGCGTCGTTCCTTGGCCCTTCTGTTTTGAAACCAAATATTGATCTGAAATAAAAGTTGACATCGGTTGAACCACTCATTTGTTTTCAAAATATATCGGTGCACGAAACATGTAGTTGCGTATTTCCTTAGAACTTGGTAATCAAGTAATGACGAGAAAAGCGTAACGTGTATTAAAGTACACTTTGATTGCTTTAATAGTTTCATTTCATATATATTTTGAATGTGTGTTTAAATTCTGATAGCCTTAATCAAAACGTAAATGCAAATTCCAAATTTTACATAAATTGAAGATATTATGAAAGTGTTAGTTTATAAATATGCAATATCTTACCTGTCTTTCGGAGAGGTGGAGCGTTTTGGAGATTTCCGCGCGCCTGGCACAGGTGAGGAACTTGTTGTTGTTGTACTCGTGCTCGAGTCCCGCCCTCTGTTTGGCCGAGTATACCACGCGGTACTTGTCCCGCGTCCTCGTCATGCCTGAAATGGGTGGTGGGGTGGTGTTCATTAATTGAAAGATAATTTGTAAATCAGCACAGCTCAAGAATCACAATTGCTAAAGTTGTATAGATACAAAATTTAAATGAACGCTTAGTATAAGGAATTATCCGCCGATGTACACCCTGTCTGCAATGTGGTGGGAGCAATCACCATGGTTAATACTTAAGCGGCATTGACAATATTGTATATGTTCCAAACAGTTGGAGGCCAAACCAACTGCGACCCCTATCGCATCATGCATACTGGGAACATTACTGGTGCATACGATCTTCCAACACGCATCAATCAGTTAAGTGACTAGTGACGTTTCCAGAAAATGTTGTGTTTACATGCAATTATTGTAGTAGAAGAATCCCATACAGAAATAGAGCAGTTTATAGGAGTAATTGTTTGGTATGGTATTTATTAAACGAGTTGATTAAAATCATAAAAATCATATCTGCAATTTTTCTCATTTCTCATCAGATGTGTACGTTGCTACCATTCAGTTCAACCTCTCGGCGAGACGGTTAACTCAGTAGTAACAACGTACACATGGTAGCGGGGGCAGCCACTAGATTCACCGGACCAATCTTATGATGCTTCCGGCGCCCCTGTATTAAACCATGAAAGCTCATTCTATGCAATATATGTAGTATACATGAACATTCAAGAATTAAAATCAAATGAAAATAAGTAAATACCTTCAGGTGGCTCAGAGGTTTTCCTCCGCCAGTAATATGGGTGATTAGGCGACTTCTCCGTCGGCCGAGACAGCGTCGGCGGAAGCTGCCCCATTATAGCCGCCATCGACACTGTGGTCTGTATACCGGCGGGGGCATACGTCAGATCGAGCGCCGGTGGACACAGCCCACTTGTCAGAGAAGGGTAGCCGTACGCCGGTTGGCATGACGGCACTGCCGGGTGTGACGTCATGATGGCGACGGGTAGTCCTAACACGGAAGATGGACCGGTTGACTCGCCGGCGGATGCGCAGGTATCCATAGAGTTATTGTAGTTCCAGGGGTGTACAGGTCCGTGGTTAGCCGTGACGTCACTGCTGGAATGACGCCCTATATATCCCATTTCTGTATACTGGTGTGTAGATAATGGCGCATACTGGCCACCATACACAGCACTCAGAGACGAATAGGCCGACCCACAGGCACTCGAATCGTGCATGATAACCATTGTCACGTATCCAGTGACTTGAAGCAACGCAAAGCAATATGAATTAGTAGAAAACGTATAACTATGCACAAATAATAATATGCCTTCTTATTCCATATTGTCAACAGTGCACAACTCGATTAGAATATATGACGAACAGCGTAGCTTATGCGAGCACTGAACGATACATACACTAGGAAAGCTAAGCAGATAGTGTGGTCATCAGCCGGGTGATCAGAATTTATATACAGATGCTTCGTTTGCAAATGTATCACCAATCGTCTTTATCGGTCTAAACTAATCGCGTTTCCCTTTTACAGTTTCGATAATCGTTTGGTCGATTGTTCTGGCGATATCACTATTCGATCATCGATTAAAGTTGATGAGTTTTCAATATTGGGTGTGTGGGTGATCGATATAATTTAAATACAAATATAGTAGTCATTTAACCGGTGCATATTGTGCTGTTAATTAAACGATTGAAATCATCGATAATCGATCAAGGTGGTAGCCAATAATACAATATAGTAATTTACAAGCCGATGCACACGATGATTGCCTATCGTTCGATTCTACACATCGATGGGCAGTCAGCAAAATAATCGGAATAAAATGGTCTAGCATCGATATCGTGTTTGTAATATCGTGTTGACACGTGTTTAATCGACTGAAGCTAATTTATTGTCCAGGCTGGTTAATTACAATCGTGGTAGACCGCATATATTCTAAATCAATCACGTTTGCAACACACCACCGCCTGCGTTTATCTGTCAATTCTGTATTCCAAAATACTTGAATAGGTATAAGTATATAGTTTATGTACAGTGCAACCTGTTATACATATACATATTACAAGAAGTTACAACTGACGATAACAGCCAGCCTACAGAGGCTCATGATGCACTAGCAAATACATATTCATTGTTTCTTAATAATGTTGATATCCAATACTTCACGTTCTAAAGTAATGGTTTTGGTGTTCATTTAGCATATAACGTAATATAAAAGAAAGGAATATAGCACAATGGAACATACAACGACTTCAAACGCAGTGAGAATGTGATCGTGCTTGATCCGAAGACCAGAAACGATCAATTGTCAGTGCGACACACAGTAGCATTCCATATTGATTGAAACTGAATATTGTGTTTGAAAGCAAGCAGCTGCGTTTTGCGAGTTGATATTGCCAAAGGTATTCAAAAACATTGACATCTGCTCAAGATTAACGTTGGCGGTGATGTTCAATATAATATGCTGAATTATATATCGGTCAAATTCCTATGACTGTTGAATATAGGCCTGAAAAATCGTGGTGCGTACAACGGTCCAGAAAACCTAGGTAGGGAGGGTAGGATTTTCTCGTACTACTATACAGCTGTACATGTAGGTGCCAATATACCATAGGCTTGCTTTGCTAACTAGATATGAGGGACATAATAAATAGTAAACCAGGTTGAATATGGTGTTAATGATGCTAAAGATGAATGACTATGCTAATGGAATTTATTTATTTAAACATTTCTTGACGCCGACCTTACACTTTTAGGCCGTTTTTTATTTAAAAAACGGCCTAAAAGTGTAAGGTCGGCGTCATGTTCATAGTTAGGGTCGGGGTGTCCGCAGTACATTAATTTTCTTAGGGCTTTACTAGTAATGTTCAATTCTTCTTTCTTAGCTGTGCAGACGCGTTTACTTTGTACATGAGTTTCCTGCAAGATAGACGGCCGTCGTCGTCGTCGTCATCATCCCGCTCACTAGCTATATGTTTTTGATTAATTGCAATTTCGCTGGCTCAGCAGTAAATTAGTGATGGACGATTAACCACGTGTCAACACGATGGTATACATCGTGATATCGATACTAGATACAATCGATTATTCTACTTGACATCGATATTGAATTCCAACCTATATGTCTGTAGATTGTTACATTGACCATGCAAACGGTTGTGGATAATTGATTCGTGTATTTACTTGTCCAAATGCAGCCAACGTTCAATATGTCCATAATATGTACAAAAGTCTCGAGCCGACCATCGATTCAAATGATTGAAAGTAGTTTCAGCTGATGCAACTTTTTATCTTTAAGGGCCAATATCAATAGGGATTTGGTCGTCAAAGTACATCGTGTTTTGTGTCAAAGCTGTTTTTCTTTGTTGAATATGTTTGAATTAAAGGTACATGTCCACTCAGTAGGCACATACTGTTCTTTATAGGAATTAAATACGTGTATAATTGTTTAACTATTCCACCAGTTTTAAAAGTTACGAGTGCCTGCTATACAGATATAATCATTCAGTAATATGCATTTTACTGTTAGTGACGCGCGGTGGTATCATGATATTTTCATATGCAAATGAGGCATGATATTTTTTTATTTTTTAATTATTTATGATAATTAAATCAGTCACCTAAACAATAAAATTTTCGACCGATTGTAAAGTATGAGCATTGCACATAACACATACATACAGATAATAAATAGTAATGTCCGTTAACAGTTTATGGAAACACGGTTATCGCCCCTGATATCAGTGTAGAAATGTTCGTCCGATATAAAATGGGTAATAATGCCAATCAATACGTGAATGAATTTTGATTTGCCAGAAAATGTCATATCTACAGAATATACAAAACTATAAATCTCCCTATATTACAACCTACTGAGTGGGCATATACCTTTCACTCCATTTATGGAAACATGCTAAAACGACCAAGAAACACAAATGGAGCTTAATATGGGATTAAATATGGCGTCCATCATGGCCACGAAAAGTGAAAAAAATCGATCTGATTATGAATATAGACTGATGACAGACTCTGAGTCGATTTTGCCAGTTTCGTTGTAATTGTTACTACGGGTTATCACATTTTTGATGCATTTTCGAGTTTTGTTTCTGCATTTACACAGCACATGGGCAATGTATGAACATGAGGATGTGATAACACAGTTAGATTACGTTCGTCCGCATCTACGATAGATAATCCACTCGCTAAATCTCGAGGATCATCTCCCAGTACATGCGGACGAAGCGTGATCTGACTGTAGCTTGATAAACTCCAAGACCGTCAGGTATATTCGCGAGACTGACAAACGTGGAGTTATTGAGTGTGCAACCAGCATTGACGTAGCCTCCGATCAACTGGCACATTTACATCCGCGCCGGTTTATCTGGGTGTTCACTGTTTACTTTGACGTTGTGGGAGCATGTCAATTGCAGAAGCATCTACTCACAGCTCTGAGTCCTTACCAGATCTGGGAGTGGACTAATTTATCAAACACAACAGTAGCTGAAACTCAATAAGCGTTTTTCTTTTGCGTAGATGGTCGCATATAGATACTACACACTTTATATAGACCTCGCCTTCAACAGAGAGCATGGAACATACGATTATCAGGCTGTCAGTTATTGTGTTTCTTCCTAACTATATTAATCTACGTAGTCTGAGACGCGCCATGTTAGTTGGTACCTAAGAACATGTGTGATTTTTCAAGAAATGTATTGACAGAAACTGTGGTATTTTCTGTACATGACGTTGAAAGATGACGAAATGTTCATAGCAAATGCGGAATAGAATTCCGCATTTGCTATGAACATTTCATCATCTGTCGACGTCATTTGCGGAAGCTATCGTAAATTGTATAAATAGTTTCCATGAAATAATGCACATGTTCTTAGGTACAATATCGCACGGCTTTTCATGATATGTATCCATCTCACACCGCCCGCCCCCCACCCCACCCCACCCCCCCCCCCCCCCGCCAATATATTCCAGAAAGCATCATTCTGAGATACAATCACCATCATCATCGTCGTCGTCGTCGTCGTCCCTCTCACTAGCTACAGGGTTTTGAGTAATTGCAATTTCGCTGGCTCAGCAGTAAATTAGTGATGCACGATTAAACACGTGTCAACACGATGGTATATATCGTGATATCGATACTAGATATTCTACTTGACATCGATTGAATTCCGACATAATGAGGAACAGTGCAGACCCTGACTTCCTGAATGCGCGCGATGGCCAAAGTCAAACTGATCAGGAAATCAAAAGAAAACATCATTTCTCCACACGCAGCAACATATCAGAGAAAAACAAATGAAAATGACGATATGAATACGTTTAACACAGTGTAATTTATTATTACAATAATACAGGCATAGGACATTCTGAAAATAAATGAATGAACACTTTCAAATGTATATATATGGAGCAAGGAACACATGCACACTATAAGTAAGGATACATATAACATATACACCGAAACATGTGCAAGCTAGTATACATGTACATCATCAGGGGCCCGTTTCACTAAACTTCGTAAGACTAAAATGTTCGTAAGTGCAAATTTAGGATCGTCTGGCAATTTCAATTGATGATTTATTGAGCATAGGCTGCACATGTAGCCTATGCTCAATAAATGTAAGTCCAATCATTGTTTACAAGAAAACATTGTTAATGTGAAATTCACAGACTATTATAATTTTGCAAGTTTAGTGAAACTGACCCCTGGTGTGCAACACATTTGTGGCTGTGACTGTAGAAACGGAGCTTATGTGAGCTGTGACCAGCGTAGCTCCTGATCAAATAGCAAATTCCTATACCCTGATATCGATATGTATTGCTTGTTAGAAGCATAACGGGTGTTTCATTGATGGAATGACGAACAATGCAGATCCTGATCTGATTGTGCGGACCCCATAACCCCCATTTCTCCAGTCACAGCCACATTTGACCAAATGTATACAAGATGTAGACGTCATACACGATACGTGTACATGGTGTCTGAGCTCGCTCCGATCGGTGAAATGTTGTATGACGGTAGGAAGTTGTCCATTGTTTGCCACTCCGTTGGCGATGCCGATAGGCCGGCAGTTTTCTGGTGGTGAGATTCAGATCTGAATACTGCAGGCGGATAGTCATCGTAGGCAGATTTGTGCGCAGTGCTCGGTTGTTTTGTATGTACGTCATTCAACAGATGTTCGGCATAAGTTCCCGGATGAAACGCAAACTGACAAGAAGGTCTGGCGTTTTCCGTCGAATGGTCAGCGTTATATGTTTGTAGAGGAAGAGGACCCTGTCGTGTCTGCGTTGCGAGCTGGCCGTAATATACATTATCACAATTTCCGACAGCAAAGTTTGGAACGCTCATATGTTCGCCTCCATCTACGGAAGCACCCGATGCTTCTTCGGCTATTTCCGGAGACGACAGAGTCTGGTTTTCTTCATCGTTTCTTTTCGACTGGCGTCGTTCTTTGGCCCTTCTGTTTTGAAACCAAATCTTGATCTGAAAGAAAGGTTGACGTCGGTTAAAATACTAATATTTCAAAAGATATCGGTGCACGAAACATGTACCTGCGTATTTTCTTAGAAGTTGGAAATAATGACGAGAAAAGCGTAACGTGTATAAAAGTACAATTTGATTGCTTTAATAGTATCATTTCAGAAACTTTTTTAATTTGTGTTTAAATTCCAATATCTTTAATCAGTATGTAAATGTAAATTCTAAATCTAAATTGAAGATGTCATAAAGTGTTCGTTTATAAATATGCAGCATCTTACCTGTCGCTCGGAGAGGTGGAGAGTTTTGGAGATTTCCGCGCGCCTGGCACATGTGAGGAACTTGTTGTTTTTGTACTCGTGCTCCAGTCCCACCCTCTGTTTGGCCGAGTATACCACGCGGTACTTGTCCCGCGTCCTCGTCATGCCTGCAATGGGTGGTGGGGGTGGGGTTCATCAATTGATAGATACGTATAGATACACAATTTAAATGAACGAAGGAGTATTATTATAAGGAATTAACCGCAACCCCTGTCTGCAATGTGGTGGGAGCAATCACAATGGTTAATACTTAAGCGGCATTGACAATATTGTATATGTTGCAAACATTTGGAGGACAAACCAACTGCGACCCCTATCGCATCATGCATACTGGAAACATTACTGGTGCATACGATATTCCAACACGCATCAATTTACAAACTCACTGGTACGAAATTCTCAGTGCACTGAAATCCGTTCAATGACTAGTGACGTTTCCAGAAAAGGTTGTGTTTACATGCAATTATTGTAGTAGAAGAATCCAATACAGAAATAGAGGAGTTTACAGGAGTAATTGTGTAGTATGGTATTTATTAAACGAGTTTATTAAAATCATAAGAAACGAGGCTATACCGAGCAAAAAAAAGGATGCAATTGTTCTCATTTCTCATCAGATGTGTACGTTGTTACCACTCAGTTGAACCGTCTCGCAGAGACGGCTCAACTGAGTGGTAACAACGTACACGTTGGGTGGGTAGCGGGGGCAGCCACTAGATTCGCCGGACCAATCTTATGATGCGTTCGGCGCCCCTGTATTAAACCATGAAAGCTCAGTCTATGCAATATATGTAGTATACATGCACATTCAAGAACTGAAATAAAATGAAAATAAGTAAATACCTTCAGGTGGCTCAGAAATTTTCCTCCGCCAGTAATATGGGTGATTGGGCGACTTCTCCGTCGGCCGAGACAGCGTCGGCGGAAGCTGCCCCATTACAGCCGCCGTCGACACTGTGGTCGGTATACCGGCGGGGGCATACGTCAGATCGAGCGCAGGTGGACACAGCCCGTTTGCCAGAGAAGGATAGCCGTACGCCGATTGGCACGACGACAATGTCGGGTGTGACGTCATGATGGCGACGGGTAGTCCTAACACGGAAGATGGACCGGTTGACTCGCCGGCGGATGTGCAGGTATCCATACAGTTATTGTAGTTCCAGGGGTGTACAGGTCCGTGGTTAACTGTTACGTCACTGCTGGAATGACGCCCTATATATCCCATTCCTGTATACTGGTGTGTAGATAATGGCGCATACTGACCACCATACACTGTACTCAAAGACGAATAGGCCGACCCACAGGCACTCAAATCGTGCATGATAACCATTGTCACGTATCCAGTGACTTGAAGCAACGCAATGCAATATGAATCAGTAGAAAACGTATAACTATGCACAAATAATAATAATATGCTTTCTTATTCCGTATTGTCAACAGTGCACAACTCGATTAGAATATATGACGAACAGCGTAGCTTATGCGAGCACTGAACGATACATACACTAGGAAAGCTAAGCAGATAGTGTGGTCATCAGCCGGGTGATCAGAATTTATATACAGATGCTTCGTTTGCAAATGTATTACCAATCGTCCTTATCGGTCTAAACTAATCGCTTTTCCCTTTTACAGTTTCGATAATCGTTTGGTCGATTGTTCTGGCGATATCAGTAGTCGATCATCGATTAAAGTTGATGAGTTTTCAATATTGGGTGTGTGGGTGATCGATATAATTTAAATAAAAATATAGTAGTCATTTAACCGGTGCATATTGTGCTATCAATTAAACGATTGAAATCATCGATAATCGATCAAGGTGGTGGCCAATACTACAATCTAGTAATTTACAAGCCGATGCACACGATGATTGCCTGTCGTTCGATTCTACACCTCGATGGGCAGTCAGTAAAATAATCGGAATAAAACGGTCTAGCATCGATATCGTGTTTGTAATATCGTGTTGACACGTGTTTAATCGACTGTAGCTAATTTATTGTCCAGACTGGTTAATTACAATCGTGGTAGACCGCCTATATTCTAAATCAATCACGTTTGCAACACATCACCGCCTGCGCTAAGATGTCAATTTATTTATTCCAAAATACTTGAATATTGTGTTTGAAAGCAAGCACATTGATCAGCTGAGCCTGAGCTGTGCTACAGCTGAGACACAGTCAATCAAACATCTTTTTGCGAGTTGATATTGCCAATAGATGTTCAGAAACATTGAAATCTGGGCAAGGTTAACGCTGGTGGTGGTGTACATAGAGAATAGTAGGTTAGTGCCGTGAATGGGAAAAAATATCCGGCAAGGCTCAAGAATTTCTTTATTTCTCATCAGAAGTATGAGACGGTTCAAATGAGTGGTCACAACATATACTTTGGTTCAGAAATAAGGACATTAGATAGAGAATAGTAGGTTAGTGCCGTGAATGGGAAAAAATATCTGGCAAGGCTCAGGAAACGGGATGGGCGAGGCTCTGCCGAGCACATCCCGTTTCCGGGCCGCGCCAGATATTTTCTCCCATTCACGGCACTAACCTACTGTTCTATTTATCCCGTCAACACCTACAAATGGCTGTAAAATGCAAAAGTATTATTGACTAGATATCAAAAATGTTTCACGGCACCGTGTTTCACGGCACATACGCACTGTGTTGACGGGATAAAATATAATATGCTGAAGACGTCGTGTACGTTGTTGGTGATACTGTTGATAACGTTAAAACGACGTCAATCCCGGCTAAAATCGACGTATGAACGTCAGCGTCGTATTTTGCAGTGACTGGCGTTTCTAGCGCAAACATACAATTATGTACATACTACAATGGTTGTCTGTATCATAACCATTAGTGAATATAATGCGAGCACCATGTGGGTGTAATAATACATGATAATATAAATAATACATTTGAATGCACCAGGTCTTATGCACATGTTCATGGTCGGGGATTGTGCTAGATATTTAAAAGTTGGTATTCTTCTGTTATGTTCATATGCGACCGATACAAAAGGCACACCAATAGAAAGAAGACAAAATTCTCATTTCGTAATTGCAATATCACTATCGTACAACACATTTAGACACATCCTTTATACTACACAATCTACAGAAACTTTTTAAAAATGTACAATAGCGACGTAATTTGCGGCGTGAGACGTTTTAAACTAGACATTTGAAAGTGCCTATTTGTTTATTATGTTTATGTGCGACCGCCACAAAAAGTACTCTACTAGAAAGAAGACAAAATGCACATTTTGTAATTATAATATTAATTATTTTATAACAAATGCTGGCATATATTCCATACCCGACAAGATTCGTTTACGCTTAAAAGAATGTAAAATAGTAAAATTCCAGCATTTTAAATAAATTCATCAAGAAAATGTGTTTATTTTCCGTTTTCTTAAGAATTATTTTAACTGCGCCTCACGGTTACGGAAAGTAGTTCGGCGTGGGAGTTTACTGGGATATAAATTTTGGACAGAGACTTGCTACGGGCCAAACAAATGTTAGGGAATTGTGTCAATATTTTTGTGCTGGAATTATATGACTGTTGAGCGTAGGCCTAAAAAAACCGTGGTGCGTACAACGGTCCAGAAAACCTAGGTAGGGAGGGTAGGATTTTCTCGTACTACTATACAGCTGTACATGTAGGTGCCAATATACCATAGGCTTGCTTTGCTAACTTGATATGAGGGACATAATAAATAGTAAACCAGGTTGAATATGGTGTTAATGATGCTAAAGATGAATGACTATGCTAATGGATTTGATTTATTTAAAAATTTCATGACACCGACCTTACACTTTTAGGCCGTTCTTTATTTAAAAAAAAAACGGTCTAAAGGTGTAATGTCGGCGTCATGTTCATAGTTAGAGTCGGGGTGTCCGCAGTACATTAATTTTCTTAGGGCTTTACTAGTAATGTTCAATTCTTCCTTCTTGGCTGTGCAGACGCATTTGCTTTGTACATGAGTTTCCTACAAGATAGACGGCCGTCGCCGTCATCGTCGTCGTCGGCGTCTTCGGCGGCGTCGTCATCATCATCCCTCTCACTAGCTATATGTTTTTGATTAATTGCAATTTCGCTGGCTCAGCAGTAAATTAGTGATGGACGATTACACACGTGTCAACACGATGGTATACACCGTGATATCGATACTAGATACTATCGATTATTCAACTTGACATCGATATTGAATTCCAACATATATGTCTGTAGATTGTTACATTGACCATGAAACCGGTTGTGGATAATTTATTCTTGTATTTACTTGTCCAAATACAGCCAACGTTCAATATGTCCAAAATATGTACAAAAGTCTCGAGGGGACCATCGATTAAAATGATTGAAAGTAGTTTCAGCTGATGGAACTATTTTAATTGTAAGGGCCAATATCAATTGGGATTTGGTCGGAAAAGTACATCGTGTTGTGTGTCAAAGCTGTTTTTGTTGAATATGTTCAATATGAATTAGCTGCATTTATAGAAACACCATGCTAAACCGACTAAGCAATTCAGATGGAGCTTAATATGGGATTCAAAATGGCGCCCATCATGGCCACCAAAAGTGACACAAATCGATATCGATCATGAAAATAGACTGATTTTGCCAGTTCCGCTGCAAGTGCTACTACGGATTATCACATTTTGTACGCATGTTCGAGTTTTTTTTCGGCATTTACAGATACATGGGCAATGTATGGACAGGAGGATGTGATAACACAGTTAGATCTCGTTCGTCCGCATGTACGATCGATAATCCGCTCGCTACAGCTCGAGGATTATCTCCTCGTACATGCGGACGAACCGTGATATAACTGTAGCTTGCTAAGCTCCAATACCGTCTGGTAAATTCGCGCGACCGACGTATTGAGTGTGCAACCAGCATTGACATAGCCTCAGATCAGCCGCACATTTACACCCGCGCCGGCTGATCTGGGGTTTCACTATTTGCTTCGACGTTGTGGGAGCATGTCATTGCAGAAGCATCTAATCACAGTTCGTATCAGGCCCGGGAGAGGACTAAATTATCAAAAACAACAGTAGCTAAAACTCAATAAACGTTTTTTATGTGGAAGTCATATAGTTCTCTCCTTCAACAGAGAGCATGGAACATACGATTAGGCTGTCCGTTATTATGTCTCTTCCTAAATATATTAATTTACGTAATCTGAGACACGCCATGTGATTTTGTACCTAAGAACATGTGCGATTTTTCATGAAATGTATTTACAGAAACTGTGATATAGTCTGTAAATGACGTCGAAAGATGACGAAATGTTCATAGCAAATGAGGAATAGAATTCCGCATTTGCTATGAACATTTCATCATCTTTCGATGTCATTTACGGAAATTATCGTAAATTTTATAAATATTTTCCATGAGATATCGCACAAAATCACATTGCTTGTCATAATATGTGTCCATCGCCCACCGCCAGCCACCCATCATCCTCCGCCAATATATTCCAGAAATCACCATTCTGAGATATAATCATCATTATCGGCGTCGTCGTCGTCGTCGTCGTCGTCGTCCCACTCACTAGCTACATGTTTTTAATTAATTGCAATTTCGCAAATGCGCAAATGCGCCGACTGATCTGTGATTTCAATGGTAACCTAGGCAACGATCAATGTTTCTCATGATGAGTCACGCATACCTATCTTTACAGATACGTGTACTCAGTTACGATAATGATATTCATCTTTCTGCCTCGTGTAATATTATATTGGTTTCACGTATACCTCACGATACCAGTAGCCTATTTCATCAACATTGTAAAGTATACTTTAGTAGCAAAGTATACTTTCAGGGAGAAATTTTCAATTTTATGATAAATTTATTAATTTTTATTATACTGAATTTATTACATTATCACAGCCAATTTGGCTGTGCTACTGTAATAAATTCAGTATAATAATTCTGCATACTTTTAATCATGAAATATATGCATTTGTTAGTTCTATATGAAATAATGCATTTCAGGAAAAATAAATGATTACTCCTTCAAAGTATACTTTGCTAGTAAAGTACACTTTGCAATGTTGATGAAATAGGCTACTGGTGCCATGTAAATTGTATTGAGTGTAATAATATAACATGTAATTGAATTGAGAAAATAATTCGTTTCGTCTAACACACATCTGTATTAACCCTTTCAACCGTATATACCATGATTATAAAGTCAACAGTTGCAAACACTGTAGATCCAGATCAGACGGCTCAAGATCTACAGTGTTCGTCAATATGTTTTCCAGATATCCGGAAATACCCCTAAGCAGATTAATGGAATAGTCCCGAATGAACATGGAACTATCAATGTCAGATATTGAGGGGTGAAAGGGTTAATATAGTAACACTCCATTAATATGAGTGCGTCCCTACAGTGTTTGACGGATATGCGAAGTACAACATACGATATAATGTAACTCACCATATATAGAAAAGCCAGGACAACACATTCCTATCAATTATATGACACCAAGGTATACTGTGCCATTTAATGTATGAGGTTATTTACAATGGCGAGTTGCGCTGTTAAAATACAGACACAAAGCTGTTCCGAAAACTGACATATTTTACAGTTTGGTATACATGTAATATAAGATGGCTTGAACACACTAATATGGCTGACTTGGTGAGCCGTATAGTAAACAGTAACGAGATAATGTTCATATTATATACGTTATACATATATCCCATCACATATACTATAAGAAGCCATTATGTTTAAATCGATAATGGGTCCCACGTGTCTGCTATATATGTGTATGTCATCTAATTCTGAACCATACTTTTGTACTTTACTTCCTTCTATTATAATAACCCAATACAAATATTAACCATAAACCAATGATTATATATCTACGGAGCCCCACAGGGGACATGGATTTGTTTTATTAATTCGTTCCTACGAAATAACAATTCGTTCCCTCAATTTAACAATTCGTTCCCTCGAATTAACAATTCGTTCCCACTATATAACAATTCGTTCCCGTGGGAACGAATTGTTATTTCGTGGGAACGGCTTGTTATATTGAGGGAACGAATTGTTAATTAGTGGGAACGAATTGTTAATTCGTGGGAACGAATTGCTAAGTTGAGGGAACGAATTGTTATTTCGTGGGAACGAATTAATAATAAAAAAGAATTCTACGTCTCCTGCGGGTCGCCGTATATATCACATGTACCGTATTATGGATTTACCCCATATTGTAGTGAACCGATATTCTATTTATATATTATTATGTCAACTATCGTGAATTTACGCAAGCATGGAGGGGACATGTGTGTTTTTGTATCACGTTTTCTCGTGGCCACGACTTATTATGTCGTGGCCACGAGATAAATAAAAAACACACATGTTCCCTCCATGCTTCCGTATGATTGTTCGACTGGTAATTCACGCAATTATTGTAAACATACAACTTTGTGGTGACTCCAGGATGTGCGTTTGCTTGCATAAATGTACACTGTAATGGGATTATACTAAACGCACAGCATGTGATGTTCTAAAAATAGTACGCTTAATTATTTTATGAATACATTTGCACTTTCGAGCGAATCAGATGATATAATGTAGATGACAGATGCCAGATGACAATTTGCGTTATATGTTGGATAGTTTTATTCTCAGGTAAGTAAACATTTTCGAAACATAATACCATTGATGCATTATGGGGGAAATGTGTAATATGCGAAACCGGACGTATTGTCTTTGCGCGACCAGTGTATACCCTGATCAGCCTGCGCGTCCGCGCAGTCTGATCAGGGTAATCACTGTTCGCCAAGTGTGAAACCATGAACAGTGTGGAGTATTTCTGAAACATCATGGAGTTTACCAGCTGGCGCCACAATGTGAACTTGTTTCATTTATGGGTTACCTTTTATAACCATTCGCCTCAGGTAAGTGCGTCATATCATCTACTTTTGTTGTTCATTGTTATACGCATGTCACATTATATTATATGTATGTCGATCGGTATATCGTGTTCACATGTTCGTCCTGTTGGCCATAATACCCTAGTGTAATGAATATAGACTGCCACAGAAAACACGTTTGGTCGTTAGTACATCTTAATCGTATGATGATGTGCTTATTAAGGAATACAAGTTGGTGCAACATGATGGGGATACATCAGACAATATCGTGCTATGTCTTGTTTTAATCAAATGTATATACAAAGTCTAATATATGAAGGGTGTGTTGACCCTTTGTTAAAATGTTTGAGAATTCAGTAAAGGCTGTGTAACAGTAAGAACAAGACACAGTGCTGTAGATATAGACCTGTATTACCATACTATACATACTGTATCGATTCCAGCGACTTGTAAGCAGTGTATTGTCACTAGTGCCTACTTGCCTGCTATGCGAGTAAATACATATTTTACCTGTGTCAGATGTACTTCAAATAATAGACAGTGCATTAGTTTGACATTGTAGACATGGAAAAAGTGTCCATTGTATATTTTGTGAGTGATGGTGGAAAATCTCAGATATCTATAGTTTTGTGTAGTCTGCTGAAATAATATTTATAGGACGTTGTCGTTCTATATATATGCTACGTATTGCACCAAATTGTATTAGATTTGCTGCCATATTATTGGCTGTACGTGTCAAATGCTCCAAGTGGTGAAACTGTCCGATAGCATGTAAAAACTAAAATGGCGGAGATGGCAACTCAATGCTCTGTAGAATATACTCTAAGAAGAACAGGGTCAGATATACTTTATTTAGATATTCAGTCACATGTACGATTCCACTACATTTGAAACAAAAGGTCATATTCTATATAGTCAGTCATTAATGCAATAAGCAGAAGCCGATATGTTTGTTGAATTAATATGTCATTTGTATACTCGTTGGCCGATTTAATTACAAACTCGACACAGTTTCGTTTCATTTGAAATCAGTAAACTCGTCATATTAAATCATCATTCACGTAAGCTGCTAGAGCATCTTACGTGAATGATGGTTTAATATGATATTTATTAAAGTTATATAGAGCATCTTACATGAATGATGGTTTAATATGATATGTATTAAAGTTATATAGAGCATCTTACGTGAATGATGGTTTAATATGATATTTATTAAAGTTATATAGAGCATCTTACATGAATGAGGGTTAATATGATTTATTTATTAAAGTTATATAGAGCATCATAATGATGATGATAATGATTTAATATATAAAATATTTATTAAAGTTATATAGAGCATCTTACGTGAATGATGATGATTAGATATTTATTAAAGTTATATAGAGCATCTTACGTGAATGAATGAGGGTTTAAATATGATATTTAATTAAAGTTATATAGAGCATCTTACGTGAATGATGTTTATTTAATGATATTTATTAAAGTTTATATAGAGCATCTTAAAATACGTGAATGATGATTTAATATGATATTTATTAAAGTTATATAGAGCATCTTACGTGAATTATGGTTTAATATGATTATAGTATTAGTTAGAGCATCTTACGGAATTTATGGTTTAATATGATTTTATTTAAGTTATATAGAGCATCTTACGTGAATGATGGTTTAATATGATATTTATTAAAGTTATATAGAGCATCTTACGTGAATGATGGTTTAATATGATATTATTAAAGTTATATAGAGCATCTTACGTGAATTATGGTTTAATATGATATTTATTAAAGTTATATAGAGCATCTTACGTGAATGATGATTTAATATGATATTTATTAAAGTTATATAGAGCATCTTACGTGAATGATGGTTTAATATGATTTATTTATTAAAGTTATATGAGCATCTACGTTAAATGATGATAATATGATTTTTTAAAAGTATAGAGCATCTTACTGAATTATGGTTTAATATGAATATTTAATTAAAGTTATATAGAGCATCTACGTGAATGATGGTTTAAAATATGATATTTATAAAGTTATATAGAGCATCTTACGTGAATGATGATTTAATATGATATTTATTAAAGTTATATAGAGCATCTTACGTGAATTATGGTTTAATATGATATGTATTAAAGTTATATAGAGCATCTTACGTGAATGATGGTTTAATATGATATTTATTAAAGTTATATAGAGCATCTTACGTGAATGATGATTTAATATGATATTTATTAAAGTTATATAGAGCATCTTACGTGAATTATGGTTTAATATGATATGTATTAAAGTTATATTAGCATCTTACGTGAATTTGGTTTATATGATATTTTTAAAGTTATATAGAGCATCTTACGTGAACATATGAATGTTTAATATGATGAAATTATATAGTATATAGCATCTTACGTGAATGAAATGAGTTTAATATGTTATATATTAGTTATAGACATCTTACGTGAATTATGGTTTAATATGATATTTATTAAAGTTATATAGAGCATCTTACATGAATGAGGGTTTAATATGATATTTATTAAAGTTATATAGAGCATCTTACGTGAATGATGATTTAATATGATATTTATTAAACGAGTTTACAGATTTCAAATGAAGCGAAACTGTGTATGTAAACTGACTTCCGGATCAATACAGGCCGCAATGTCCCTGAGGCGAGCGTGCACGCATATAGATGAGTGTATTTTACGCAGTTAATAGCATACATACTACAGTTCTTTGTTAAATAATTAAACATATAAAACATTTAAAACTACATGTCTATAAATTGTTCCTATAATCAATATGCAACATTTCCTCAAAACACAACATACATCTCGGGTGTTTCCCCATATATGCCCAGTCAACCGTGATTTGGCTGTTGAACGGACGTTAAACTACACTCCAATCCAATACAATCCAATCTATATGTACAAAAGTCAGTTTTGCTTATTCAACATGACGGCGAAGCAGGGTGTGTTGCATTTGAGATATAATTATTTATTTATTATTCATATTGTTGTTATTGTTGTTGTTTTTGTTGCTTCTACAGATGTACGTGGTGATATATGACGCCGCCCAGTGAGGACATATGGAAGCCACATTTGTCAAATTCACCGATAAAACCACGGCGGACAAGCTCCCGGCACCCACACAGTCGTCACTGGATCCCGGCCCCGACTGCACGTGCAGTCCCAGTTCGGCCTCTCGGAAATGGCCGGACACGTTCGGTGACGTTCGACCAAACGACGGAGATGAACGATTACCGGACAGTGTCTGGACTGTGGAGGAACAGGTAGAGTGTAACCTCTTTAAACCGGACATCATGGCGACATCACAGGGTGTCCGGGTTAGAGAGGTTATACTGTTAATATATATACAGTAAAACATCTGTAAACCGGAGATGGGGAAACCCCATGGTGTCGGGTTTACAGATGTTTTACTATGGTAGTGTATACAGTAGAACTACACAGTAGCACCTCTCTTGACTGGACACACTGGGGCCTCCCAGTGTCCGGTATAAACGGATATATAGAGAATAGTAGGTTAGTGCCGTGAATGGGAAAACATATCTGGCAAGGCTTAGGAAATGGGATGGGCGAGGCTCTGCCGAGTACATCCCGTTTCCGTGAAGCGCCAGATATTTTTTCCCATTCACGGCAGTAACATACTATTCTATTTATCCCGTTAACACATACAAATAGCTTTAAAATGCAAAATAATAACCCCAGCCTGATCGTCAAAATCGGAGAATCGACTAGTATGGCAACAGCACATATTGATACGCAGTGATTAGGTCGTATTGACAGGATATCAAAAATGTTTCACGGCACCGTGTTTCACGGCACATACGCACTGTGTTGACGGGATAAACTGTAGTATTATATACAGTAGAAGATATATGAACCGGGCATCCTGGCGAGATCAGAGCGCGTCCGTTTCAGAGAGATTTAGCTGTAGTATTATATTCAGCTCTAAACCGGACCACATGTTGATGTCCAGATGCAATATACAGTGCAACCTCTCTAACAAGGACACTCTGTAATGTCCACAGGAGGTCCGGTTGAGAGATTTCTCTGCTAAACAGGTGTATGAACACTGCTATGTTTGTTTGCGATGACAATCACAAACTGAACTGACATTATCTGACATGTTTATAGATATTTTTTTCAGTATGATAAATATCTTTTTTAATACACTCTATAAATATCACTTAATCTGATTGGCTGATGGTCATACATTACAGGTATATCCTTATTGTTGAACGGTCGCACATTATTTCAATATGTATTCCTACGCCAGTAGTAAAGGAGTGCATTAGAAATAGCGCGTCGCCTTTAAACATATTTTCCGACCTATCATTTTCTGATATACGCCGCAAATTTCAAAATTACAATACATTACAACCGTATAGTTATATTTTAGGTTCAGAACTTCAATACAAATCTACAATTAAACTAGTTTTTCCCTAATCTGTTTCATCATTTTCTATGTATATTTGAGACCCAGTGCCTTTAAGTACAGGTGGATAGAACGTCGCAGGGATGGTAAAATGGTTAACAAAATATAATTATTTTTTAGAAACCAGCAGAAAGTTAGAGCAATACAAATTGTCATGAAAACCAATAATATACTCTAAATGCCTATTATTAGAGGGGTCTATATCGGTCTGTATAATGGGTCTTTACATAATTAGGACAGTTTTCACCATTTTACCATTCCCGTCACGCTGTATCCACATGTGGATGTCACCACCATGTGAAAATGACTGCGTTCTCACTAGAGTCCTCCATTCATGGACATGTCAATTGCCGACAGGATCCGTCGGCAGGACAGGCGGCGCTACTTGACGACGAAAAGGAAGGAATTGACTGGCTGGTGCCGGCGGTATTAAGTGCAATATTCTGTTTTCCCCCGACGGGAATCATCGCCGTCGTCCTCGCCGCGAAGGTAACGTCATGCCTCATTGGTGCTGAACTCCGCGCCGGCGTCAAATGTTTCACGTTGAAATAGGCGCCGGATTCCTGACGAAGTCCCATACATCTACGTGCAATGATACTGCATAAACACAAATTTCGTCTAGTAGCTGGCGCAAATTTCTTGCGCCGGCTACTAGACGAAATTTGTGTTTATGTGATAGCTCTAAGTATAGTTGAGTGGCATCTCGTCATAAAACCGGTTAATCTTTCGACGTGAAACATTTTACGCCGACGAGGAGTGCAGAACCAGAGTGTCTACTTTCACCACAAAAATTCCCACCAATCTTATCGAAATTTGAACGACTAATTTTCAGCACATAATGCTCATGTGATAAGGCACATTGTGGTAGTATATGCTGTGGTAATATCTTCTATAACATCTGATAAAATCACCCTTATTTGACCGTGCTTGTTAGTTTATTTACAGAATCAGATAGCTTCTCAATTGCCAAAGAAAATCTGGAATCCTGAAGGGGGCGCCCCAGCCCCCGTAAATCCGCCACTGTAAGAAAGGCGCATTACAAACTTACAAACAACTCCCATTACCACACCCACACCAATACCGGTGAAACAATGGAGATAATACGAGCGATGTTGTCGTTTCAGGCGCGGATTGCGGTCTCCCATGGCGACGGTAGCCATGGTCACCACAGACGGCGGGCGAGGACGTTCGTCCTTCTCACCCTCCTGTTGGGGATAGTGCTCTATGGCGTTCTTGTCGCTCTCATACAGTCCGTGACGAAGGAGGATACTGAGTCGTAGTCTCGCGTGAACAGGCATAGTCTCGTGTGTACAGTCGTAGTCTCGCGACAACAGGCATAGTCTCACGTGATCAGACGTCATTTCGCGGAATAATATATATTCATTTGCAAAGGAATAAAACCTTGTGCTGTGTAATTCCAAAAATGCAAATAACCAAATATGGCGTTAACATTAAGAATCATCTTGTTTTACGTCATTGTGTCATCGGTGAATACCGTTTATATTTACATCGTCGTGGAGATTAATGACATCACACGGACTTTAGCCAATCAACAACGTCGCGCGACGTTGAATGGGCATTTGCATTATTATCGCGCCTGCTTTAGCAGAAGGCGGGACTATAGTCGCCGCTTTTTCCGTCGTCGTCGTTGTCGTGTCAACAATGTCAAAACGTGTGTACAAGTTTCTTCATCATTATATAACTTTAATATTACTTGATGGATTGCTTCAATATGTGGACACTTGATACATGTGAGCATTTGGAACACACTTATGCACCCATTAACATGACCTTGACCTTTTTTACTTTCACATGGTTGTGGAAACACTTAGCCATGTGTTACGTCAACAAGTTTGTACAAGTTTCTTTATCATCATATAACTTTAAAGGTACATGCCCACTCAGTAGAACAGACTGTTCTATATATGTAGAGGCATCATCTGAGGCATTTTCTGGCAAAATAAATAGAGAATCGTAGGTTAGTGCCGTGAATGGGTAAACATAGATGGCAAGGCTTAGGAAACGGGATGTGCGAGGCTCTGCCGAGCACATCCCGTTTCCGTGCCGTGAGTAGCCAGTTATTTTTCACATTCACGGCACTAACCTACTATTCTATTTATCCCGTAAACACCTACACATAGCTTTAAAATGCCGAACAAAAATAACCCAAGCCACCGCACATATTCATACGCAGAGATTAGGTCGTATTGACAGGATATCAACAATGTTTCACGGCACTGTGTTTCACGGCACATACGCACTGTGTTGACGGGATAAACATTAATTCACCATTACCCAACGTATGTATTGGCATTAGTATACATTTTATATCTGACGTAAATTTCCATACTGATATCAGGGGTGATAACCGTGTTTCCTTAAAATGTTAACGGGCATTACTATTTATTCTCTGTATTTATTGTTTTGATGTGCAATGATCATACTTTATAGTTTGTCGAAAATATTTAAAGTGTATGAAACAGACCAAATGTTTTTTCGTACTACATTAAATACAACAGTCCATGGCTAATAACGCCATATTCATCGTTTTTCTCGCGTAAATGATGTTGACGTTTTAGTGCAGAACCTTAGTATTTGTTTCGCATTTTGCAGCATTTCGGACGATGTGAGAGAACAATAATAAACGGCAGGTTTGGGAATAACACGAGGAATTCCAGTCTCGCGCTGCGATATCATCTCATACGGAGAATTCTTTTTTTTATTAATTCGTTCCCACGAAATAACAATTCGTTCCCTCAATTTAACAAATCGTTCCCACGAATTAACAATTCGTTCACTCAATTTAACAATTCGTTCCCAGGAACTTAACAATTCGTTCCCTCAATTCGTTCCCACGAATTAACAATTCGTTCCCACAAATTAACAATTCATTCCCTCAATTTAACAATTTGTTCCCACGAAATAACAATTCGTTCCCACGGGAACGAATTGTTAATTCGTGGGATCGAATTGTTATATCGTGGGAACGAAATGTTAAATTAAGGGAACTAATTGTTAATTCGAGGGATCGAATTGTTAAATTGAGGGAACTAATTGTCATTTCGTGGGAACGAATTCGAGGGAATGAATTGTTAAATTGAGGGAACTAATTGTCATTTCGTGGGAACTAATTGTCGAATTGTTAATTCGAGGGAACGAATTGTTATTTCGTGGGGACGAATTAATAAAAAAAATCCATGTCCCTTGCAGAGCCTTGCCAAATACATTATCGCGCCGCTCGACTGGGATTCCCCTGGCTCAACCACGCAGTAGCTTCTATTAGTGTTACTTCACAATGTTGCTTACAGTGGGGTCAGCGTGTAAGTGCACACACGAACGAACACGACAAGTTGGTTCCAACCTGTCGTGTTCGTTCGTGTGTGCACTTACACGCTGACCCCACTGTAATGCATGTGCTTGTATGTTTTTACATTATGCCATGTTGTATAATATTCAGTTGCTATTTTTTTATGAACTCAGCTGCCCATATGGGCCATGGGTAATAAATATAGCTTGAAACCCTTGATTGTTTTATTAAAGCCATTGATTGTTTTATTAAAGCCACTTTTCAGCTGATATATCAGCTATCCAGCGTGGTGTGTCGATTTATGGATTGTAAATGCCATATACATGTATCAGCCAAATGTACCTTTATTTGATCACATTCCAATGAGGTTTTATTTGAGTTTATTGCATTAAATGGACGCTCGCAGTGTATTAACGCGGTGTAATACAAATCATAATACACTATAGTCTGTTTCACGAAAGCTGCCCAAATTTTACGGCCATATAAACAATTCAAAAACCATATTTTTTTCGATAATATTAAATTAAAGGAAAAGTTAAGAATGAGCCTTCTTTTTATTTCGTGAAATTTGGTCAAATATTGATTTTATTGCGAAAACAAAATTTCCCCATGTTAAATCCCCATAGACATCTTCACGGAGTGAAGATGTCTATGGGGATTTAACATGGGGAAATTTTAGAATTTAAGAAATACTGCACCGATTTTTAAAATTTCACTTTTGTTTTCTTAGTTAGATCATTTCCAAGCTATCTAGCTAGGTTTCGGAGTCAATTTCAAAAATAATTTATTTTTTTTGACTCCTCCCACAAGTCCTCTACCTCTTTTCCCCCCATGTTAAATTCCCATAGAGAAATCAATTTTTCGTAATAAAAATATTGTTTTTGCATTGTTTATATAGCCGTAAAATTTGGACAGGTTTCGTGAAACAGACTATAGTGTGATACATATGCAAATTAGCTCGTTACAGAAGAAAGGTTGTGTGACCAGTACAGGTTCAATGTAGTTTCTTAAGAAATCAGTAAACTCGTGTATTTATGATCATGTTAAATCATCTCGCATGTTAACATCCTCTATATACAGTGAAACCTCTCAAAACCGGACACCCTGGGAGGTCCCCAGGGTGTCCGGTGTAGAGATGTTCCACTGTAAATCAGGCATATGACCATTCTGGGACATACTTATGTATTTTGCAATCACGAACATGCATTATTATTTGCGATGCGTTTCCAAGAAACCTCTCAAACTGAGGTGACATATATGTTCTTGGTGTCCGGTTTAGAGAGGTTCCACAGATAGATTGTAATATATTTCCGCTATTTCTTTACCAGGTAGCGCAATTTGTGAAATATAACACACATAATTGTGAAATGGTATTGAGTAATGAACAGGTATTGAGAACACACACAAATAAACGTTAACGTATTTGTCTTACAAACAAGCTGAACATATTTCCTCAGTGACCTTGACCTTGGTGTTCAGACGTGTGGTGTATGCGAAACAAAGCCCCATCGCTACACACACATTGTGGCCAAATATTATTAAAACGGTGAGGTGGTTCATAAGTTATTAAGAAATGAAAGGTGTTACTAACGTATCTCCCCTCCTGTCTATCTGAGAGAGGATGTTGATTGTGTGCCAGCTGGTTTTATATTTTCCATATTTCTCAATGAAAACATGTTTTGTCAGCACAATATAATCATCTCCACGGGTGATGATTCTATTGTGCTGGCAAATGATGTTTTGTTGAGAAATAAAACACTTTTGAAAACCAGCAGACGACAGTTTGCGACAATGGCGTCGTGGAAACTAAGTACAGTGGATGTAAATATGGTCTCAATAAATATATTGTGAGTGTGGCCAGCCTTGATCCTGACCTGTGGCTGGTGAAATATGGCTTGTGCCATTTATGGCCAGTCTATATTTAGATCAACGACTGTGGCTGGAGGAACTGGATCTGATGTCGATGTCGTCTAGCGACAACATACCACATTGTCAATTGCTAGATACAGATACAGGCGTCTGTCTGTGGTCACTTTAACTCCTGATCGAATTAAATTTTGTCGTCTGCTGGAAATGTTTTATATTCAATATTTTTCGATAAAAACCTGTTTTGACAGCGCATGAGAATCGTCTCCACTGGAGACGATTCTCATGTGCTGCCAAAACATATTTTTTGTTAAGAATTAAGGCAAACATGAAAAACAGCAGACGACAATTTTCGTCTCCCGCGTAGCGAGGGTTAATATCAGTCTACGCAGTGAAAATATTCTACTAATGTAAAAATGCGTCGCATGTGTTTATCATAACGATATTGTAGATCTAGACATTACCGTCCGTGGCTGGTCATTCTATTCAATATGATACTAGAAACACGAACTTAAGTATTCGTGTTTCCAGTATGGAGTTGTCTAGGACGCTGGCGACATTCCGAGCGACGACTGCTGCTTGTTCCAGCCACAGGTTGAAGAAACGGACCAAGGAATTATGTCTATAAATACAATATATATGTGAACGGATATTTATACTCCCTGTTATTACATACATTATAGCAGTGAGTAATACATATCTTTAACTTAATGTTTCACTTAATGATACTTTTAGGTATATTTAACGCATTTATAGACCTTGAGCAGTTAATTCAGACTGTGGATCCAGCAAGACGACAATGATTACTTCTCACAACGGCGTCTGTCACTGGCGTATTAGTTTTCTGACCAGTCTAGTTCATGAACTGTCTGTGGTTGGAAAATGGGGCTTTCTGGTGAGTCTAGCTGATGATCTGTGACTGGAGAATATGACTTTTCAGGCCAATCTAGGAACCTGGGGCCCGTTTCACTAAACTTCGTACGACTAAAATGTTCGTAAGTGCAAATTTGGAATCGTCTGGAAAATTCAATTGATGGATTTACATTTATTGAGCACAGGCTGCATGTGCAGCCCATGCTCAATAAATGTAAATCCAATAATTGTTTACAAGAAAACATTGTTAATGTGAAATTTACAGACAATCATAAGTTTGCACTTACGAACATTTTAGTCGTACGAAGTTTAGTGAAACGGCCCTCTGATCTGTGGCTGGCTGGAGAATGGGGAGCATGACTTTTAGCAAGTATATGTATAGCTCCTGATCTGTGACTGTGGCTGGAGAATGAGGAGCATGACTTTTAGCAAGCATATGTATCTCCTGATCTGTGACTGGCTGGAGAATGGGGAGCATGACGTTTAGCAAGTATATGTATAGCTCTTGGTAATGTGACTGTGGCTGGAGAATGGGGAGCATGACGTTTAGCAAGTATATGTATAGCTCCTGATCTGTGACTGTGGCTGAAGAATGGGAAGCATGACTTTTAGCAAGTATATGTATAGCTCCTGGTAATGTGACTGTGGCTGGAGAATGGGAAGCATGACGTTTAGCAAGTATATGTATAGCTCTTGGTAATGTGACTGTGGCTGGAGAATGGGGAGCATGACGTTTAGCAAGTATATGTATAGCCCCTGATCTGTGACTGTGGCTGGAGAATGGGAAGCATGACTTTTAGCAAGTATATGTATAGCTCCTGGTAATGTGACTGTGGCTGGAGAATGGGAAGCATGACTTTTAGCAAGTATATGTATAGCTCCTGGTAATGTGACTGTGGCTGGAGAATGGGGAGCATGACGTTTAGCAAGTATATGTATAGCTCCTGATCTGTGACTGTGGCTGGAGAATGGGAAGCATGACTTTTAGCAAGTATATGTATAGCTCCTGGTAATGTGACTGTGGCTGGAGAATGGGAAGCATGACTTTTAGCAAGTATATGTATAGCTCCTGGTAATGTGACTGTGGCTGGAGAATGGGGAGCATGACGTTTAGCAAGTATATGTATAGCTCCTGATCTGTGACTGTGGCTGGAGAATGGGAAGCATGACTTTTAGCAAGTATATGTATAGCTCCTGGTAATGTGACTGTGGCTGGAGAATGGGGAGCATGACGTTTAGCAAGTATATGTATAGCTCTTGGTAATGTGACTGTGGCTGGAGAATGGGGAGTATGACGTTTAGCAAGTATATGTATAGCTCCTGGTAATGTGACTGTGGCTGGAGAATGGGGAGCATGACGTTTAGCAAGTATATGTATAGCTCTTGGTAATGTGACTGTGGCTGGAGAATGGGAAGCATGACGTTTAGCAAGTATATGTATAGCTCCTGGTAATGTGACTGTGGCTGGAGAATGGGGACATGACGTTTAGCAAGTATATGTATAGCTCTTGGTAATGTGACTGTGGCTGGAGAATGGGAAGCATGACTTTTAGCAAGTATATGTATAGCTCCTGGTAATGTGACTGTGGCTGGAGAATGGGGAGCATGACGTTTAGCAAGTATATGTATAGCTCCTGATCTGTGACTGTGGCTGGAGAATGGGAAGCATGACTTTTAGCAAGTATATGTATAGCTCCTGGTAATGTGACTGTGGCTGGAGAATTGGGAGCATGACTTTTAGCAAGTATATGTATAGCTCCTGATCTGTGACTGTGGATGGAGAATGGGGAGCATGACTTTTAGCAAGTATATGTATAGCTCCTGGTCTGTGACTGTGGCTGGAGAATGGGGAGCATGACGTTCAGCAAGTATATGTATAGCTTCCTTGGTCTGTGACTGTGCTGGAGAAGGGGGGGGTGCATGACTTTTAGCAAGTATATGCATAGCTCCTGGTCTGTGACTGTGGCTGGAGAATGGGGAGCATGACCTTTAGCAAGTATATGTATAGCTCCTGGTCTGTGACTGTGGCTGGAGAATGGGGAGCATGACGATTAGCAAGTATATGTATAGCTCCTGATCTGTGACTGTGGCTGGAGAATGGGGAGCATGACGTTTAGCAAGTATATGTATAGCTCCATGTATGTGACTGTGGCTGGAGAATGGGGAGCATGACGTTTAGCAAGTATATGTATAGCTCCATGTATGTGACTGTGGCTGGAGAATGGGGAGCATGACTTTTAGCAAGTATATGTATAGCTCCTGATCTGTGACTGTGGCTGGAGAATGGGGAGCATGACTTTTAGCAAGTATATGTATAGCTCCTGGTCTGTGACTGTGGCTGGAGAATGGGGAGCATGACGTTTAGCAAGTATATGTATAGCTCCTGATCTGTGACTGTGGCTGGAGAATGGGGAGCATGACGTTTAGCAAGTATATGTATAGCTCCTGGTCTGTGGACTGTGCGAGAATGGGGAGCATGAATTTTAGCAAGTATATGTATATTCCTGATCTGTGACTGTGCTGGAGAATGGGGAGCATGACTTTAGCAAGTAATGTATAGCTCCTGGTCTGTGACTGTGGCTGGAGAATGGGGAGCATGACGTTTAGCAAGTATATGTATAGCTCCTGATCTGTGACTGTGGCTGGATAATGGGGAGCATGACGTTGAGCAAGTATATGTATAGCTCCTGGTCTGTGACTGTGGCTGGAGAATGGGGAGCATGACGTTTAGCAAGTATATGTATAGCTCCTGGTCTGTGACTGTGGCTGGAGAATGGGGAGCATGGCGTTTAGCAAGTATATGTATAGCTCCTGGTCTGTGACTGTGGCTGGAGAATGGGGAGCATGACGTTTAGCAAGTATATGTATAGCTCCTGGTCTGTGACTGTGGCTGGAGAATGGGGAGCATGACGTTTAGCAAGTATATGTATAGCTCCTGGTATGTGACTGTGGCTGGAGAATGGGGAGCATGAGTTTTAGCAAGTATATGTACAGCTCCTGATCTGTGACTGTGGCTGGAGAATTGGGAGCATGACGTTTTAGCAAGTATATGTATAGCTCCTGATCTGTGACTGTGGCTCGAGAATTGGGAGCATGACGTTTTAGCAAGTATATGTATAGCTCCTGATCTGTGACTGTGGCTGGAGAATTGGGAGCATGACGTTTTAGCAAGTATATGTACAGCTACTGATTTGTGACTGTGGCTGGATAATGGGGAGCATGACGTTTAGCAAGTATATGTATAGCTCCTGGTCTGTG
The DNA here is from genome assembly GCA_029237695.1 of Conchocele bisecta. NCBI lineage: Eukaryota > Metazoa > Mollusca > Bivalvia > Lucinida > Thyasiridae > Conchocele > Conchocele bisecta. Next base: position 2,974,837 of record CM055274.1, on the reverse strand, counting down.
ACTGTGGCTGGAGAATGGGGAGCATGACGTTTAGCAAGTATATGTATAGCTCCTGGTATGTGACTGTGGCTGGAGAATGGGGAGCATGAGTTTTAGCAAGTATATGTACAGCTCCTGATCTGTGACTGTGGCTGGAGAATGGGGAGCATGACTTTTAGCAAGTATAAGTATAGCTCTAGATATGTGAATGTGGCTGGAGAATGGGGAGCATTGACTTTTAGCAAGTATATGTACAGCTCCTGGTCTATGACTGTGGCTGGAGAATGGGGAGCATGACGTTTAGCAAGTATATGTATAGCTCCTGGTCTGTGACTGTGGCTGGATAATGGGGAGCATGACGTTTTTAGGTAGTAAGTATGTATAGTCCTGGTCTGTGACTGTGGCTGGAGAATGGGGAGCATGACTTTTATAGCAACCGATATATGTATAGCTCCGCTGATACTGTCGACTGGCTGGAGAATGGGGAGCATGACGTTTAGCAAGTATATGTATAGCTCCTGATCAGTGACTGGCTGGAGAATGGGGAGCATGACGTTTAGCAAGTATATGTATAGCTCCTGATCTGTGACAATGGACTGGAGAATGGGGAGTCATGACGTTTAGCAAGTGTATGTATAGCTCCTGATCTGTGACTGGCTGGAGAATGGGGAGCATGACCTTTAGCAAGTATATGTATAGCTCCTGATCTGTGACTGGCTGGAGAATGGGGAGCATGACCTTTAGCAAGTATATGTATAGCTCCTGGTCTGTGACTGTGGCTGGAGAATGGGGAGCATGACCTTTAGCAAGTATATGTATAGCTCATGGTCTGTGACTGTGGCTGGAGAATGGGGAGCATGACGTTTAGCAAGTATATGTATAGCTCCTGGTCTGTGACTGTGGCTGGAAAATGGGGAGCATGACGTTTAGCATGTATATGTATAGCTCCTGGTCTGTGACTGTGGCTGGAGAATGGGGATCATGACGTTTAGCAAGTATATGTATAGCTCCTGATCTGTGACTGGCTGGAGAATGGGGAGCATGACGTTTAGCAAGTATATGTATAGCTCCTGATCTGTGACTGTGGCTGGAGAATGGGGAGCATGACCTTTAGCAAGTATATGTATAGCTCCTGGTCTGTGACTGTGGCTGGAGAATGGGGAGCATGACGTTTAGCAAGTATATGTATAGCTCCTGATCTGTGACTTTGGCTGGAGAACTGGGATTATACGTTTTCTGGCAAGTCTAGCTGTGTGTCTGCGATGGGAGAATGGAGATTATTCATTAGTTTTCTGACCAGCCTAGCTCCTGCTCTGTGACTGTGTCTAGAGAATGTAATTGTGCTTACCAGACTAGATCCTGATGTGTTAATTTGTTTTGAAATTTGCCGTTTACTGGGACTTATGGTCCGAATCTTGCACCTGTGGTGATCACGGTGGCCACCAGCCGCCACCAGCCGCCACCTCCCACGCACAGGTGGAAGACTGGGACCTGTGATATAGAAATGTGTCACAGATCCTAGTCTTCCACCTGTGGCTACAGGGGCCCACATGGGCAGCTTCACTAAACGTAGTACCTTTAAAATGTTCGTACGAATATTTTTATTAATTTGCTTTTCATATTAACGTGGCTTGCCAATTCTACCATGTCCCGCTTACGTGTACACAACATTACATGTGAACTCAGCCACTAAACTATAATCAACATCACCTCTCAGTGTAAATCTTATTCTAATTTCCAAGCTCGCACTTACGAACTTCTTATATATATATATATATATAAAGTCGTACGAAGTTTAGTGAAACGGATTGTAAACAATTATTGGATTTACATGTATTGAACATAGGCTGCATATGCATATACAGCCTATGCTCAATAAATGTAAATCCACTAATTGAAATTTCCAGACGATCCTAAATTTGCACTTACGAACATTTTAGTCGTACGAAGTTTAGTGAAAGGGGCCACAGACTCCCACAATGCATGTAGATACACCGCCGTCTGCATTAATCTTGCCAATATGTTATCGTTTCTGAAAATCTATCGGCAATCTGAACTCGCAAACAAGCAAGTTTAATCGCTGAGCCTGAGCTGTAGTATGCATACATACACCACCGTCTGCGTTATACTTGTCAATCTGTTATTGTTTCTGAACATCTATTGGCAATCTCAACTCGCAATTTAAGTTGATTGGCTGAGCATGAGCTGTAGTATACATACATACACCACCGTCTGCGTTAATATCCCAGTATGGCATTGCTCAGCCAATAAAGTTGTGTTATTTCGTGCACAATTCGAATAATGAAAATATTAGCGCAGACAGTTGTGTAAATGGCGAGAACTCCTGGCAGATTCCCTGATAGGCGTGTTTGTAGACTAGTCCATATGTGTGCCTATCAGGGAATCTGCCACGATTTCTTGTCACATATGTCCAACGACGCAGACTGGAAATGGTGTGGCCATCTCGTTTAGGTCTGAAATTGCACATAGTACAGTGACAGATCATCTGTCACTCACTGTATGTGAAATTTCAGACCTAAACGTTTATGATCGAACCTGAGTCTCCCATGTGTCTTGTTTTATCAGAATGACGTTTGGCGGGTAAAGGGAGTTAACCAAGGACACACTATCCTCAAGAAACAAGGGACGTAACTGGAACTTGCCAGTCCGGAAGTAGATTTCAGGAAAAAAACAACATTTGGCAGATTATTATTATTCATAATTATCATATTGTACGCTTCTTAAACACGGTTCAATTTGTTATATTGGCTCATGTGACATATTTCCGGAAACCATTATTTGGATTTCTTGATTTTTATTGCGTTTTAACTGCTTACTCGCTGTTTAAGTCTTGATTACGATCTCATTATTTTAACCTATTAGTCGGACAAACCAGTCACCGGTAAGCTATACATGTATAATTCCACGTTACATAGTCACTGACTGTCAGACTGTGATAATCTGCGATCTGAATGATGTAATACATTTTCTTTTTAGATTTGACTCCTATAGCCTGATAACCATGATCTATAGAGCTTGTTAGAATCATTATGTCGTGTTTCATTGATGAAATGGTGAACAGTGTAGATACTGATCAGACTGTGCAGATCTCAATTCTACACTGGTCGCAGTCTGGAAGTCGCGCACCTGCAGGTTATAATTATCTGTCGAGGAGCGCTGGGAATTCCTGTATAATTTAATAATTTTGAACTCTTCAAACAACTAAATTCCAATCGCTAAATCAAATTTAAATGCAGATTTATAATGTTAGATGTTCATTAAAAAATATTCTTATCACCATCTAGTATTTTTGTAATTCTAAAATGTGAAATATTCTGGCATAAACATGATGTATTTTAGAGCAAAATGTATTGTTTAACCCCCAAACATTCGGCTAGGTCAAGTGACTAGTGATACGTCACGCTGACTTCCAGAATACCCATAAGTCCCATTTACCCAGTCACAGCCACAGTTATGATATGTCAGCGTCCAATTTCAAATGTAAACTGGGCGAGAAAAAAATCATCCAGGACACGTACATACATTACTGCATGATGACATTACTCATTAGTTGCTTACGATTACTCTTGCAATCTACTCCCGTACCGTCCCTAGGAGTTATGATTCCACTCCTAGTATTCCTCGTCAGAACTGATTCGCACTTTAGTAGTTAATTGTGAAATAATTGTGAGTAATGCATCTAAAGGTGTAGTAGGGTGGGTTTGGCAGTTTTATTGATACAATAAAGAAAATGTGGTCTGGAATACCAGATTGAATATAGGAATGAATGGCTTTTTTGTGGAATTTATCGGGGTATAAACTTGGAAAAGTCGCGGGAATACTGGACGAAGGCCGGAAAGCCTCGTCCAGTATTCCCGCGACTTTTCCAAGTTTATATCCCCAATAAATTCAACAAAAAGGCCATTCATTCCTTATAATTCCAGTATTTGAAATAAATTCATCAAGTAAATGTGTTTATTTTCCGTTTTATTAAGAATTATTTTAACTGCGCCTCACGATTACGGAAAGTAGTTCGGCGTGGGAGTTTACTGGGATATAAATTTTGGACAGAGACTTGCTACGGACCAATCAAATGTTAGGGAATTGTGTAAATATTTTTTTGCTGGAATTATTAACAATTGTCTATACCAAGTTGCACATTCTTCATCAAACATGCTTCAAAACCAAGTTTAATATTTGGGTCGATGTGGTGGAAAGTTTGATTAATATAGATGTTGCCTATTTTGAGAAGATTTAAGTTCCTTACTCTGTTAGTTGTACGTTGATGTCTTGTTTCTGTAAGAACTGTGTGACGGAGTAACACAATAAAGTGACATCAAATGTATAAATTATGTACTATGAAATTTACAGGTATGAGCATTCAAAAGTTATAGCCTCCTTATTGGAACTTTTTGTAGGCATTTTATATGTTAACTCTCTTTAAAAAAATTGCAATAGTAAGGAAAGGTCTCCGGTTCATGAATCAGACAGAATTTTTCACTTGCATAGTCTTAATCAGTTGGTCTTGAATTGTCAAAGCCAAAAAATAGCAGTTTTGAATTATCCGATGCTTACACAAATAACTGAGCTAAACATGTCGCAATATTTGTCGACGACAACAAATATGATTTGTAAGCATGTACTTGAACCTGTGGATCTGCCAATCAAACTGGTTAACACTACAAACCTCTAGAATTATTGGAAACAATGTAGATCCAGCCATCTCATCAGAATCTGCACTTTTTGCAAGTAATTTTCATACATTTTTAGAAGAAGAAAAAAACCCTTCTAATGGACTAGTGACTGAATATCATTTTGTGATGATTGGATTGATCCATAAGTTAACATATCACAGTCCATTCCAGTTGCTTAGGGTTGTAAGGGTTCATGTTTCAAGTAGATGCTTAGATCTTTATATTCGGCAGCATGGCCACAATTAACTAACCATTTGATATGAATGCTGGAAGCAAAAATTGCCATCTGCTGTTGTTTCATAATTTGTTGTTTTCTCGTTAAAACATGGTTTGGCAGCATTTTAGAATCATTTCCAATGGAAATGATTCTAAAATGCTGCCAAACCATGTTTTAGCAAGAAAACAACAAATGATGCATTTTTTAATCATGATAAATCGCTGCACAGACCATGATTTTGTTGAAAAAAATGTGAGTTAAAATTTAATTGGCAGACAACAATTTGGTATTGTACGGGTTTAGGCAATGTTCATATTGCAATTACAGAATAACTGTTGATGCATGAGGGTCATGGATCATTGAATAATGAGGTTCATCAGTAATTGCTGCACAACAGAAAGATGAGGTTCAACCACAAAGAGCTGGCAGTGCTGGCCCAGCAAGACTCCAGCAGGTTCGAGAGAGAAGGTTGCCTCCGCATGAAACAGAAAAATGACAAGCTCTTCAAAAAGGGTGAAGGTGGGTTATTGTCGGTATTCATGCTGACAATGATACATGTTTATGTCACAATGGCTACTCATGCATACTCATACATCAGGGGTAGACAACTCTTCACATTTCCAACTTGCCCAGTAGCTGGTTTAACTTGTCCAAGATAGCTGGGTAATGGATTTTGTTAATCATGATGTGTGGCTCTGACTTCGGAGAAATTTTGTTTATGGGTTTTGTGACCAGTGTAGCTCCAGATCAGCCTGTGCAGGCATCCACAGTCTGATCAGGATCTGCACTGTTCGCTTTTCCAATGAAACACCCATCATACTTTTTACAAGCAATATTGATCGTTATCAGGCTAAACCTGCTACACTGGTCACAAATCTGGTAAGCCCCATTTCTCCAGTCACAGCTGCATATAATGTATATGTTATATGTTATACAATGTATATGTTATAATGTGTTTTTATATGTTCAGAGCTCCAGTTAAGGTGCGTAATTGGACCAAATTTTCCGGGTATTTTTCTTATTTCTTCGCGAAAAATGGCAAGTTGGGATTGCTTTAGAATCGTCTCATCGAGACGATTCTAAAGCACTCCCAACTTGCCAATTTTGGCGAAGAAATAACGAAAGTGTCCCCGAAGTTGATCAAATTACGCACCTTAACTGGAGCTCTGATGTTTATGTCACCATGACTGCAACAGTGCAGGGGAACATTTTACCCTGAGTCACATTACATCCCGCAAACACAATATCCTTTCTGTTCAAATAATATGAATATTTCAGATGTTATCGTAATTGTGACAACTTCAATACTTGAAATGTCTTCAAGAGAATATAGTAAATATATCTTCATATTCCCCTGTTGCTTTTGCCTATCTGAATATTATCATGATAACTGTTTTCTCCATATTTGTAGCATTTGTAGAACGATTCCTGCGACTCAAAGGAAACCTGTTGTTTTACTTCAAAGGAAAAGATGCTGTAAGTAATGATAAGCAATAAATGATGAGTAAATCAATTAAATTTCCCTATCAGTTGCACATGTCGAGCCCTTTAGTTGCTGATGCTATGGACAATATAACATGGGCCGCTCCAGGACTTGATATGTCAAACTGTCGATTCAAATTCTTTATGACCACCATTTGAATTGTTTTTAAGACCATTTGAACTTTCATTTCAAACCAATCCAATTGTCACAAAATGATTTTCAGACTAGTCCATTTATGAAAAGGGGGTGTTTTTTTCCTTAAAAAATGTGAAAATTACTTGCAAAAAGTGCAGATCCTGATGAGACGGCTCTACACCAGAGCTCCAGATAAGCTGCGTATTTGCTTAAATACCCAATTAAATTTGTCAAAAACCCAATTGAAATCAGAAGTAGCGTGTATCAAAAAGCAATAACAAACTTTATCATGCTGCAGAAGACAATAAACAGACCACAAATATAGCATATTTTTCTTATTTTCCATGAAAACACATCTTGGTATTTCATTAGAATTGTCTCCTTGGAGACAATTCTAATGAAATGCCAAGACATATTTTCATTTCAAAGCAAACTATTCAATAATTGCAGTCCGTTGATGTGTAAACAGTATACACACGTCTTCTACACATATTGAAGATGTGCACCTTGGTGTTTTTATGCCGAAAAAATATTTTTTAACAAAAATATCACCTTTTTAACTTAGCCATTTGTTCTACATTTTTCTATACAATTCTATTATACGGTACAGAGTTTGTGTACACACCTCCTCCGAAACCGTTCAGTCGATCGTTCTGAAACTATACACACGTCTTCTACACATATTGAAGATGTGCACCTTGGTGTTTTTATGCCGAAAGAATATTTGTTAACAAAAATATCACCTTTTTAACTTAGCCATTTGTTCTACATTTTTCTATACAATTCTATTATACGGTACAGAGTTTGTGTACACAACTCCTCCGAAACCGTTCAGTCGATCGTTCTGAAACTATACACACGTCTTCTACACATATTGAAGATGTGCACCTTGGTGTTCTTATGCCGAAAGAATATTTGTGAACAAAAATATCACCTTTTTAACTTAGCCATTTTTTCTACATTTTTCTATACAATTCTATATACGGTACAGAGTTTGTGTACACAACTCCTCCAAAACCGTTCAGTCGATCGTTCTGAAACTATACACACGTCTTCTATACATATTGAAGATGTGCACCTTGGTGTTTTTATGCCGAAAAAATAATTTTTTAACAAAAATATCACCTTTTTAACTAGCCATTTGTTCTAACCATTTTTCATACAATTCTATTATACGGTACAGAGTTTGTGTACACAACTCCTCCGAAACCGTTCAGTCGATCGTTCTGAAACTATACACACGTCTTCTACACATATTGAAGATGTGCACCTTGGTGTTTTTATGCCGAAAACATATTTTTTAACAAAAATATCACCTTTTTAACTTAGCCATTTTTTCTACATTATTTTATCCAATTCCCTATCATGAAGATGAAGAAATAATGCTATAGACTTTCAAATTCTCATTAATGTTTCTTGCCTTGGTGACAGCTTCACATTTCTGCATCTTCGCTGTCTGGCCCATATTCGACGGGCGTATTTTGTGACTTGCGGCTCTCTTGTACCCAATTAAAATTTTGAAATACCCAATTGCTTCAGAAATGATGGAGTGAAAATACTCAATTACTAATTCCTTATCTGGAGCCCTGCTACACTATTTGCCAATACCACTATACAGGCCTATGGTGTTGAAAGGGTTAAATGATTGGTCTTCAGATGCAGCTTCAGCAGAATATTCTGATCATGTGACACCTGGCAGACCGGTACATTGGCACCGCAGTCTACATATAATGTTATGTATGGGAGGAACACACATCATAGCGGTGAATTCATCCTTTCCGGGATTCATTATAGGAATGAATGGCCTTTTTTGTGGAATTTATCGGGGTATTTATAAACTTAGAAAAGTCGCGGGAATATTCCCGCGACTTTTCCAAGTTTACATCCCCGATAAATTCAACAAAAAGGCCATTCATTCCTTATAATTCCAGCATTTGAAATAAATTCATCAAGAAAATGTGTTTATTTTCCGTTTTCTTAAGAATTATTTTAACTGTGCCTGACGGTTACGGAAAGTAGTTTGGCGTGGAAGTTTACTGGGATATAAATTTTGGACAGAGACTTGCTACGGGCCAATCAAATGTTAGGGAATTGTGTAAATATTTTTGTGCTGGAATTATACCTCAATAGTGAATTCATTCACACCCGGGATCAAATTATTTGGTGTGGTAAAGACACCTCAGTGGCACCAGAGATCAGCATATTGTGGTTTCAGTTCTGATTTTGCAAACATCCAGCTGTATTTCTCTCTACAATGGTCTTCTTGTTGGATCAATCAATCAATCACATTCACATGTTCAAATGTATTACAGTAGAAGATCGATCTCTCGAACATGTCTCTGTCGAACACTCCGGAAAATTTGAAATCGTCCTTTGGTCCCGACAAATTTCCCTATATAAATCATATATTTTTTTACCTAAAATTCGAACTACGACAAAGTCGAACTCTCGAACCGAAGTCACGGTCCCTTGGTCAGTCAATCAACGTAAATTGCTATTGATAGCTCGTACAGGTATATTTGCTTTCTCCCCAACTCTATGATGACCACGATAATGGAGGGACATGTTCGTATTTGTATTCCTGAGTGACAAATGTTTAGAAAATAATATTCCGCCTTTAACATTTTTAAATGCCAAATTGTGCAATTTCATTTAAATTTTATTTGTACATTTTGTATATTTAATAAACCAGTGTGCTATTTATAGACAAATTCTTGGAATATGATGTTTCGCACCTGTCTACTTTCGTTTATTGAATGTTATTATACGCCGATCTTTTGCAAACATTTTACTGCTTGTGCATGCAAATGATCCGTGATAAAAAAACATTCACTAGCAATAAAAAATAGTCTGGTTGTGAAGTTGTGGTTGTCAAGCTTAATTATAGCATAGTAAAATAAACACGTTTACAATGGGAATGTTGCTCATGACAACTTCCGGGTTTCGATATGAAAAAAGAAAACAAAGACGAGACGATGTGTAATATTCAGTTTAATTAACAGTTTATTTATTTATGTATGCATACATGTACATAAAGAAATAAAATAATTAATTCATTATATTTGTTTATTTGATATTTCTTCCAGAAGGTCATACAAACATCAATCAATGGTGTCATTCCTAAATGGAATGAAATCACTGACTAGTATTGATTTTCTTTCCCTCGAACTACGCCTGACTCAAAACTTTTATTTGAGTCCGTTGCCGGTTCGAGAGGTCGATCTTCTACTGTATATGGTATAGCTATCCTGATATTGACAGTATTATTTTAACTTGTACGCTTTTACATGATGTTTGTGTGTCAATTAATCCTGAATCCTGTTTATCCTGTATACCGTAATCGATGTCAGTACAGTGAAACCTCTCTAAACCGGACATCCTGTGAGGTCCCCAGGGTGTCCGGCTTAGAGAGGTTTCACTGTAAATCAGGCATTTGGTCGTTCTGGGCTATAGTTGTGTGCTATGTGATAATGAACAGGCAATAAACGACCAAGAACATCATCATTCTACTGTATATTGTTATTCCAGAAGTCTGAGCCGGTGGGGCTACTGGTGTTGGAGCGGTGTACCGTCGAGTTGGACCTCAATGAAGCCATCGGCTTCTCTTTCATTATAGGTGGGTGCACTGGTCTCGTATAGTACACCGACCTCATGGTTCGGGAAGTTCAAATGTGGGATACGAGGCGAATACTACACGCCACAGGTTGAAGTAACGGACCGAGATCTATAAATACATGTACATTAAATATACCTAAAAGCATTAATATGTGGGAAAAAATAAGCTAAGAATAATTCTTTACTCACTCTGTGTATAGGCGGGAGTAAAGAATTTTGTTTAGCTTATTTTTTTCTCTCACTTATTAATGCTTTTATGTATATTTAATGTATTTATAGACATCGGTCCATTACTTCAACCTGTGCTACACGCGTGTATTATTTTCGTAAAGCGTCAGAATTTCTACACAATTGGTTGGCTTTGTGATAGGATGGTATAATGTACTGTTTTAGACACGTACATGACAGAATAACGTAATAGCTATTTATTAACAATATTTGTAAATTACGAGAATATGAATAGCAAGATATTAATGACAGTTTGTTAATTGGCAATTATTATGACAAGTGCAGTCAGGTGTAGATTCACTACAAACAACCTCAGAGGTAGATATTCGCTGGGTTGCCTGTATTGATTTCCAGCCTGGTCAATACATAGTACAGGTATAGAGTTATTGTATAAATATACTAATTATTACATTATAAAAGTAATAAGATTATTACTAATCATATTACTTTTAGGGAGTGTGGCTAAGTGACTCTGGTGTGTTTCACTAAACTTTGTACGACTAAAATGTTCGTAAGTGCAAATTTAAAGGATCGTCTAGAAAGTTCAATTGATGGATTTACATTTATAGCTATCCTGATATTGACAGTATTCTATTAATGTAATAAATGTAAATCCAATAATTGTTTACAGAACAACATTGTGAATGTGAAATTTACAGACTATGATAATTTTGCACTTACAAACATTTTAGTCGTACAAAGTTTAGTGAAACGGGCCCCTGGCCCCAGGTCAGATTATTCTAATTTAAGGGCTGAATGTACATGTATATTCTTTCTGTAAATATTCAGTTCAGATATTGGGATTTTCCCCCCATCAGTACAGGTGAAACATGGGATTTGACCCGGTTAACCCTGCCTAAAATGACCGTAGCTGTCGACAGGCCGTTAACCCTTTCAACACCACAGACCTCTATAGAGACAATGTTTGCAAACAGTGCAGATCCAGATGAGCCGGCTCATAACGAGCCGTCTCATCAGGATCTCCACTGTTTGTTAATAATTTTAAACGTACAGATTACCCTTTTAGAAGAATGGGATAATTTGAATGAACAAAATTAATGAAATAGCGTGAAACATTGGCATGGAACATCCTATTAAGTTACTTGGTGTTGAAAGGGTTAAACACCATTAAATAAATAAATAAATATAGTCACTACTCCTTTGTTGTCACCAGTGTATGAGGGAGACGAGCAGACGTACACATTCTCTGCGGCGAAGGAGGGGGACCGGGACGGCTGGATCCAGGCGCTGCACATCGCCAGTTACGAGTGCCTCAAGATGCAGCTACAGAGCCTGAAGGAGCAGGTTCAAGCCAAGACCGGGCAGGAACCTCTCCCTCAGATGCGGCTCATCGACACCGAGATGGAGCACGAGACTCGCTCAGGTACAGTGGGACCTTTCTTTACAGGTACCATGGGGACCTTACTGGTACCCGTTCTAATGGTGCCACTCTATGGATATTTGAGACATGCAGTGGTTTATTTACCAGCGCGTTGTGCATCAAATACATGTACATACATTTTTTGGATTTGACAAACCAAAATTCAGAAATTTTATTATTTTCCATAGGATGACAAGCCATTTTTAGCGCGCCTTCCGAAGGAAGAAGTGCTTATGGCATACCCTCGGCGTCGTAGGCGTCCGTCTGTCCGTCCGTCCGTCCGGGCAAACATCAGGGGTTTAGGAGCTTAGGGTAAGGGTTAGTTTCCTTTGAAGTTCTTTGAACTTATACCATTAGCCCATAAAACCTTTTGAAGTTTAGGGGCTAGTCCTTTGATCTTTTATATAGCAAATAGCCCATAAACCCAAAATGTTGGTACGTCCGTCCGTCCGTCCGTCCGTCCGTCCGTCTGTCTTCAAAAATTATAATGGCCTATATTTTCTGTTTCCTTGCTTGGATTTGCTTCATATTTCACACACGCATTGCTCCAAGGGTCCTCTACTGCGCTGTGGCAAATCCACGACCGTGCCGCCCCTTCTAAGCCCAGGGTCAAGGTCACATACTTTGTACATCTCAAAACCTTAACGCTCGGACGCTCGGGTAAATGGCCTATATTTTCTGTTTCCTGGCTTGGATTTGCTTCATATTTCACACACGCATTGCTCCAAGGGTCCTCTACTGCGCTGTTGCAAATCCACATCTGTGCCGCCCCTTCTAAGCCCAGGGTCAAGGTCACATACTTTGTGCATCCCGAAACCTTAACACTCGGGTAAATGGCCTATATTTTCTGTTTCCTTGCTTGGATTTGCTTCATATTTCACACACGCATTGCTCCAAGGGTCCTCTACCTCTGCTAAGCCCAGGGTCGAGGTCAAATACTTTGTAAGCTCGAAACCTGAACACGCTCTGGTAAATGGCCAGCCAGCACGTTGTGTTTTCAAATGTGCCCTCCGTTCCTTTGCTGTCACCGGGCGCACTTCGTTGTCCTCTGACAACTCTTCTATTATTTTCCATAGGATGACTCGCCATTTTATTATTTTCCATAGGACGACACGCCATCCAATTTCACTCACTAACTCAAAATGGTCGATAACAGACTGGACACTCAATGTGATTTTGTCCCTATAAAGAACATGTACGATCTCTCGCATGAAATATATTTACAAAATTTACGATATTTTACAAAATTGTCGAAAGTAGATGAAATTTACGTGGTAAATGCGGATTTCTAGTACACATTTTCTATAAAAACTTTGTGAACGTCTGACGTCATTTACGAAAAATATCGCAGTTTCTTGTAAATATTTTTCATGAGATATTGCTGGTCGCACAACCCATAATCCCCATTTAATGACCAGCATAGGAGAATAGCCAGGAGGGGATCCAGGATTTATGTCTAGAGGGGGCGTGGATTTCAAATGAGATACATAATTATGATTGTCAACTTTCATAAAATTCAGATTATTTTCTGCATATTTTCTTGTATCTCATCAAAAGTATCTGTTATTACCACTCAGTTGAACCGTCTCGACGAGACGGTTCAACTGAGTGGTGATAACATATACTTTGGATGAGGAATAAGGAAATAATCAGATCTTTCCACGTAAAAAAATGGGTTAAATTCTAAACTCGACCAATTTTAGAGGGGGTGTGCATCGGACATCGGACACGCTCTCGCCTGGATCCGCACCTGATAGCTTACTCTAAAACATGCACATTTGGCAAAATCTCATTTAGTTTCAACAGTACTTGATTTCAGTAGAATAAACACTAGCACATTAGAATCATAGAGTTGGGAGAAAGCATTTTTTTGTTTGATGAAATTCCATCAAATATTGATTTTATTGCGAAAAAAAAGATTTTCCTATGGGAATTTAACATGGGGAGTCAATTTCCAAAATATTTCGTTTTTTGATCCTTAAGTTTTGGAAATTGACTCCGAAACCTGACGAGATAGTTTGAAAATGATGTAATTAAGAAAACAAAAGTTAGATTTTTGAAAATCAGTCCACAAATAAATTTTTTAAAAGTCTATTTTTAGCCCCCATGTTAAATTCCCATAGGAAAATCGTTTTTTTTCGCAATAAAATCAATATTTGATGGACTTTCATCAAATAAATGTTTTTGGGGAGGGTGACTTTTTTGTTATTGATGAAGAAGTTCTTAGATTTAATGTGTTGAATAGCGAAAAGTTTGTCGGCAGGAAAACGTGGAACAGACAGTAGACATCGTACATGAAACCAGCACACATGAACTGAAACCAGCACACATGAACTGAAACCAGCACACATGAACTGAAACCAGCACACATGAACTGAAACCAGCACACATGAACTGAAACCAGCACACATGAACTGAAACCAGCACACATGAACCAAGTTTTCTATGCCTCATGGTGGATCGTTTACACTCTAGTTCTTACAACAGCACAATCTATCATGCTGCCATCAAGTGAGCTTTCTGTGTTTTCTCACAACATTTGTATGCGTTGTATGATGCTAATATCGGGGGCGTCGGAACAGGGGCCCGTTTCACTAAACTTCCTACGACTAAAATGTTCGTAAGTGCAAAATTATGATAGTCTGTAAATTTCACATTAACACTGTTTTCTTGTAAATAATTGTTGGATTTATATTTATTGAGCATAGGCTGCATATGCAGCCTATGCTCAATAAATGTAAATCCATCAATTCAAATTTGCAGACGATTCTAAATTTGCGCTTACGAACATTTTAATCGTAAGAAGTTTAGTGAAACGGCCCCCAGGTCCAGCAGGTAAATGATTTTTTATTGAAATATTTAGAATTCATATATACTAAAATAAATGGTGAGTAATGTAATTATTAATAACGTGTAAACATGAATTACGCATTTCTCATACAGTGAACTTGAACATGAATTTCACCTTTTCTCAACAAAGGTTTATGTTGTTACCACTCAGCAACCGAGTGGTAAAATTATAAACATTGGTTGGGTTGGGTGTGTGTGGGATGTGGGGGTCCCGCTACCTTCGCTGGACCAATGTTATGGTGCTTCCGACGCCCCTGGCTGTATATATTTTGAAGTGCATGACTAACCGCTAATTGCTGACACCTGCCATGTTACAGGCACATCCTCCGACGATCCAGCCATGGAAATCAGCCTCGGTATGTACACAGACAATACTGGACCAGTAGCTTTCAGAGCTCCAGATAAGTTTTGCATATAAAGAGTATTATACTGCCAGATTTCAAATTAAATCCGTATTTTACTTTTAGAAATGTATTATTGATTTTCTTGCTTATTAAATAGAGAACTAATGATAAAAAATAAAACAAATTTATAAATATACTTATTTGAGCTGCAAAAAGCAAACACTGTTTGCTTTTTGCAGCTCAATTATTAAAGTAAATTTTCAACTTTATTACAGTATTTACTACTGCTAAATAAGTGTGTAAAATATGCCAATACGCACCTTATCTGGAGCTCTGGCTTTTGATATAACATTTAATAGGCACGGCTAGGAAACTCGTAGGAATTCCGAGGATCACTGAAGAATTCCTACTGTGTCTGTTCCATGCCTGTTGAGCTTGATATCAAATACATTAACCTGCTGTTTGGTATATCAGGCAATCATTTTTAGTGCGCCTTCCGAAGGAAGCCGTGCTTATGGCATACCCTCGGCGTCGTAGGCGTCCGTCCGTCCGTCCGTCCGTCTGTCTTCAAAAATTATAATGGCCTATATGTTCTGTTTCCTTGCTTGGATTTGCTTCATATTTCACACACGCATTGCTCCAAGGGTCCTCTACTGCGCTGTGGCAAATCCACGTCCGTGCCGCCCCTTCTAAACCCAGGGTCAAGGTCACATACTTTGTGCATCTCGAAACCTTAACGCTCAGTCGCTCGGGTAAATAATGGCCTATATTTTCTGTTTCCTTGCTTGCATTTGCTTCATATTTCACACACGCATTGCTCTAATGGTCCTCTACTGCGCTGTGGCAAATCCACGTTCAAATGTGCCCTCGGTTCCTTTGCTACCACCGGGCGCGCTTCGTTGTCTTCTGACAACTCTTATTTTGTCTATACAATACTGGGCTATAGCATGTATAATATAGTTTTCATTGCAAAATTGTAGTTTCTGTTGCTTCGTTACACGGTCGTAATTCTGTAATGTCGTGATGCCATTCAGCCAATGAAATGCCACTGAGTGAAAATAGTTTTGAATTCGGATTGAGCCTAATAACATTGTGTCTGAATCAATGTTTGATCTGTCGGCGTGTACTCGGTCAATATGAGGTTATTTACTGGATAAAATGTACTGAATTAGTTCAGTAAGTATGTCTCGGCTTGATGTCTGCTGTACCATTCTGGGTGGACATGGTAACCAGAGCTCCAGATAAGGTGCGTATTGGCGTATTTTACGCAATTATTTTAGCTGAATATGCATTGATTATCAAAAGTGGGAGTACAAAATACGCACAGCAATGGCAAAATACGAATTGATTTTCAAATTGAGTAGTGAAAATACTGTCATAAAGTTGAAAATTCACTTATTTGAGCTGCAAAAAATGTTTGCTTTTTACAGCTGAAATAAGTGAATGTTAAATTTTTTTTTTTTATTATCATTTGTTCCCTATTTAGTAATGAAGAAAATCAATAATCCATTTGTAAAAGTAAAATACGCAATGATTTTGCAATCAGGGGGTATAGTACGCTTTAGACACAAAGCTTATCTGGAGCCCTGTGTAACCTTTCAAAACTTGTCAAAATGCCACTTACTGGACTAGTGTAGCCGCTGATCCACTCACTGTCACTGAAGAAATGGAGCTTAGGGGATTTGTGACCAGTGTAGCTCCAGATCAAATAGCCCACTCCTGTAGCATGATAACAATCGATATTGCTTGTTAGAAGTTAGAGGCACGACGCGTGTTTCATTGATGGAATGGCGAACAGTGCAGATCCTGATCAGACTGTTTAGATGCACAGACCTGTCTGGATCTATGCGGGTCGCAAACCCAATAAGCCCCATTTCTCCAGTCACAGTCACATGTGTACAGTGGGTGGTTGGTCGGGAGCACACGACGGGTAATTCAACGATCGGGGTTCATTCTTACCGGAATTCCGACTGGAGACCTGGTTTGGCCCTCATGTACGTCTTTGGCATTTTGTATGTGACAGTTGAATCTGGTTATACCCCGTATATGAGTATTACGATTATTCGTAATCCTATTTTAGGGGAAGGGGCCAAGTGACTTTGGTGTGGTATGGACCTGGCACCAGGTCGGGTTATTCTAATTTCAGGGCTGAATATATTTTTTCTCAATGTAAATATTCCGTTTTGATTTTGGGATTTTTACCGTAAGTCAGATTGACTTAGAACTTCATATACTTTCTTATCATCATCTATATGTTCATTATGTAACCCACCCATGTAGCTTTAATGCCAAATGTCAAGGCCAAATGACTTAATATTTGTAGGTCGGATAAGGCAGCTGCCGGGGGTATCCTTGAGCCCCTGCTCACTTGCTCTAGTTATAAATACTTGTATACAGCATTAGAGGCATTAATAATGTTTCATAATAAAATAGCGAATAATGTATGCCCTGATCAGACTGCTCGAATGCGCATGCTGATCTGGGCTTACACAGGTCGATCTGGGGTCACACAGGTCAATCTGGAGTTACACAGGTCGATCTGGGGTCACACAGGTCAATTTTGGGTTACACAGGCTGATCTGGGTTACACAGTTTGCAGATTCAGATCATTGCGTTGTGTGGCAGCTGTGGTATTTGTGTGTATGTCTGTTCCAGCCATAGAGGGCCTGCCCAACGACAGTAATGGCCAACCGCCCAATCCATTTGTCGTCGTATATATCATCATCCCGCCCCAACAACAGACCTGGCTCCAACACAACCATACAGAGATGGTCGAGGTAGGTACCGTACTCGTGTTAACCCGATCGTATATGGAATATGGTTTTAGGCATGTGTGAAATTAAATTATTTTCTTTTCTTATTTTGCGTTGAAAATATATGTTGTCACCACATATTTGAACCATCTCAGTGAAAGTATATGGTGTGACCACTCATTTGAACTGTCGAGATGAGGTGCTTCAGACTTAATACACAACATATACTTCTAAGATCAAATAAGAAAACTATTTAGAATTTTCCAAAACCAAAATGTTATATACATGTACTCGCAATGTAATTATTTGACCTACTGGTGTTGTTTGTGTTTAGTTAACCAATGACTGTCAGGAATGTTTCTTGGGTGTTTTGTCCCTGCTGTGTAAACTAATGAATATGAGGCTCATGCCACCATTAACATGACAAATTATGTATATAGAGAATAGTAGGTTAGTGCCGTGAATGGGAAAAAATATCTGGCAAGGCTCAGGAAACGGGATGGGCGAGGCTCTGCCGAGCACATCCCGTTTCCGTGCCGCGCCAGATATTTTTTCCTATTCACGGCACTAACCTACTATTCTATTTATCCTGTCAACACCTACAAATGACTGTAAAATGCAAAAATAGTATTGACTGGATATCAAAAATGTTTCACGGCACCGTGTTTCACGGCACATACGCACTGTGTTGACGGGATAACTATCTTTACCAAGTTGCTGAAACACTTAGTTAATATATTTTCAAACTAACATCGCTCATTTGTCGACTGAGCAGAGAGCCAGTGGTATGCCCTCTGGAATATTTTTTATATCTACATCCCATTTTGCTGCGTTTTTGGTGCATTTTAGAGCAAAAACATCTTTACTCGACAAATTATAGGGGGGGGAGGGGGAGAGGGGGCGACTGCGCGCCAGTTTTCACCTACCTGAATCCGCGTTTGTTTCATTATGACAAAATGTTTGCAACAATGTTTTATTTATTTACAATGTAATATGACAGTGGGTATGCATTACCAATACAACATGGAGTGTATCCTTTAATTTTCAGAAAGACAACTGCCCCCATTTCCTGAAGACGATCGGGTTTGGCGACTCGAATGGCCTTGACCCATATACGAGGGTGAAGGTCACCGTGTACCACGTGAAGGAGAGGATGACGGGCACGGTAGGTTATTGTTCCGATTCCAACCTCATACTCACAATAAAGAAATTTAATTGGTAGAGACTGAGCTGAGAGCTCAGTCTCGGCCAATCAAAATTCTTGAGTATAAGTAAATATTTCCAGTAGCCTATTTCATCAACATTGCAAAGTATACTTTAGTAGCAAAGTATACTTTGAGGGAGAAATTTTCAATTTTATGATAAATTTATTAATTTTTATTATACTGAATTTATTACATTATCACAGCCAATTTGGCTGTGATAATGTAATAAATTCAGTATAATAATTCTGCATACTTTTAATCATGAAATATATGCATTTGTTAGTTCTATATGAAATAATGCATTTCAGGAAAAATAAATGATTACTCCCTCAAAGTATACTTTGCTAGTAAAGTATACTTTGCAATGTTGATGAAATAGGCTACTGAACAGGCTCTGCAGTTTATATTTCTCCCCATGTATTATGTTGATGGATTTACATTTATTGAGCATAGGCTGCATACGATAAAAATGTTAGTACGAAGATTTCTATGAAGTTGCTTCTCACATTAACGCGTTTCTCTAATGCTACCAGTTTGGTTCATGTCAGTATATGGAGCACACCCATAAAATATTTAAATATTAAATCAGCTGGCAGAACAGTTATTGTGGATTTCAATTTTACACTTACAAACTTCTTAGTCGTACGAAGTTTAGTGAAACGGGCCCCAGATGTTAACCACCATTCAATTAACATGATCAGTTGTTCCCCAACTTTCCCAATACCATATATAATACTTGGTTGGTTGAAAGCTCATCTCTTTCTGACTGTGTTATTAACCCTTTGCATGCTAGCGGCGGAAATATCCGCCAAACGAATTAAGAGTATATGTTTTATTTCTCTCTGTAAATATGTCTTGAAATTTCATTAGAATTGTGTCCTCCGGACACAATTCTAATGATATTCCAAGACATATTCATGACATTTATAAGGAGAAACTAGAGCAGCTTGAGCTGCATCAACGGTTTGAGTCTCAAACATTGATTTCATGTGTAACTAAGCTTTAGCCCAAGGTGTAAACTATCGGTTGCAAAAAGAATTTCTGAAGTTTTAGAATGAACAGTCCAACATTATTGTGTTCGCATCATCACACCGATGTGGGGCCGGTTAGCTTAGAGGTAGAGCGATGGACTCGGAGCGAGGGATACCGGGTTCGATCCTCAGCCAAACTTTTAGCTAAAGGACTGAAATATCGACTACAGCAAAAACAATTGAAATCAAATGATAAATAACGAAGCTGACGTCACATCCGTTTGTTCTATTTTGAAAACTTGAAAAAATACGTTCATCTTTGACATCGAATAGAGCCGTAAGTAGTCAAGATATAGCTCTGAAAATTATCATCTTTCATGCAGCTGACACTCCCCTATCACCCTGGCAAGAAATTATGTTGCTGACAGTACTGTACAAATTGGAAAACGTTTGTAAAGACCACCCGTTATCAGCCGAAATTCGGCAAAATCGTTGAAAAGTATGTACATTTTTCAACTTCAAATGCATCTAGCTCTTTCATTTGAGCAGATAGCCGAAAACTGTCAGCGAGTCTGAGATAGAGAATTTTGTCAGCTTTCCAATGCAAAAAGAATTCTTGAAATCGGTTGGAAAATAAGGAAGTTATAGGAAGTATGACGTCACTTCCGTTTTCGTGGAAAGTAGCATTAAAAGATATCTGAAAATCTCTGAGTCTCTGCTCACTCTTGATCCGAATCGGCATGCAAAATTTGAAGTCGATCCGACCAGCGGTTTTTGTCTCGCCCGCGAAGCGGAAGGCGAGACATAGGTTTTGCTTTTCCGGCGTCGGCGGCGGCGTCGTCGTCGTCATCGTCATCATTCAATGTTAGCTTTTCGTGTTATGGTCATTACTTCAACACCTTATCAGCTACAGTCATCAAACTTTATACATACCTTTACTATGATATGTAGATGAATATAGGACTATTAAAACAAATTCCGGGCTCCAGGGTCAAGGTCAAACTCTATTTCTTTCTATGCTACAAACTGAACATTAATGCATGAAGACCCGTTTTCTTGTGCGGTCTGTACACCTTACCTGTAGAGAGAACAATAGCCTTCTCCAGTTGAACACTTCTGCATGTGCAAGCATGTGCAAATTTCCATCTTGACCACTAAATGTCCAGCTAAATTATTACAGGTAATTTATACAGGTAAATTATTATACCTGGGTATTACATTTCCGTAAACTGTGTTGACAATATTGTGGCAATATGTGGACCTGTGCAGATATGATATGTAGATACATATAGGACTATTATAAAAATTCTGGGCTCCAGTAGCGAGCATTATTTTTTTTGTTAATTTTTAAACTTTTTTTTTTTAAACTTTGTTTCCATTTTTAGCCAGGTTTTTTTTGGGGAAAAAATAATTTTAAACTTTTTTTTTTTAAACTTTTTTTCCATTTTTAGCCAGGTTTTTTTGGAAAAAAAATCCACGCTATTGGATTGGCGAAAGCCAGGCGGGCGGGCGGCGTCCACAATCAATGTTAAGTTTTCGTGTTTCAGTCCATTTCTTTGTTACTGTAACACATAGGACCAACAAACTTTCACAGCTTCATAACCAAGGGGTGCCCACCACATATCACTATCCAACATGTTACCTTTTTGAACTTGACCCATTTTTTCCGCGCAGTCAATGTTAACTTTTCGCGTTTACAATATTAAGTTTTCGTGTTTAAGTCCATTTCTTTGGTACTGTACCACCTAGGACCACCAAACTTTCACAGCTTCATAACCAAGGGGTGCCCACCACATACAACTATCCAACATGTGACCATTTTTTTACCTTCACCTATTATTTCTACGTAATTGACTTAGCCATTTTCAACGTTAACTTTTTAACTTACGTCTGGTTAAAGTTTTTTGGTTAAAACTTTTTCGTTATACTATATCTCTGCAACTGCTTCGCCCATTGACTTGAAACTTCACATGTATTTCATCATCATCCATGTTTTCATCTACCCCCAACCGTGCGGCCCCTGTGCCCAATGTCAAGGTCAAAATTTTTTTGTTAAAGTTTTTTCGTGTACTATATCTCTGCAACTGCTTCACCCAATACCTTGATACTTCACATGGGTGTTTATCATCATTGTCGCACCTGCTTGCGGAAAGCGCGATCCTGTGCCCAATGTCAAGGTCAAATTACTTTGAATTTTTTTGTTAAAGTTTTTTCCTGTACTATATCTCTGCAACTGCTTCACCCAATACCTTGATACTTCACATGGGTGTTTATCATCATTTTCGCACCTGCTTGCGGAAAGCGCGATCCTGTGCCCAAGGTCAAATTCTTTGAATTTTTTTGTTAAAGTTTTTTCGTGTACTATATCTCTGCAACTGCTTCACCCAATTCCTTGATACTTCACATGGGTGTTTATCATCATTGTCGCACCTGCTTGCGGAAAGCGCGATCCTGTGCCCTATGTCAAGTTCAAATTACTTTGAATTTTTTTGTTAAAGTTTTTAAAGTTTTTCGTGTACTATATCTCTGCAACTGCTTCACCCAATTCCTTGATACTTCACATGGGTGTTTATCATCATTGTCGCACCTGCTTGCGGAAAGCGCGATCCTGTGCCCTATGTCAAGTTCAAATTACTTTGAATTTTTTTGTTAAAGTTTTTTCGTGTACTATATCTCTGCAACTGCTTCACCCAATACCTTGATACTTCACATGGGTGTTTATCATCATTGTCACACCTGCTTGTGGAAAGCGCGATATCGTCGGCATTTTGGCATACGTTCGTCCGTGTGTCCGGTTAAAGTTTTTTGGTTAAAGTTTTTCCATCTACTATATCTATTTTTTTAGTGTCCATGCCTCGCCCCAAGGCGCGACATGCAGGCCACGGCCATCTAGTCTACAAAAAGTGGGTATAATTATGTTATCCAAGTGTCTATGCTTGGAAAAAACCTGGCCTTCGTGGCTTTGCCTCGTTTCTTGTTTTTATCATTTGTTCCCTATTTCATACGGAAGAAAATCAATAATCCATTTGTAAAAGTAAAATACGCATTTACTTTGAAATCTGAGGGTATGATACTCTTTAGATACACAACTTATCTGGAGCTCTGATCAATGGGCACAATGATTTGTACTATCTAGATAACATTCATCCAACATTTAACATTACAGTTAACATTCATCAACCAATTCACATTCATCCAATATTTAGCATTCATCACATTTAACATTCATGAAACATGTACTATGGCGTCGGAGCAGGTTTGGCAGGTGGCTGGATCAATAATTTTGACATATTTGTAATTCATATAAAAACAAGAAATGAGGCAAAGCCACGAAGGCCAGGTTTTTTCCAAGCATAGACACTTGGGTAACATAATTATACCCACTTTTTGTAGACTAGATGGCCGTGGCCTGCATGTCACGACTTGGGGCGAGGCATGGACACTAAAAAAATAGATATAGTAGATGGAAAAAGTTTAACGAAAAAACTTTAACCGGACACACGGACGTACGGACGGACGTATGCCAAAATGCCGACGATATCGCGCTTTCTGCAAGCGGGTGCGACAATGATGATAAACACCCATGTGAAGTATCGAGGTAATGGGTGAAGCAGTTGCAGAGATATAGTACACAAAAAAACTTTAACAAAATAATTCAAAGTAATTTGACCTTGACATTGGGCACAGGGGCCGCACTGTTGGGGGGTAGAATGAAAATATGGATGATGATAAACACCCATGTGAAGTTTCAAGGTAATGGGCGAAGCAGTTGCAGAGATATAGTATAATGAAAAACTTTTAACCAAAAAACTTTAACCAGACATACGTTAAAAAGTTAACGTTGAAAATGGCTAAGTCAATTACGTAGAAATAATAGGTGAAGGTAAAAAAAATGGTCACATGTTGGATAGTTATACCCCCCGCAACGAGTTGTGGGGGGGTATACTGGAGTCAGGTTGTCCGTGCGTCCGTCCGTGTGTCCGTCCGTGCGTCCGCGTAAACTTAACATCAGAGAAATATTGTTATAACTTCTATTTCCTTCATCTAAGATGCTTAATATTTCACACATGCATTCCTGTAAGGCTCTACTACCATGCTGTGCCAAATCCACGACCATCCAACCCCCGCTGATACCAAGGTCAAGGTCAAATACGTCTCTTTACAAAACTTAACATCAGAGAAATATTGTTCTAACTTCTATTTCCTTCATCTAAAATGCTTAATATTTCACACATGCATTCCTGTAAGGCTCTACTACCATGCTGTGCCAAATCCACGACCGTCCAACCCCCGCTGATCCCAAGGTCAAGGTCAAATACTTAGTCTCTTTACAAAACTTAATATCAGAGAAATGTTATAACTTCTATTTCCTTCATTGAAAATTCTTATTATTTCACTTGTGCATTCCTCTAAGGTTGTACTATCATGCTGTGACAAATCTACGACTGTACAACCCCCGCTGATCCCAAGGTCAAGGTCACATACTTAGTCTCTTTACAAAACTTAACATCAGAGAAATATGTTATAACTTCTATTTCTTTCATTGAAAATTCTTAATATTTCATATGCTGTGACAAATCCCCGCTGATCTCGAGGTCAACATCACATACATACCGTATACCTCCAATTAACACCTGCTTGCGGAAAGCGCGATCCTGTGCCCAATGTCAAGGTCAAATTACTTTGAATTTTTTTGTTAAAGTTTTTTCGTGTACTATATCTCTGCAACTGCTTCACCCAATACCTTGATACTTCACATGGGTGTTTATCATCATTGTTGCACCTGCTTGCGGAAAGCGCGATCCTGTGCCCAATGTCAAGGTCAAATCACTTTGAATTTGTTAAAGTTTTTTCGTGTACTATGTCTCTGCAACTGCTTCACCCAATTCCTTGATACTTCACATGGGTGTTTATCATCATTGTTGCACCTGCTTGCGGAAAGCGCGATCCTGTGCCCAATGTCAAGGTCAAATTACTTTGAATTTGTTAAAGTTTTTTCGTGTACTATATCTCTGCAACTGCTTCACCCAATACCTTGATACTTCACATGGGTGTTTATCATCATTGTCACACCTGCTTGCGGAAAGCGCGATCCTGTCCCTATGTCAAGTCAAATTACTTTGAATTTTTTTGTTAAAGTTTTTTTCGTACTATATCTCTGCAACTGCTTCACCCAATTCCTTGACTTCACATGGGTGTTTATCATCATTGTCGCACCTGCTTGCGGAAAGCGCGATCCTGTGCCCTATGTCAAGTTCAAATTACTTTGAATTTTTTTGTTAAAGTTTTTTCGTGTACTATATCTCTGCAACTGCTTCACAATCCCATTCCTTGATACTTCACATGGGTGTTTATCATCATTGTCACACCTGCTTGTGGAAAGCGCGATATCGTCGGCATTTTGGCATACGTTCGTCCGTGTGTCCGGTTAAAGTTTTTTGGTTAAAGTTTTTCCATCTACTATATCTATTTTTTTAGTGTCCATGCCTCGCCCCAAGGCGCGACATGCAGGCCACGGCCATCTAGTCTACAAAAAGTGGGTATAATTATGTTATCCAAGTGTCTATGCTTGGAAAAAACCTGGCCTTCGTGGCTTTGCCTCGTTTCTTGTTTTTATCATTTGTTCCCTATTTCATACAGAAGAAAATCAATAATCCATTTGTAAAAGTAAAATACGCATTTACTTTGAAATCTGAGGGTATGATACTCTTTAGATACACAACTTATCTGGAGCTCTGATCAATGGGCACAATGATTTGTACTATCTAGATAACATTCATCCAACATTTAACATTACAGTTAACATTCATCAACCAATTCACATTCATCCAATATTTAGCATTCATCACATTTAACATTCATGAAACATGTACTATGGCGTCGGAGCAGGTTTGGCAGGTGGCTGGATCAATAATTTTGACATATTTGTAATTCATATAAAAACAAGAAACGAGGCAAAGCCACGAAGGCCAGGTTTTTTCCAAGCATAGACACTTGGGTAACATAATTATACCCACTTTTTGTAGACTAGATGGCCGTGGCCTGCATGTCACGCCTTGGGACGAGGCATGGACACTAAAAAAATAGATATAGTAGATGGAAAAAGTTTAACGAAAAAACTTTAACCGGACACACGGACGTACGTACGGACGTATGCCAAAATGCCGACGATATCGCGCTTTCTGCAAGCGGGTGCGACAATGATGATAAACACCCATGTGAAGTATCGAGGTAATGGGTGAAGCAGTTGCAGAGATATAGTACACAAAAAAACTTTAACAAAAAAATTCAAAGTAATTTGACCTTGACATTGGGCACAGGGGCCGCACGGTTGGGGGGTAGAATGAAAATATGGATGATGATAAACACCCATGTGAAGTTTCAAGGTAATGGGCGAAGCAGTTGCAGAGATATAGTATAACGAAAAACTTTTAACCAAAAAACTTTAACCAGACGTACGTTAAAAAGTTAACGTTGAAAATGGCTAAGTCAATTACGTAGAAATAATAGGTGAAGGTAAAAAAAATGGTCACATGTTGGATAGTTATACCCCCCGCAACGAGTTGTGGGGGGGTATACTGGAGTCAGGTTGTCCGTGCGTCTGTCCGTGTGTCCGTCCGTGCGTCCGCGTAAACTTAACATCTGAAAAATATTGTTATAACTTCTATTTCCTTCATCTAAGATGCTTAATATTTCACACATGCATTCCTGTAAGGCTCTACTACCATGCTGTGCCAAATCCACGACCGTCCAACCCCCGCTGATCCCAAGGTCAAGGTCAAATACTTAGTCTCTTTACAAAACTTAATATCAGAGAAATGTTATAACTTCTATTTCCTTCATTGAAAATTCTTATTATTTCACTTGTGCATTCCTCTAAGGTTGTACTATCATGCTGTGACAAATCTACGACTGTCCAACCCCCGCTGATCCCAAGGTCAAGGTCACATACTTAGTCTCTTTACAAAACTTAACATCAGAGAAATATGTTATAACTTCTATTTCTTTCATTGAAAATTCTTAATATTTCATATGCTGTGA
This sequence comes from Conchocele bisecta, assembly GCA_029237695.1. NCBI lineage: Eukaryota > Metazoa > Mollusca > Bivalvia > Lucinida > Thyasiridae > Conchocele > Conchocele bisecta. The sequence continues at coordinate 2,947,941 of CM055274.1, read as the reverse complement.
CAAATCCCCGCTGATCTCGAGGTCAACATCACATACATACTGTATACCTCCAATTAACGCTCCCCCCCCCCCTCCTAATAAACGCCCCCCTCCCCCCAATTATATTAAAATAATTATTTACCAATGACCGCCAATTTCAAACACAAATAATCCTTATTTGTGTTTGAAATTGGCGGTCCTTGGTAATTTTTATTATTATTTTTTTTTATTTATTTTTTTTACTGGCTAATTAAACGCCCCCCCCCCCCCCCCCTCCCCCCCCCCCCCCCCCCCCCCTTTTTAAATAAAATGTAACGCCTCCGGGGGCGTTAACTAAAATCGAGGTTTAATACGGTAGTCTCTGTTTTCAAAACTTAACATCAGAGAACTCGGTTATAACTTCTATTTCCTTGCTCGGATCTGCTTCACATTTCACACACTCATTGCTCCAATGGACCTCTACCACCCTGTGACAAATTCACGTTCATGCCGCTCGCGCTAATCCCAGAGTCAAGGTCACAAGCCCACACACTTGGAAATTTTTACATATTTTAGGGGTACCTGGGCCCACGCGGGGGGTATTCCGTAAGCCTCGCTTACTGACCAATCTAGTTTTATGTGGTAGGCACCCCTTGGTTATGAAGCTATGAAAGTTTGGTGGTCCTAGGTGTTACAGTACCAAAGAAATGGACTTAAACACGAAAACTTAACATTGTAAACGCGAAAACTTAACATTCAAAATGGCTAAGTCGACTGCGCGGAAAAAATGGGTCAAGTTAAAAAAAAATTAACATGTTGGATAGTAATATGTGGTGGGCACCCCTTGATTATGAAGCTGTGAAAGTTTGGTGGTCCTAGGTGGTACATTAACAAAGAAATGGACTCAAACACGAAAACTTAACATTGTAAACGCGAAAACTTAACATTGAAAATGGGTTTGTCGACTGCGCGTAAAAAAATGGGTCAAGTTAAAAACAAGAAACGAGGCAAAGCCACGAAGGCCAGGTTTTTTCCAAGCATAGACACTTGGATAACATAATTATACCTACTTTTTGTAAACTAGATGGCTGTGGCCTGCATGTCGCACCTTGGGGCGAGGCATGGACACTAAAAAAATAGATATAGTAGATGGAAAAACTTTAACCAAAAAACTTTAACCGGACACACGGACGAACGGACGGACGTATGCCAAAATGCCGACGATACCGCGCTTTCCGCAAGCAGGTGTGACAATGATGATAAACACCCATGTGAAGTATCAAGGTATTGGGTGAAGCAGTTGCAGAGATATAGTACACGAAAAAACTTTAGCAAAAAAATTCAAAGTAATTTTAACTTGACATAGGGCACAGGATCGCGCTTTCCGCAAGCAGGTGCGACAATGATGATAAACACCCATGTGAAGTATCAAGGTATTGGGTGAAGCAGTTGCAGAGATATAGTACACAAAAAAACTTTAACAAAAAAATTCAAAGTAATTTGACCTTGACATTGGGCACAGGATCGCGCTTTCCGCAAGCAGGTGCAACAATGATGATAAACACCCATTTGAAGTATCAAGGTATTGGGTGAAGCAGTTGCAGAGACATAGTACAGGAAAAAACTTTAAAAAAAAAATTCAAAGTAATTTGACCTTGACATTGGGCACAGGATCGCGCTTTCCGCAAGCAGGTGCGACAATGATGATAAACACCCATGTGAAGTATCAAGGTATTGGGTGAAGCAGTTGCAGAGATATAGTACACGAAAAAACGTTAACAAAAAAATTCAAAGTAATTTGACCTTGACATTGGGCACAGGATCGCGCTTTCCGCAAGCAGGTGCAACAATGATGATAAACGCCCATGTGAAGTATCAAGGTATTGAGTGAAGCAGTTGCAGAGATATAGTACACGAAAAAACTTTAACAAAAAAAATCAAAGTAATTTGACCTTGACATTGGGCACAGGTGGGGCCGCACGGTTGGGGGTTGAATTAAAATTATGGATGATGATAAACACCCATGTGAAGTTTCAAGGTAATGGGCGAAGCAGTTGCAGAGATATAGTATAACGAAAAAGTTTTAAAACCAAAAAACTTTAACCTGACGTACGTTAAAAAGTTAACGTTGAAAATGGCTAAGTCAATTACGTAGAAATAATAGGTGAAGGTAAAAAAATGGTCACATGTTGGATAGCTGTATGTGGTAGGCTTGGGTTTTATGAACCCCTTGGTGAAAGTTTGGTGGGTCCTAGGTGGTACAGTCCAAAGAAAAGGACTTAAACACGAAAACTTAACATTTGTTAAACGCGAAAACGTAACATTGAAAAAAATGGCTAATTCAAATTTACGTAAAATAATAGGTGGAAGGTAAAAAAATGGTCACAGTTGGAATAGTTTTGTATGTGGAAGCCACCCCCTTGGGTTTGAAGCTGTGAAAGTTGGTGGTCCTAGGTGGTACAGTACCAAAGAAATGGACTTAAACACGAAAACTTTAACATTGTAACGCGAAAACTTAACATTGAAAATGGCTAAGTCAATTACGTATAAATAATAGGTGAAGGTAAAAAAATAAAAAAATGGTCACATGTTGGATAGTTGATATGTGTGGACCCCTTGATTATGAAGCTGTGAAAGTTTGGTGGTCCTAGGTGGTACAGTAACAAAGAAATGGACTCAAACACGAAAACTTAACATTGATTTGTGGACCCCGCCCGCCACGCCCGCCCGCCCGGACCACTCCCCGCCCGCCCGCCCGCCCGCGCCCGCGTGCCGCACCGCCCCTTTCGCCAATCCAATAGCCTGGATTTTTTTTCAAAAAACCTGGCTAAAAAAGTAACATGTTGGATAGTAATATGTGGTGGGCACCCCTTGATTATGAAGCTGCGAAAGTTTGGTGGTCCTAGGTGGTACAGTAACAAAGAAATGGACTCAACACGAAAACTTAACATTGATTGTGGACGCCGCCGCCGCCCGCCGCCCGCCCGCCGCCCGCCGCCGCCCGCACCGGCTGCCCACCCGCCGCCCACCCGCGGCTTTCGCCAATCCAATAGCCTGGATTTTTTTTCAAAAAACCTTGCTAAAAAAGGAAAGTAAATATTTTTTCTGCAATTTTGCTCATTTCTCATCAAAAGTGTATGTTGTTACCACTCAGTTGAACCGTCTCGGCGAGACGGTTCAACTGAGTGGTAACAACATACACTTTGGGTGGGTAGCGGGGGCACCCAGTAGATTCGCCGGACCAATATTATGATGCTTCCGGCGCCCCTGGAGCTCTGTGTTTGTGTGTTGTAGATGTCGCAGGTGGGCAAGGTGATATTCACCATCAACGACATCCTAGTGAGCTCCGACATGAAGCTGTCTGTCCCTCTCTGGTGAGTCTCTACTGGTTATCCCGTTACAGATAGACTGGATTGGACATTCACAACCGTCTATGTTAATCGTGCGATGGGTGATTTAACGATCAGGGTTCATCCTTACCAGAATCCTGGCCGGAGACCTGGTTTGGCCCTCACATATGTCTTTGGCATTTTTGTATGTGACAGTTGAATCGGTTAATATACTCCTTAAGTGAGTATTACGATTATTCGTAATCCTATTACTTTTAGGGGAAGGGGCCAAGTGACTTTGGTGTGGTATGGACCTGGCACCAGGTCGGGTTTTTCTAATTTCAGGGCTGAATATATTTTTTTTCCCGATGTAAATATTCCGTTGTGATTTTCTCCCCAATTCAGCAGGTTAAATACGGGGTCGAACCCGTTGGCCCGGCGTTAAATGACCTTAATAACTGTTGATAGGCCATTAAACACAATAAATCAAAATCAAATCCTGCGTTAACCAGATGTCAACGTTTCTGAACATCTGAACTTGCAATCAAGCAGTTTTACTGGCCGAGACTGGCCAAGCTGTAGCACAAATCAGGCTCAGCCAATCAAACTGCTTGATTTCAAGCACAATATTCAAGTATTTTGAAATAAAAATAAATTTAAACATTAGCAAGATTAGCGCAGGCGGTCGTGTAGCAATAAATAAATAGTCCATGTACAGAGCTCCAGATAAGCTGCGTATTTGCTTAAATACCCAATTAACATTGCCAAAAACCCAATTGAAATCAGAAGTAGCGAGTGTCAAAAAGCAATACAAATTTTATGGTACCTTTTTCATGCTTTTTTCTTATTTTCTAAGAAAACACATCTTGCTATTTCATTAGAATTGTCTCCAAGGAGACAATTCTAATGAAATGCCAAGAATTTATTTTCATTTCAAAGCAAACTATTCAATAATTTCTGTCTGTTGATGTGTAAACAGTAGTGTTATTTTATTTTACCCAATTAACATTTTTAAATACCCAATTGCTTATTTAAAGAAATGATGGAGTGACAATACTCAATTAATGATTCCTTATCTGGATCCCTGCATGTATGTATGTATATATGTATATGTATGTATGTGTTCATTTCATTTCATTACACAATTCCCTAACATTTAATTGGTCCGTAGCAAGTCTCTGTCCAAAATTTATATCCCAGTAAACTCCCATGCTGAACTACTTTCCGTAACCGTCAGGCGCTGTTAAAATAATTCTTATGAAAACGGAAAATAAACACATTTTCTTGATGAATTTATATCAAATGCTGGAATTATAAGGAATGAATGGCCTTTTTGTGGAATTTATCGGGGATATAAACTTGGAAAAGTCGCGGGAATACTGGACAAGGCCTTCCGGCCTTCGTCCAGTATTCCCGCGACTTTTCCAAGTTTATACCCCGATAAATTCCACAAAAAGGCCATTCATTCCTATAATATCTTACGAACCACTTCACCAATTTTAAGAATTTTAGCCACATTGTGTCTCTAGGGAGGGATGGTGCCTTGTTTTCGCATACACACACACCCCATCTGAACACCCGAGGTTAACCAAATACCAAAAAGAAACTGTAAATCACTTTGTCAGAGGCTTGTCCCATAGAACTAAAGTCCATTCGTAAAGTAAAGTTTGTAGTATTGACTCTTTGCATGCTAGCGGTGAAAATATCCACCAAATGAATTGGGAGTACAGTGTATATGTTTTATTTCGCTCTGTAAATATGTCTTGAAATTTCATTAGTCCTCAGGACTCAGTTCTAATGAAATTCCAAGACAAATTCATGATATTTACGGCGATAAATACAAGAAAATATGATGAATTATTGTCCGCGTGTTTTGAACTATTTAGAGCCCACAAGTTTCCCAGCATGCAAAGAGTTAAAGTATTTATAGTGTTACCCGTATTGAAATGGCTAGTCATATTTTACTCCATCTAACACAGGGATCCCGCTGGGAAAAATAAAAAAATCGCCACTTCAAAATTAAAAAATATATATTTTTTTTGAAGTGGCAATTTTTTTTCGAAAATTGTAATTTTTTATCGCCAATTGTTTATTTTTATCGCCAATTGCGAAAGTGGCGATCGCCAGCGGAATCCCTGCTAACAATAAGGACTTCATAATTCCCACTCTTTATGCCCATCACCCGGCAGTAAGGGAATTAGTACCACAAACAATTTAACTAGCTGCCGGCTCACCAACCGAGCAGAGGCTCGAACCTTCGACCTCCCAGCTGCGAGGTCATTGCCTTATCCGGCTGGTAAAGTGCATTCGTACTGGATGCGTCACGACCCTGTTGTTTCAGTGCGACGGACGCGACACACGTGGGCGAGGTTCAACTGAAGGGCTGGCTCAATGAATCTGTCACCTCTAACATAGATGCAGTAGACTTGGTATGTGTGATATCTTATAGGGGGCTGTGACTGGAGAAATGGGGCTTATGGGATTTGTGACCAGTGTAGCTCCTGATCCACTAGCACACTTCTGTAGCCTGATAACAATCTATATTGCTTGATAGAAGTATGACGGGTGTTTCATTGATGGAATTGCGAACAGTGCAGATCCTGATCAGACTGTGCGGATGCACAGGCTGATCTGGATCTACATTGGTCGCAAAATCTATAAGCCCAATTTCTCTAGTCACAGCCACATATATCTTGGGGACAATAGAAAGGTGAAAGAGTTTAACGTCCCAACAACTGCTAAGGTGATTTATCAGGTAACAAGCTTTGTATTGACCGATTACGTACTGACTGATAACATAATTTCATATCAGGCATGGATCTGATGCGAATATCCGGGTTACAACAAATTGAAAACTGACGTTGGTTGAATGCCGTCACATGATGGTACCGAATGGCGTCAGTATAATGACGTGACATAAACAAGTCTTTTGTGTTCTTTTCAACGTAAACCACTTTATTTTGTCCATTCTCTTGTGGTTGCTATGAAGGTGGCTACTGTCTGTTCCACGTTTTGCTGCCGACTAACTTTTGGCTATTAAACACACTGAATCTAAAAAATATTAAAATGTAAGTACTTTTTCATCTGGACAATAATAAAAGTCACCCTCACCAAAAACATTTATTTTATGAAATTCTAACAAATATTTATTTTATTACGAAAAAGCTATTTAACATGGGGGCTAAAAATATGTATTTTTTAAATATTTTTTATTTGTGGACCAATTTTCAAAATCTAAATTTTGTTTCCAAGCCATATTTCAGTAAATTTCCAAATGTTTTTGTTTTTTGACTCCTCCCTTCAGCACTTCCACCTCTTTTCTCTCCATGTTAAATTCCCATAGGAAAATCTTTTTTTCGCTATAAAATCAAAAGTTAATGGAATTTCATGAAACAAATTTTTTTGGGGAGGGTGACCTTTTTGCTATTGATGAAAAAGTAATTACATTTAAATATTTTTAAGATTTAATGTGTTTAATAGCCAAAAGTTTGTTGGCAGAAAAACGTGGAACAGACAGTAGGTGACCTTTTGCTTGTGGAAAACGCACCTAATCCCAGATGAGGACCTTTGGTTATAGAATAATCAGTGAAATATTATGTTTATATTTGCTATGACAATTTTGTCGTATTTCAACATCATTTACATTAAATATCAGTTTCTGTAAATGCATTTCATGCAAAATCACACATATTCTTAGGTACAAAATCACACATATTCTTAGGTACAAAATCACACACATTCTTAGGTACAAAATCACACATACTTGGGTACAAAATCACACACATTCTTAGGTACAAAATCACACACATTCTTAGGTACAAAATCACACATATTCTTAAGTGCAAAATCACACATATTCTTAGGTGCAAAATCACACATATTCTTAGGTACAAAACACACATATTCTTAGGTACAAAATCACACATATTCTTAGGTGCAAAATCACACATATTCTTAGGTACAAAATCACACTTATTCTTAGGTGCAAAATCACACATATTCTTAGGTACAAAATCACACATATATTTAGGTACAAAAATCACACATATTCTTAGGTACAAAATCACACATATTCTTGGGTACAAAATCACACATATTCTTAGGTACAAAATCACACATATTCTTGGGCACAAAATCACACATACCGGTATTCTTAGGTACAAAATCACATGGTGTGTACTATTTATGTCTTTATAGCACTTTATATATATTGACAGGATGTATTTGGCGAGGAGTTACCAGGTCGATCATCATTACCAACAAAAAAACGCTCCAAAAGACTTGATACACTTAAACCGATATGTGAGAATATTACGACAAGAACGTTCCGATTTGACACGAACGAACAAGTGAAGCTGCTCGTGTATGAATACATGGCGGAGAGCAAGTTCACATTTGATATTCCCATTAAGTTGCTGTAAGTATAGGGTATGCTGTTGTAATACAATCGCTTTGTATTTATGGAATAAAACCATTGGTTATTGCATTTATTTTTAGGTGGCCCAAATAAAGTTTCCTGGTCAGAATTTCAAACCACACTCCAGATAAGGAATTAGTAATTGAGTAATGTCACTCTATATTTCTGAAGAAATTGGGTATTTCAAAGTCTTAATTGGGTAAAATAAAATCACACTACTGTTTACACATTAACAGACAGCAATTATTGAATAGTTTGCTTCGAAATGAAAACATATCTTGGCATTTCATACCAAGATGTGTTTTAATGTTTTCTGCAGCATGATAAAGGTACCATAAATTTGTATTGCTTTTTGATACTCGCTACTTCTGATTTCAATTGAGTTTTTGGCAATTTTAATTGGGTATTGAAGCAAATACGCAGCTTATCTGGAGCTCTGTCAAACTGTGTGTTTATCTCTATCAGATACATAATTAACGCTCGTATTTAACTGTGGGAAATGCAATCGACTGGCTTGAGATTTGCCATGTTAAATGTGGCTGTGACTGGAAAAATGTACATGTAGCTTATGGGATTTTTGACCAGTGTATGTCCTGATCAAATAGCACATTCCTGTAGCCTGATAGCGATATATATTCCTAGTTAGAAGCATGACGGGTATTTCATTGATGGAATGGTGAACAGTGCAGATCCTGATCAGACTGTGCGAATGCACAGGCTGATCTGGATCTGAACTGGTCGCAAAACCCATAAACCCCATTTCTCCAGTCACAGCCACAAATCAGGTTCTAACGGGAAAAAAATATTATTGCCATGTCTGGAAGTTTTATCCAGTTTAGGTAATTAATCAGAATAACCATATACAATGGTACATGTATATACAGTCGACACTCGTTACCTCAAACTCTCTTAAGTCAAACAAATGATAAATCAAAGTCCTATTCTTGGTCCCAAGTACATTTTCGTTAACTCAAAGTATTTTCCTTAGCCCCCTGGATTTTGAGTAAACAAGTGTAGACTGTATATAATTTTTTCCAGAAAGCTGTATATTGATGAGGAGCAAGTCAGAATAGCACAACTCCAGAATCTAGGAAAGGTACAAATTGCCAATTATCCTAATATCACTATTTGACTGGGTTTACCTGGGATCTGTCACACACGTTGATCTAATTTTAGATTACCAGCACAGTCCTATATCAGTAGTTGATTTCATCAAAATTGCAAAGTATACTTATCTAGCAAAGTATACTTATCTAGCAAAGTATACTTATCTAGCAAAGTATACTTATCTAGCAAAGTATACTTTGAGGGAGTAATCATTTATTTTTCCGAAATGCAGTATTTCATACAGAACTACGGTAATGACCGCATATATTTGATGATTAAAACTATGCAGAATTATTATACTGAATTTATTACATTATCACAGCCAAAATGGCTAGGAAAGTATACTTTGCAATGCTGATGAAATAAGCTACAGGGCATACATTGTTTGCCATTCTGTCACTGCAGTTGCCCTACGGATTTTCGCAAATGATTAGGTTTTAATCCAACTGTATGACTGCAATATGACAATTGCTGTAAATGTTGTAAAGTCCCTTTTCGCAGTTTATTACTTATTACTCCTCATGTACCGTATTCTTGCGATTATAAGTCGCATTTTTATCCAAGCATATTTGCTTGGATATAGTCCTTATACAGTTTTTGAGACCTCACATGATTTATGCAAATGAGTAATTGTCGACTAACGAACGTACTTCATGCTTCATGATTCTAGCTACGCCACGTGAGAGAGTTCCAAAGCGAGCGGTGCATTATGAACGTGTCACTCACATTTTTGGCCAGCTACATTTTTTTTCAGCTACAGTTATAATTTTAAAAACAGTTTGTGATTTTATAAAATATTAACTGTCGTGTTTCATAATAAATATTTTGTTAGGAAGGTTATATTTTTAGCGCAATGATCGACCGCTCCACATGTAATTTATACATAGTTATACGCCATGAAAAATAGTTCTGATAGTGAGTTAACATTATATTGTGTAGTGTAATACATGTGTTGTTAATTTTTCTGTACGACATTTATATTACAAAATGTTTATCTGATTTAATATAATATAAAACTGACATGTATTAATTTGAGTATATTATTTTTCACGCGCACTGATACAATTAACCTCGTGTCTCATGAAAAGTAGTTTCCGCCATTTTATGCCGACAAATTACAGAAACGTTTACATAGTCATAGGTCAATGGCTCGATAAAATCCAACATTGGACAACGAAATGATGATGATTTAAAACAGAAACATTGTTTTTTGACAGTTACATACCGCATGCTTTAAATAATCATCTTGAGCCATCGATATTATTAATCAGTGTCCATTTTACTTAAAACATCAACTAATCTATAATGACGTTACACAGAAAATGCAGTACGATACACTTCACAAAGGAAACATTGTCTTAGAGTTTGAATAATTTTAGGTTCTGCCGAACGAACGAGTACGCCGAAATATATTTCCGTACAAATCCAAAAACCTATTTATTATATACCCGTTCAACAAAACATGCATCCTAATCATTAAATAATCCGATAGTGTGATGAAATGCGACTCTCTATTATTTTTGTTGAACAATCCGAGCGCCTGTGATGGCTTCAGTTTATGCAAATTGACAAGGTCATTTCGCGCACCTGAATCGATACAATAATTTACAGGGGTTGAAATTTCACTCGCCATGGCGAGTGCTTTTTGTGGCGGTCGAGTACTTTCTACAGGCACTCGCCCAGTTTGGCGAGTGAAAGATTAGGTCAGGATTTTTTTTCTCCAATTAATTCCATCGATAACGGCCAACAAATGGTATTAATTCAGCGACCATTTGTTGTTCACAGTTTACGTCAATTTGCGGGAAGTAAGATTCAAGCAGTGTCTATGTACACAGTTACGGGTAGAATCTCTAGCGATTTTGAACACGGTCCATATCGGGCAAGTTTAATTCACGGATTATTTGTCGGCTTTACGCGGCCGGGCTAACAAATAATAGGACTGCGAGTATAGACTAGTGTATACGCGGCCACATATATCGTCTCGTATACAGTTGGGTTAACGCGCATTTCAGACGCCGAACATAACGGCTTGGGACGAAACGGTCGGCGCCGGGTCCGAAACCATTGAATTTAGTAATTAAGGCAGCACGCAGCGCATGCAAACATAGCCACTATAAATTAAACTAAATCTATGTCACTCAACGCTTATAGAAAATAAGAAGTGTGCAAGCCTCTGAGCAAATTCGCTGCTATTTGTTTGTTTATGTTCATTTAATACTTAAAATATAAATAACAATAATAGTGAATATGTCTCATCCGTTTTGGTAATGATCATATGTAAAAGCTTTTTTTTATAAATAAGATGCAACATTACAAAAACTGGAAATAAAAAAACTGGGCGAGTAACTTTTTGACCTGGGCAAGTATTTTTTTTTTTATTTTCTACCTACCTTGGTTCAACCTTGGTTGAAGGCCGTTTCTTGTAAGCTAGGCTTGTACTGGCCTATTTTAGCGACGTCAAATTGGATAATTGTCTTTGAAACATGTGTTGAATTTGCTGGGTCTCTTCTTCCAGGCGGAGTTGAGTGAACTTTTGAAACTATTTAGTGTGTTCGAATTTACACAATCACTAGGGAGTGCATTCCAGTCTGTGACGACTCTTTGAGAGAATACTTTTTGTCGCAACTGCGAAGGATTTCAGGACTTTCAGTCCTTTGATTTTTACTCAGATTTGAATCCCAGAAAGCCCCTGCGTCTTATAAATACATGTAGATACATGAGCATTTTTTTCCGCCCGAAATATTGACATAAACGACCAAAAATACAAAAAAATACAAAAAAATAAAATGCGTTCCTATATTTGTTGTTGTTGTTAATCTTTGGGGTAAAATCCGGTATTGGAATATTGGATTCGTATTCTAAACAGTTCGCGCCTTACTATCGCCTTACTCGTTCCGGCCCTGTGTCACATTCGGTACACATTTTCTATACCGAAGGCGAACAGTGTATACGAAGATCAGATCCGGTCGACATTTTCTCTGCCGAATCACAATCTGGCCTCTATCATTTTAATTATCTTTTGAAAACATTTACCGGGCCCATATCGGTCGGTGTCATTTTGCCGTGAAAAATATTGCAGGACGCCATTAACGGTAAATCCCAATATGCATAATGCAATTCCACGAAAGTTATAAAACTCCATCATTAGTTTCGAAACTGTGTTTACACGATGCTGATGAAAGTGGCAAGCCTAAGTCAGCTGGCCGACATCAAACACACCGCGTGTCAAGATTTACAACACAAAGCCATATCAAATATCAATACACGCAGTTGCTGAAGTCAGTTTCGTATTCGTCACTAAACTGGTACCCTGTCTGATGCGTCCCAGTGAAACAATACTACCGAGAACCAGACTCTATTTATGACACGGCAAACGTGTTTATGTGAATTGGGTCTCTATCTCTGACAAATCCTGGCTTATTGCATTAGCGGCCAGACCAGGCAGTGGATTCGCGTAGTCTGCACATGGTTTACAATGTTTGCCAATCTCTAATTAAAAGCATTATAATTACGTCAGCGGACAATGCAAATTCGTCATAGCTATAGGCTGCTTTCAGCGTCATTTACGGAAGATAAACTGATTTTGAAATATTACATCCTGTAGGCGAAAGTTGTGTGTTGCTTTGTGGAAAAAAAGTCGATAACACCCAACTGTGTCAACTAACAGATGCTTATCTTATGTCATCATTCAGCACGAGGCTGTAAACTGTGTGACCTTTAGGCTATGTTTTGAAATTGCACTGATTGGTCAACACGCTTTTTGATGTGTGCCGCAGATGTGGCAAACGTGCGGCTTTCATCCTCGCATAATGGGGGCAATCAGTAACCCATTTCATGCTGAGGATACGCTTATGTTTGCGGAAAATCCTAAATATTTTCCTTCTATGCACTCAGAAGTATATGCCGCGACCACCATTTAAACCGTTTCGTCGAGACGGTTCAAATGAGTGGTCACAACATATACTTTCAGTGAGAAATAACAAAAATAAAATATTTAATAAATTTCATATCCGTAAATGTGTATTCAGAAAGGAACAGGTTAAAAAAACACTCTGTATTATATGCAGATCTATCGCCATATTTCGCCGATATTGATTTCGAAAATAGTTTCCGTAAATGGTGTTGAAAAGAGATAATACATACCGCAATCAATAATTAACAATATAATACCACTTTCGGCAACAATATGATCGCAAATATAACACGATTTATGACAATAGTCTGTTACACATTTAACACGATTTTGATATACAAATAGGCAAAAAAATCAGGAGCCAATGCACAACCGTGTACTAACCGAGAACGTGTTATAGTGAATCGTGTACTACCGAGTTCACAGTGTAATTGAAGATACTAGAAAACGGTGAAATACGGACCGGGGAATCACGGACATAGAGTCGGCAAATTACGGACATAGCAAACTATGATAGGGAAAATACAGACAAAAACGTCCAAGGTACGAATAAAAAAACAGTGTGGGGGAATAAATAACAACTTGGCGATTTTTTTTCATTTTTTTGTTTCATTTTGTTAGGAAAATTGGGTGCGTCTTATAATCTCATGTAGACATTTTCCCCCAGATGTTGGACTGAAAATAGGGGTGCGTCTTATGCACTCTTGCGACCTATAATCGCAAGAATACGGTAGTGAAAACAAAAACGGTTCATTAATAATTTACATGTACAAGATTTTCCACAAATGAGGTATAAATATGAAATGTACATATCTGCATCAGTTTATGCCGATGGTGTTTACAGTATCGTCCTCATGTAGTTGACAGTAAACAAATTTGATCTTGGTAATTTCATTGGCTTTGGCTTGAATCTAAATTCAAGCTTTAAACAAGTGATTCTGTTTCAATTTGTTTCAAGTTCCTCCCTCCAGGTATTTATCTTTGGAATTTAAATACCTGTGTGCAATGTTTATACCCCGGCTTCTGAAGTATGCCGATGGGTATATTGTTCTCGCCTTTCTATCCGTCCATCCATCCATCCATCCATCCATCCATCCATCTGTCCGTAACACATAAACTTAACATTTCAAAATTTGCTTTAAAGTTTTTGCATTTCAGCTAGGCGGCAGCCGGGGTATCTGTTAGCCACTGCTCGCTTGCCCTAGTTATTTCTCAAATCCACCAATTTAATCCCTACATTATTGCAGGTTGGAATAGTTTTCATTTCACTTTACCATTTGCTTTCAGTTGCCAATTGAGTGGGAGAACTATATCGCGGAAGATATCGATTATCGGGCCTTTAATGTGTCGCAGCTCACTGACACGATTAACTTGATGGCTTGTTATGAAGGTTTCCCCGGCCCCACCCGGCACAATAGAACATGTATTAGCAGTAGTCATACCATTCGTGCGTGTGACTGGAGAAATGGGGCTTATCATTTTTGCGACCAGTGTAGATCCAGATCAGCCTGTACATCCGCACAGTCTGATCAGGATCTGTACTATTCGTGATTCCATCAATGAAGTGGATTCAAACCTCGCATAGAGCATCAAATATTTTCACAGTATTTCCATCCCACTGGTCTGCCACATATGAGACTTTAAACTGGCATCCCGGCTCTATATGACATTAGCTGTTGCTAAGATGCTAAACCCTTTCACTTTTTTTCCATCAATGAAACATCTGTCCTGATTCTAACAAGGAATATAGATCATTATCAGATTACAGGAGTGTGCTATTTGATCAGGAGCTACACTGGTCATAAATCCTGTAAGCCCCATTTCTCCAGTCACAGCCACATTTACTCATATTGACAGTGTCGGCCAGCCAGCTGGGTGTTTAACCATTTTCATGCTGAGGATACTCCATTATGTTTGTGGAAAATCTTAAATATTTTACAAGCTCAGAAATATATGTCGTGACCACCATTTGAACCGTCTCGTCGAGACGGTTCAAATGAGTGGTCACAACATATACTTCCATCTAGAAATAACAAAAATAAAATATTTGACCATATTCATACCCATAAAGGTGTATTCCACTTCTAATTGGTTAATATATCCTTCTCTTTCTATTACTGCAGAACCTCTCTATAAACCAGAAAATGTGGGGCCCAATTTTTGTGAGCGCCCGCTTGCGGAAAGCGCGATATAGTCGGCCGTTTGGCGTACGTACGTACGTTTTTTGGTTAAAGTTTTTGGTTAAGTTCTTTGGTTAAAGTTTTTGGTTAAGTTTTTTTGTTAAGTTGTTTGGTTAAGTTTTTAGCTCACCTGAGCGAAGCTAGCTCAGGTGAGCTATTGTTACCGCAATGTGTCCGTCGTCGTCGTCGTCGTCCGTGAACATTTTCAAACGTCTTCTCCTCGGTAACCATTGGGCCTATGGTCACCAAACTTCATGGTCATGGTCCTTAGGGAGGGGGATTACAAAATTGTTAAAATGACGTCATTACGTAATCCAAGATGGCCGCCGTCTAAAAATAGCACAAATTCTTAAAAAATCTTCTTCTCAAGAACCGTCAAACCGGATGATTTCGACAAAACTTGGTAGGAATGATCGATGTACATTGCTCTTTCAAAGTTGTTAAAATGGTGACCCTGGGGTCAAAAATGGGCGTGGGTTCAAATTTTATTTTTGACTGAATATGGTCATTTCATATATCAAATTGAAGGTATCAATGAGGCGATCACTCTGGTGCATTTTTTGTCAAAATCGGATTGTTATGTCATCCAAGATGGCCGCCGAAAGGTCAAAAGGTCGTTCTTTTATTAGAGATTTCAAAATTCTTCTTCACATGAACCGCTTGGCCCATGGTAGCCAAACTTAAAAGTTATGGTCCATGGGTGAAGCCTTTTCAGATTTGTTAAAATGGAGGTCATCGCTAATCCAAGATGGCCGCCGTCTAAAAATAGCATAAATTCTTAAAAAATCTTCTTCTCATGAACCGCTAGCCGGATTTCGACGAAATTTGGTAGGAATGATCGATGTACATTGCTCTTTGAAAGTTGTTAAAATGGTGACCCCGGGGTCAAAAATGGGCGTGGCCCGTGGGGTCAAATTGGGGTCAAATTTTATTTTTGACCGAACATGGTCATGTCATATATCAAATTGAAGGTATCAATGAGGCGATCACTCTGGTGCATTTTCTGTCGAAATCGGATTGTTATGTCATCCAAGATGGCCGCCGAAAGGTCAAAAGGTTGTTCTTTTATTAGAGATTTCAAAATTCTTCTTCACATGAACCGCTTGGCCCATGGTAGCCAAACTTAAAAGTTATGGTCCAAGTGTGAAGCCTTTTCAGATTTGTTAAAATGGAGGTCATCGCTAATCCAAGATGGCCGCCATCTAAAAATAGCATAAATTCTTAAAAAATCTTCTTCTCATGAACCGCTAGCCGGATTTCGACGAAATTTGGTAGGAATGATCGATGTACATTGCTCTTTGAAAGTTGTTAAAATGGTGACCCCGGTCAAAAATGGCGTGGCCCGTGGGGTCAAATTGGGGTCAAATTTTATTTTTGACCGAACATGGTCATGTCCATATATCAAATTGAAGGATCAATGAGGCGATCACTCTGGTGCATTTTCTGTCGAAATCGGATTGTTATGTCATCCAAGATGGCCCGCCGAAAGGTCAAAAGGTTGTTCTTTTATTAGAGATTTCAAAATTCTTCTTCACATGAACCGCTTGGCCCATGGTAGCCAAACTTAAAAGTTATGGTCCAAGTGTGAAGCCTTTTCAGATTTGTTAAAATGGAGGTCATCGCTAATCCAAGATGGCCGCCATCTAAAAATAGCATAAATTCTTAAAAAATCTTCTTCTCATGAACCGCTAGCCGATTTCGACGAAACTTGGTAGGAATGATCGATGTACAATGCTCTTTCAAAGTTGTTAAAATGGTGACCCCGGGGTCAAAAATGGGCGTGGCCCGTAGGGTCAAATTTTATTTTTGACCGAATATGGTCATGTTATATATCAAATCGAAGGTATCAATGAGGCGATCACTCTGGTACATTTGTTGTCCAAATCGGATTGTTATTTCATCCAAGATGGCCGCAGAAATGTCAAAAGGTCGTTCCTTTATTAGAGATTTCAAAATTCTTCTTCACATGAACCGCTTGGCCCATGGTAGCCAAACTTAAAAGTTATGGTCCATGGGTGAAGCCTTTTCAGATTTGTTAAAATGGAGGTCATCGCTAATCCAAGATGGCCGCTGTCTAAAAATAGCATAAATTCTTAAAAAATCTTCTTCTCATGAACCGCTAGCCGGGGATTTCGACGAAACTTGGTAGGAATGATCGATGTACATTGCTCTTTGAAAGTTGTTAAAATGGTGACCCCGGGGTCAAAAATGGGCGTGGCCCGTGGGGTCAAATTGGGGCAAAGGGGGTCAAATTTTATTTTTGACTGAATATGGTCATGTCATATATCAAATTGAAGGTATCAATGAGGCGATCACTCTGGTGCAATATTTGTCGGAATCGGATGATTATGTCATCCATGATGGCCACCAAAAGGTCCATTTATTCAAGATTTTTAACGTCTTTTTCTCAGGAACCACATGGCCGATGCTGGGTGAAGCATTTTCAGATTTTGTAAAATGAGAGTCATCGCTTAATCCAAGATGACCGCCATCTAAAAATAGCACAATTTTTTTAAAACACATTAACTCAATGTCACATTCTCCTCTGGTGTTCATGGAGTCAGGTGAGCGAATTAGGGCCATCATGGCCCTCTTGTTTAGTTACAGTTTTTGGTTAAGTTCTTTGGTTAAAGTTTTTGGTTAAGTTTTTTGGTTAAGTTTTTTGGTTAAAGTTTTTCGTTATACTACATCTCTGCAACTGCTTTGCCCATTACCTTGAAACTTCATATGGGTGTTTATCATCATCTATATTTTCATTCTACCCCCTCCTGTGCGACCCCTGTGCCCAATGTCAAGGTCAAATTACTTTGAAGTTTTTGGTTAAGTTCTTTGGTTAAAGTTTTTGGTTAAGTTTTTATACCCCCCGCAACGAGTTGTGGGGGGGTATACTGGAGTCAGGTTTTCCGTCCGTCCGTCCGTCCGTCCGTCCGTCCGTAAACTTAACATCAGAGAAATATTGTTATAACTTCTATTTCCTTCATCTAAAATGCTTGATATTTCACACATGCATTCCTGTAAGGCTCTACTACCATGCTGTGCCAAATCCACGACCATCCAACCCCCGCTGATCCCAAGGTCAAGGTCAAATACTTAGTCCGTAAACTTAACATCAGAGAAATATTGTTATAACTTCTATTTCCTTGATCTAAAATGCTTAATATTTCACACATGCATTCCTGTAAGGCTCTACTACCATGCTGTGCCAAATCCACGACCATCCAACCCCCGCTGATACCAAGGTCAAGGTCAAATACTTAGTCTCTTTACAAAACTTAACATCAGAGAAATATTGTTCTAACTTCTATTTCCTTCATCTAAAAAGCTTAATATTTCACACATGCATTCCTGTAAGGCTCTACTACCATGCTGTGCCAAATCCACGACCGTCCAACCCCCGCTGATCCCAAGGTCAAGGTCAAATACTTAGTCTCTTTACAAAACTTATCATCAGAGAAATATTGTTCTAACTTCTATATCCTTCATCTAAAATTCTTAATATTTCACACATGCATTCCTGTAAGGCTCTAATACCATGCTGTGCCAAATCCATGACCGTCCAACCCCCGCTGATCCCAATGTCAAGGTCAAATACTTAGTCTCTTTACAAAACTTAACATCAGAGAAATAAGTTATAACTTCTATTTCCTTCATTGAAAATTCTTATTATTTCACTTGTGCATTCCTCTAAGGTTGTACTATCATGCTGTGACAAATCTACGACTGTCCAACCCCCGCTGATCCCAAGGTCAAGGTCACATACTTAGTCTCTTTACAAAACTTAACATCAGAGAAATATGTTATAACTTCTTTATTTCTTAATATGTTTCATATGCTGTGACAAATCCCCGCTGATCTCGAGGTCAACGTCACATACATACCGTATAACCTCGAATTAACGCCCCCCTCCTAATAAACGCCCACCCCCCCCCCCGCATCCCCCCGTCCCCAACCCCCCTCCCCCACAAATAATGTTTTTTTTTTTTTTTTTTTTTTACCATGACCGCCAATTTCAAACACAAATAATCCTTAAATCCTTATTTGTGTTTGAAATTGGTAATTTACTGGCTAATAAACGCCCCCCCCCCCCCTTTGTAAAATGTAACGCCTACAGGGGCGTTAATTCGAGTTTATACGGTAGTCTCTTTACAAAACTTAACATCAGAGAAATCGGTTATAACTTCTATTTCCTTGCTCGGATCTGCTTCACATTTCACACACTCATTGCTCCAATGGACCTCTACCACCCTGTGACAAATTCACGTTCATGCCGCTCGCGCTAATCCCAGAGTCAAGGTCACAAGCCCACACACTTGGAAATTTTTACATATTTTAGGGGTACCTGGGCCCATTACCTTGAAACTTCACATGGGTGTTTATCATCATCTATATTTTCATTCTACCCCCCTCCCGTGCGGCCCCTGTGCCCAATGTCAAGGTCAAATTACTTTGAAGTTTTTGGTTAAGTTTTTTGGTTAAAGTTTTTGGTTAAGTTTTTTGGTTAAGTTTTTTGGTTAAAGTTTTTCGTTATACTATATCTTTTTTTTTAGTGTCCATGCCTCACAAGGCGTGACATGCAGGCCGCGGCCATCTAGTGTTTAATTTAGACGGGTTTCCCTGTCATTTATTTCATTGTTGTGTCTGTTCATGATTGAAAATGATAAAAAAATATTCATGGAGTGCTTAATTACAGTGGAACCTCTATAAACTGACACCATGGGACTTCCATGAGTGTCCAGGTACCGGTACTGAGATTCCACTGTATTTGAAATAGAAAATGGCACAAACACTGAAATGGTTGTCTTGCTGGGCACTATACTCTGTTCAAAACTAGCTGTGTTAATCTTGCTAATATCCGTGATAATAAAAGTTGTGAATATACAATAATTCTGATTCTCAACTGAGCATTAGTGTAGGCTGCGAGTTTCCACATCCGGACATGTTACATGAATTCATCCGTGAATAAACTACAGAACTGTTTGTATCGATTCCAAATTTCAAATGTAAAACATTGATGAGAAATACTTACTTTCGTTGACTCCATTTATTTTGAGCGACGTTATATTATCCACCATATTGTTTCTTGACGTTACATTGATGCTTAAACGTCATAAGTAGACGTTTGTTGGAATTTGGAAAAATTGTGAAAAATAGGCTTTCCGGGCCTTGCCTTCACCCAGTTATTAATTTATTTTACCCCGGATAAATTCCCCAAAAGTGTTGTATTTTCCTATAAAATCTTATGTTGGCCAATTAACCCTTTCAACACCAAGTAACTTAATAGGATGTTCCATGCCAATGTTTCACGCTATTTCATTAATTTTGTTCATTCAAATTATCCCATTCTTCTAAAAGGGTAATCTGTACGACGTTTAAAATTATTAACAAACAGTGGAGATCCTGATGAGATGGCTCGTTACGAGCCGGCTCATCTGGATCTGCACTGTTTGCAAACATTGTCTCTATAGAGGTCTGTGGTGTTGAAAGGGTTAAAGGTACATGCCCACTCAGTAGGCACAAATGCCAGGTTATAATATAGGGACACAGATAGTTTTGTATATTTTGTAAATATGACATTTTCTGGCAAAATAAACATGCTTTCAC
Source organism: Conchocele bisecta (assembly GCA_029237695.1). Lineage (NCBI taxonomy): Eukaryota > Metazoa > Mollusca > Bivalvia > Lucinida > Thyasiridae > Conchocele > Conchocele bisecta. The sequence goes on along the minus strand of CM055274.1, from coordinate 2,927,436 downwards.
CATTACCCCATGTATTGATTGGCATTATTATACATTTTATGTCAAACGTATATTTCCACACTGATATCAGGGGTCATAACCATGTTTCCTTTAACTGTTAGCGAACATTACTATTTATTCTCTGTTTTTATTTTTTGATGTGCAATGATCATACTTTATGTGTCGAAAATATTTTTTTTTCAGGTGGCGCATTTAATTACAATGTAGTATAAATAATTCAAATATATCATGCTTTATTTGCATATGAAAATAGCCTGATACCACCGCGAGTCATTATCAGTAAAATAAATATTACTAAATGATTATATCTGTATAGCGGGCACTTGTAATTTTTAGCCAGGTTTTTTGAAAAAAAATCCAGGCTATTGGATTGGCGAAAGCCGGGCGTGCGGTGGAGCGACGCGGTGCGGGGGGCGGGCACAGGGGCGGGCGGGCGGTGGGGCGTTCGGGCGGGCGGCGTCCACAATCAATGTTTCCAGAAGTTTTCGTGTTTGAGTCCATTTCTTTGTTACTGTACCACCTAGGACCACCAAACTTTCACAGCTTCATAATCAAGGGGTGCCCACCACATATCACTATCCAACATGTTACTTTTTTTTTAACTTGACCCATTTTTTCCGCGCAATCGACTTAGCCATTTTTCAATGTTAAGTTTTCGTTTTGTTTTCATGTTAAAGTTTTCGTGTTTAAGTCCATTTCTTTGTACTGTACCACCTAGGACCACCAAACTTTCACAGCTTCATAATCAAGGGGTGCCCACCACATATCACTATCCAACATGTTACTTTTTTAGCCATTTTTTTTTAAAAAAAAAAATCCAGGCTATTGGATTGGCGAAAGCCGGGCGGCGCGGGCGGGCGGGCGGGCGGCGGGCGGGCGGGCGGGCGGGCGCGTCCACAATCAATGTTAAGTTTTCGTGTTTGAGTCCATTTCTTTGGTACTGTACCACCTAGGACCACCAAACTTTTACAGCTTCATAATCAAGGGTGCCCACCACATATCACTATCAAACATGTTACTTTTTTTTTAACTTCACCCATTTTTTACCGCGAATCAGACTTAGCCATTTTCAATGTTAAGTTTCGCGTTTTCAATGTTAAGTGGGCTTTCTTGTTTATGTCCATTTCTTTGGTACTGTACACCTAGACTCCACCAAAACTTTCACGGTTCATAATCAAGGGGTGCCCTACCACTTATCTCTATTCCTACTTGTTACTTTTTTTTTAACTTGCCCTCATTTTTTCCGCGCAGTCGACTTAGCCATTTTCAATGTTAACTTTTCGCGTTTACAATGTTAAGTTTTCGTGTTTAAGTCCATTTCTTTGGTACTGTACCACCTAGGACCACCAAACTTTCACAGCTTCATAACCAAGGGGTGCCCACCACATACAACTATCCAACATGTGACCATTTTTTTACTTTACCTTCACCTATTATTTCTACGTAATTGACTTAGCCATTTTCAACGTTAACTTTTTAACGTACGTTTTGGTTAAAACTTTTTTGTTATACTATATCTCTGCAACTGCTTCACCCATTACCTTGAAACTTCACATGGGTGTTTATCATCGTCCATATTTTCACTCTAACCCCCAACCGTGCGGCCCCTGTGCGCAATGTCAAGGTCAAATTACTATGAATTTATTTGTTAAAGTTTTTTCGTGTACTATATCTCTGCAACTGCTTCACCCATTACCTTGATACTTCACATGGGTGTTTATCATCATTGTCGCACCCGCTTGCGGAAAGCGCGATATCGTCGGCATTTTGGCATACGTCCGTCCGTCCGTACGTCCATGTGTCCGGTTAAAGTTTTTTTGTTAAAGTTTTTCCATCTACTATATCTATTTTTTTAGTGTCCATGCCTCGCCCCAAGGCGCGACATGCAGGCCACGGCCATCTAGTCTACAAAAAGTGGGTATAATTATGTTATCCAAGTGTCCATGCTTGGAAAAAACCTGGCCTTCGTGGCTTTGCCTCGTTTCTTGTTAGAATTGGTGGAATAGTGACACAATTGTACACTTATTTAATCCCAATAAAGAACATTTTGTGCTTACTAAGTGGCTATGTACATGTACATGTACTTTTAACCGCTACAATGCTGAATTAATTTGTGTCGTCTGCTGAATGTTTTTTATTTTTCCATTTTTCTCATCAAAAACTTGCTTTGGCAGCACTTTAGAATATGAAAATTATGAAAATTACTTGCAAAAAGTGCAGATCCTGATGAGACGGCTCGTCACGAGCCGGCTCATCTGGATCTACACTTTTTGCCGCCCGTTTCCCCGGCTTTACCTGACCTTAGCTGTTGATAGACCGTTAAACACCAATAAACAAACAAACAAACACGTTTTGCCAACACCACCATACATAACAAGCCTGTGGTGTTGAAAGGGTTAAGGCAATATGTCTCATTTGTCAGATCTTATACAATATTGTGTGTAACATTCTCGTAATTGGCAAACACCCAGCTGATAGGTCGATCAATTGCAGCCGCAGCATGCGCGTTATTACAGCTTTCAGTAACTGCTATAGACTTTGAAGGAGACTTTTTATAAAAAATAATACCCTGCATCTTGAAACATGGGCTACGTAAATTTTATATACACCTTGCCGAGTTAAAACTGATAAATACGTTCAATTGGATGTGTTAGTTACCTTCCGAAATTTGCATGGGAAACATCGACAGGTATGGGAATAATAATGGTTTTATGTACCCCCAAACTTTTGGGGTAAAATACGTCGCCACCATCTGTTTATCTGTCTGTCTGAGAGTTGTGTTAAAGTTTTCTGCTACCTACTATCTCGGTTATCGTATGTCGGATTGGCTCGAAACTGCATACGCTTATTTGTCAGCATCCATATTTTTATTCTATGGTCTATTTATGCGGGCCCTTTGCATAAGGTCAAGCGACGTAGAAATTTGTGTTAAAGTTTTTGAGAGATGTTTCCACCAGCAATGTGATTTCTTGTCGTTTCCTTGACTCTGTTTTTTTTTCCTTCATAAAATATTATTTTTTTGTGTACTTCTGCGATGATGCGATGATGCGTAAATATTAACTAATCTGTGTGTCCAAGATGCTTGCTTCAGCAACAGATGAAATACAAGTGCTACAAATGTGTGTTTCTTACAGTTATTGCACGGATGCGGCGAAATCCTTTGATCTCCGCAGTGTGCTAACTGCCGGAGATCACTGTCTGGACCTGTCTGGCCCACTTCACCCGTGTGTTAATTCACGGAGATACACTGTCTAGCGTGCGTTATATGCTTGAGATTAACGCCTATTCGACATGTCAGGATAACCTGCGTATGCGCAAATATCAGCAATCAATTAAGTAGAGCAATATCGGTGCGTAACCTTTAACCAGTCATGCCCTGATAACATGACCCATTCATGATTGACCGGCAACAAGTGACTGGGCAACTTTCGGATCGATACCCCGAATATGAAGTTTCATGGCGCTGTGTTACGAAAATACAAAAATACTATTAATTAGTGCTATTAAAATGCCAATAACTACGGAAGCCCATTAGGGCCACTTCACTTTGTTTTACCTTTTCTTGAATTTTCGAGATCTTTTCTTGAATTTTCAAGATGTTTTCTTGAATTTTCAAGTTCTTTTCTTGAATTTTCAAGATCTTTTCTTGAAAATTCAAGAAAAGATCTTGAAAATTCAAGGAATGAACTTGAAAATTCAAGAAAACATCTTGAATAAATGGAAATTAAAAAACAGTGAAGTGGCCCTAGTGGGCTTCCATAAATAACACTAACAGCTCGTGGAGTGATATAATTGTTATAGAACCACGAACACCGTAGTCACTGATAAAGCAGCGCTGGTGTGCATGCTGTGTTGGTTATACACTGATTGCATGCAAACGTAGTAATGCAGCTTCGGTAAGATTGTGAACCAGATAACAGATGCCTGCTATATGTGTGTCACTTTTAACTGGTCACGTGACCGCAGGGTATTGAGGACGTGTCTGCGGAAATGTAAATAAAAGTGGGGTACCCAAGAGGAATGGCTGGAATTAAATTGTGTAATTATAGTATTTGTATTAAACTTACAATAAATTTGACAAAATATATAATTTTATCTTTGGCTTTCGACGTATCCGTGCACTAAATTAGTTAGATAATGTCGTCTCGTTGAATATGGTTAGTTAACAGCGCGTGGGGGAATTTAACGCGGCCGAAATACGTCTCGCCTAGCGGCTCGATGATTTCCCCCATGCGCTGTTAACTATCCATATTCAACTGAAACACATTATCTAACTTATACTTATGTTACAATGCATGTTGCATGTAATGATCTCGACACATTGGAGACATGCCATGTGATCTTGTACCCTAGAACATTTTTCATGATATTATATTTACAGAAACTGTTTCATACCAAATGAAAATGTTGTCGACTTTTGACATCCTTTATGGAAAATATACTATTTTCCAGGAGATATCTTATATGTTCTTAGGTACAAAATCACGTGGTATGTCGTTACACTAACATCATTTGATAATTTATGCTAACCACCATTTATTAGCTTGTTCACTTGTTATACAGATCTCAGTGTTAACCAAACTATTTATACCATCCACAATGAGTTGTAGAGGGAAGTATACTCCGTGCTTAACTTAACATAGCACGTACATTTCTTGTAACTTCTGTTTCCCTTCATGGAATGTCCTGATGCATTCCTGTGGTTGTTTTCTATCATGCTGTGACAAGTCCATCACATTCGGACCCCCGCTAGTGTCAAGGTAATTTCAGGACACAGACTTTATACGCCAGTTTCTTATACCCCCTATAATTCCAGCACAAAAATATTTACACAATTCCCTAACATTTGATTGGCCCGTAGCAAGTCTCTGTCCAAAATTTATATCCCAGTAAACTCCCACGCCAAACTACTTTCTGTAACCGTGAGGCACAGTTAAAATAATTCTTAAGAAAACGGAAAATAAACACATTTTCTTGATGAATTTATTTCAAATGCTGGAATTATAAGGGATGAATGGCCTTTTTGTTCGTCCAGTATTCCCGCGACTTTTCCAAGTTTGTACCCCGATAAATTCCACAAAAAGGTCATTCATTCCTATAACAACTCGTGTATGGTGTAACCAGGTGTTGGGATGTCAGAACATCTGTCCTGCCCGCTTACTGACAAATATCATTTTGAGTCTGAAATCCAAGTATATTTTGAAACATACATATTTAATCCGCAGCGTCTGAGCTTGTGCGTTTGTGTATTTGGTAGCTCCCGGGCGCGTGGCAGACGGCATGCCAGTTGCACATGGACGTCTGTCTCAGCTGTATCAGCATGTACTCCCAGCATGTCCGCTTTCTCTCCGACCACAAAGGTACAACCGCCATTCCCCCGCAGCGTTGCTACAACTCGCACTGAGGACCACAACAGATACCACATACTCACAACACATGTGTTAACCCCACCCCCTGTCCAAGTTCAAATTTAACATTTGTAATACTGCTAATCGATGGCCGGGGTAGATTACATGCCAACATTGTATATTTTGTCATTTCTTGGATTGACTCAATATGTGGTAACATCTTGTAAGCCTGTATGTCTGCACTGTATCTTTGACTAACATGCCTGTGAATATAGGGTTAACTGTATTGTAATTTTGAAATTTGCGGTGTATATCAGAAAATGATAGGTCGGAAAATCGCCATTAAACATGTTTTCCAACCTATCATTTTGTGATATACGCCGCAAATTTCAAAATTACAATGCGGTTAACCTATTTCTAATGCACGCCTTTACTACTGGCGTAGGAATACATATTGAAATAATTTGCGACCGTTCATCAACAATGATATACGTGTAATGTATGACCATCAGCCAATCAGATTGCGTGATATTTATAGAGTGCATTAGAATGTTAGTTAAAGCTCTCAGTATTGGCATGTTTCCCCTGCTGTAGTGGTCATTCTATATAGTGTAAAGTTTGTAGTATTTTCTTGTTTGTACAATCTTGATGTAAGGGACCTGTTACGAATATGATGTATAGTTTTCAGTGTAATCATTTCTCTAGGCTTCAATGTGTAGATACCATCTGGAAGTTCATAATTAATATGCAATGAATATGCGCGTGTACTAAATTATGCAGGGGCACCGGAAGCATCATAAAATTGGACCGGCAAATCTAGTGGGTGCACCCGCTACCCACCTAAAGTGTATGTTGTTACCACTCAGTTGAACCATCTCGCCGAGACGGTTCAACTGAGTGGTAACAACATACATTTCTGATGAGAAACGAGAAAAATAGCAGAAAAGATATTTACATTCCGTTTTTTATGTATGTGAATTCCAAATAAGTAAAAATTATTGATCTATTGCGACGCCCCTGTTATGTTATGCATGTACTTGTTCTAATTTGTATTATTTGCCAAATGAAAGATAAACAAAAACATTAACATGCGACGGCAATGTTAATTTTCTGCCTTTTAAATTATTCTTATTCTGCTATGTCAGTATCATCTTGGCCCATGCTTATATAACTTCTGTGCACATTCTCCAAATTTATACTATTATATCACACAGTTTAATTGGCCAAGACTACAGCTCAGCCTCAACCAATCAAACTGCTTGCTTTCGAGCATATGAATATAGTACATGCTCAGACAGTCTTATAATCATTAACCCTGAATTTCATAAAATGTGGCTGTGACTGGAGAAATGGGGATTATGAGATGTGTGATATTCAAACCTCTGGGGGCCGTTTTCTTGTAAATAATTATTGGATTTACATTTATTGAGCAATAAATGTAAATCCATAAATTGAAATTTCCAGTCGATCCTAAATTTGCACTTACGAACATTTTAGTCGTAAGAAGTTTAGTGAAACGGGCCTCTGATCTTCTAGCGTTTACTTTAAGCCTGATAAGGATCGAAGCTATAAGTTAGAAGCATTAAATGTGATTCACTGACTGATTGACTAACAGTGCAGGCCCTGATCAGACTGCGCGGATGCACAGGCTGATCTGGGACTACACTAGTTGCATAACCTATAAGCCCCATTTCTTCAGTCACCTCCACATTTCAGCGTCCAACCTCAATAGAGTACCTTGTCAGAAAGTCTGTATTTCCGTATTTCAGCGTCTAACTTCAAGCCGAGTACCAAGAAGGGGGACAAGGAGCTAGAATTTGTGCCAGTTAATCTTCACCTTCAACGGATGACCGTCGTTAATGAGAGCACCAACGAGTGTGAGTACAGTAGATCCTCTATGAACTGGATACTCAGAGGCATCTCTTTGTTTAATTATCCCCTCTTCGATAGATAAGACTTCAGGGCCGTAGCCAGAGGTAAAACCAGACACGGTGAACAAGTCCCAATATGGAGGTCAGGGAGCATTCTCCCCGCCACCAACCTGGGGCCCGTTTCACTAAACTTCCTACGACTAAAATGTTTGTAAGTGAAAATTTAAGATCGTCTGCAAATTTCAATTTATGGATTTACATTTATTGAGCATAGGCTGCATATGCAGCCTATGCTCAATAAATGTAAATCCAATGCTTATTTACAAGAAAACATTGTTAATGTGAAATTTACAGACTATCATAATTTTGCACTTACGAACATTTTAGTCGTAGGAAGTTTAGTGAAACGGCCCCCTGGGGATTTGTTCATTCTTAGCACAAATAAAAATCACGAAATGAGAGACTGCATCATCCTGGTTCCAGTACGAGGGCCCGTTTCACTAAACTTTGTACGATAAAAACGTTCGTACAAAGATTTCTATGAATTTGCTTCTCACATTAACATTGTGGATTACTAAGTCAGTCTTATTCGTACGAAGTTTAGTGAAACGGGCCCCTGAAGAGGGCAGGAATTTCGCTTTAGTGCATGTACATGCATGTGGGGGAATTCTTGTGCTGACTGGCCACATTTCTAGTTGTGTAACTGTTGGGCTCTATGAGTGTGGGAGGGCATGCGTACTTGAAGATGAATCCATCAATCCTGGATTCATAGCCCAACAGGCATCTTACTTGGATTCACACGAGTGATCCAGTAGGAAGTGTGCCAGACCAGTGGGCCATTTCACTAGACTTTGTACGACTTAAATGTCTGTAAGTGCAAAATATAAGTGTAAATTGCACATTAACATTGTTTTCTTGTAACCAATTATTGGATTTACATTTATTGAGCATATGCAGCCTATGCTCAATAAATGTAAATCCATCAATTGAAATTTCGAGACGATCCTAACTTTGCACTTACGAACATTTTAGTCGTGCAAAGTTTAGTGAAACAAGTGAAATGGCCCCCAGGACTCTTGTCTCTTCCAGTACTACAAGTTTTTATTGTAATTTCAGGGCTGTTCTTACGGTACTCTCCCCACACAGGTGCCTTCCCATCTGTATATGTGGCTGTGACTGGAGAAATGGAGCTTATGGAATTTATGACCAGTGTAGCTCCTGATCACATAGCACTCTCCTGTAGATAATGATCTATATTGCTTGTTAGAAGCATGACGGGTGTTTCATTGATGGAATGGCGAACAGTGCAGATCCTGATCAGACTGCGGATGCACAGGCTGACCTGGATCTACACTGGTCGCAAAACACATAAGCCCCATTTCTCCAGTCACAGCCACATGACCCTGCTCTAAACGGATATAAAACACCTTTCACTCAATTCCAGGTGGGTGCTATGACATTATAACGGTTGGTGCGTTTACCGCGTTCTCCCGTAAGTTCCGGGCGGGCGGCGTGTGGAAGTTGATACAACAACAAAAGGAGGCTTACACCCCGGAGGGTACGCTGAGCAAGGTGACGAAGATCAAGCGAGCGTGCGCACTGCTGAACACTCTGTTCCAGCTCCAACTGGACATAGAGCAGCTGTGCAATAAGGTGTGTCACGAGGCTGTGCATGGCAATGGTGAGAGTTTACAACAGGCGAAGGCTCGGCTCAGTGAAAAGGTAACAAAACCCAATATACTGTACCAGTATATGGTCAGAATTGTCCTGTGTCATTCACAGGTTGAAGTAACGGATCGAGGTCTATAAATACATTAAATATGCATAAATGAAAAACAAATAAGCTAAAAAATAATTTGTTACTCCCTCTATAACACTTATACAATGTATAAGTGTTATAGAGGGAGTAACACATTTTTTTTAGCTTATTTTTGTCTTCATTTATTGATGGTTTTAGGCATATTTAATGTATTTATAGACCTTGGTCCATTACTTCAACCTGTGGTGTCATTTTGTAATACACACAATAATGCTCCTATGATGGTGATATCTCTGGCATTTAAATTGAAGGATTATAAACAATGAATTTAATTTCTCTGACATTCAAATTAAAGGATTATAAACAATGTTTATAATCCTTCAATTTGAATGACAGAGAAATTCTCTATTATTGTCAAGATATCGTGTCTGTATCTGTGTAAATTTGAGTGGTTTACACAGTTTCAAATGGTCTACTGGCTGAGAAAAGGTTCTTTATTCAACAGTTGTGATCAGTATCCGACTGTTTTGTGTTCTCATACAGGTAAAGATTGATCAAGGCTGTTATTTAGGAGCATAAATAATGTTCTATTGACAGAATGGCTATCAGTGTAGGCTCTGATGCTACAGTCTGCAAACATTCTGATGTCATTTTGATCAGTGGGTGGCGAAAATTCTGGTAAATCTTTTAATGCCAAAATAAATTTCCTGGACTGTGACCTTCGTATCACAAGGTCAAGATCATTGTTGTATTGTGAAGGTGAGTGTTGTATTGTGAAGGTGAGTGCTGTATTTTCAAGGTCACTGTTATATTGTCAAGTTCATTGTTTTTGTCAAGGTCACTGTATGGTCAAGGTCACTGTTGTATTGTCAAGGTCACTGTGTATTGGCAAGGTCACTGTGCATTGTGTCGGTCACTATGTATTGTACAGGTGAAGGAGCTGTCGTCCATCCTGCAGGACACTGCGACCAAGCTCGGGCAGATACATAACGAGTTTGATTGTCAAGGTCACTGTTGTATTGTCAAGGTCACTGTGTATTGGTCACTGTCATTTGTGTATTGTCAAGGTCACTGTGTATTGTACAGGTGAAGGAGCTGGTGCTGGAGTGTGAGTCATCCATCCTACAGGACACTGCGACTAAGCTCGGGAAGATCCATAATGAGTTTGATTGTCAAGGTCACTGTTATATTGTCAAGGTCACAGTGTATTGTCAAGGTCATTGTGTATTGTCAAGGTCACTGTTGTATTGTCAAGGTCACTGTGTATTGTCAAGGTCACTGTGTATTATCAAGGTCACTGTTGTATTGCCAATGTCACTGTGTATTGTCAAGTTCACTATTGTATTGTCAAGGTCATTTTGTATTGTCAAGGTCACTGTGTATTGTACAGGTGAAGGAGCTGGTGCTGTAGTGTGAGTCGTCCATCCTACAGGACACTGCGACCAAGCTCGGGGAGATCCATGTGTTTGTTGTCAAGGTCACTGCTGTATTGGCAAGGTCACTGTGTATTGTCAAGGTCACTGTGTATTGTACAGGTGAAGGAGCTGGTGCTGGAGTGTGAGTCGTCCATCCTACAGGACAGTGCTGCGACCAAGCTCGGGGAGATCCATAATGAGTTTGATTGTCAAGGTCACTGTTGTATTGTTAAGGTCACTGTTTATTTTCAAGGTCACTGTGTATTGTCAAGGTCACTGTGCATTATCTAGGTCACTATGTATTGTACAGGTGAAGGAGCTGGTGCTGGAGTGCGAGTCGTCCATCCTACAAGAAACGGCGACCAAGCTCGGTGAGATCCATGAGGAGTTTGATGCCCAGGAGGAACAGACCGCCCTCAGGGCCCAGTCCACAGTCGGCACGGCAACGGATAAATCGCCAGATAAATCATGGAAATGGACTGGCAGCTGTTTTGTAAAAAGTCCAACCGTGGAACCCTGGGTGAGATGGCATTTGCAATTTGGCAATTCTAACCAGTCAGCCATCTTTATATGAACCTTACGATGCTGAATTTAAGTTTGTCGTCTACTGTTTATGTTTTATTTGCCATTTCACTCATCAAAAACAAAGTGCTATCAAAACATTTTTTTTATTGAGAAAGAATACACAATATCAAACAACAGCAGACGACATTTTCGGTTCCCGCTTTCTCTAAGGGTTAAATGAACTTGAAAATCCATTCCATCAATGGCGACATTGTAATTTGGCAGATGTACATGGAATGACCAAATGACGTGAATTCTGTATATAAATTTAATAAAGGGATCAAACTGTATTTTCTTCATATTTCATATCCACCAGATCATGCCACCTGTTTTGATGTTGCTTCACTGATTTTCACATGAACCATCATAAAAAAATACACGTGAACATTGACATACTATGTTGTTAGAATCCGGAAAAATTATGAAATTATGATTTAAATCAGTTTTATTTACTTTTAAATAGAATTGGGCTGAAATTATAAGGAATAAATGTTGGACATTTAAAAGTTTATGTCCCCATAACTCCCCATAAATTCCCATAAAACGTTTATTCCAATAGTAATACATGTAGTGTACTACCCGTTCACGAATACACTATCCAAATTATAATAAGCCCCATTGTGTCGTCACACACAACAAACCATAATAACGGTATATATACCCAATGTTTTCTAGGAAACACATATAAATATCTGGTTTCCCACAACAGTATAGTTGTATAGTTGGTATAGTTATACTGATTTATCGCACTAATAACATATTTGGATACAATTTGTTTTGGGAAACCCCTATAGGGGTTTCCCAAAACAAATGGTGTCCAAATATTTAGGTTTATTATACCCCTGGCATACAAAGTATGTCGAGGGGTATATAGTGTTCGTAATTCTGTCCATCCTTCAGTCCTTGTGTCTGTCCGGGCAACCAAACGGGAGGAAGGGGCCAATGGGAGGAGCCTAACACAAAAGAATCCTTTGATTTATTCAGTGTGGCCCCTTATTCTATTCATAACAAGGAACATCCGTGTGTCCTTTCGTCCGTCCACGTTGGAAGTTTTTGGGTACCCATTATCTCTGTAACGGTAAGACGGATTGTCTTCAAACTTCATATACAGTCTACACTCGTTTACTCAAAGTCGGTTAAGTCGAATTCCCTCGTTACGTGGAATTCGTGTCCAAGTCCCGTTTCAGATCCTATTATTTTCAATGTAACTGGCTACGGTTAAGTCGAATTTCGTTACGTCAAATTTTCGCCAATTCGAACTAATTGTTAGGTCCCGAAAACAGAAATGTGTGGTATTTCACTCTCGTTAAGTCAAAGTTTCAGTTTGTGCTCGAAGTGCGAATTTGCGGCGCCAATTTACCGGATCAAAGGCTGGACTTGTTTATCTGTTTAAACCTTTGTAAACAAACTTTGAATAAGTGTTAAAGGTGATTTCCTCGACACCAATTAAACTCAGCTCATCTGATTTAATCAGTTAAGTTATTTTATTTGCTGAAATATTTTATAAATAAATAAATCACCATGTCCACTTTCGAAACAATTTACGGAATTTTTTTTCCGAATTTCGTTTCAATCAAAAATCGAAGATACAATAAAGATGGTTTTCTCAAATCCATCTTGTCCAGACTCGTTTGCATGTGTCACCAGATGCAAAACGATGCCTGAGTATATAGACTGAGTATCTAGACTCGCATTCACCCTCCGATTGATAAATGCTGTGTGTATAAATATATAATCAAGTCCGGTATGCACAACAACTTGTTAATTTCCAGTTTACATGCTTTATTTATTAAACATAATAAAATGTTACTTTACTGCTTTGAATTGTCTTTTCTTGTTCCACCCTGATAATACAGATATGTATACTTAGTTCGACTACACACATGATGTGTGTATAGGCAAACGCAAGTAAATGCTTAGAGCTGCAAAAGTTTAACTCCGTGTGTCACAGGTCGTATGGGAGTTGCATCCCGTAATGTGTATGGCAATATTTCGAGGTCCTGTTCAGATTTTGTTACGTCGAACTTCGGTTTACTCGAAGTATTTATCACAGTCCGACGGACTTCGAGTAAACAAGTGTAGACTACTTCCTTATCATCATCCATATTTTCATTCCATACCACACACATGCGGCCATCCTGTCCAAGGTGAAATTACTTAGAATTTTTTTTAAACATTTGTGTTAAATTTTGATTTGTCTGTCCAGGCGGCAGCTCCTGCTCACTTTCCTTAGTTACGATACACACTGTGTCCTGTATTGCAGGACATGACACGTGTCAACACGGAGGCAGCGCTCGTCTGTCTCACCACAATGGTGGACGACCTCGTGGCAAACAAGTCCGGCCCGATGGACCGGCCCAAGTGGCTCGGGGAAATCGGTCCGGCGGTCATCAAGCTGAAGAGTTTTGTGGAAATTCTCTGTCAGAGGGCCTCACACTTCTTCTCCTTCCTGGACCTATTGGTAGGTGGATGGGGTTAAGATTGCATTGTACTGTTTACAACGGTGGTCCAACAAGTGGTGCCATATTTGTATTTAGTGACATAGTGTAAATGGTATTAATGTAGCCATATATTTTTATTCACTGTCATCTCTCATGTAATCGATGACTTATTTCCAATAAGATGGGAACCAGACAGGGCGAAACATATAGGGCCCCGCCGATTCTCTATATGTTTCGCCCTGTCTGTCCGTCTGTTTTTTGAAAGTTTTTGTAAAAGTTTCTCAAATCATCTATAATTTCTGTTTGCCTTCAGCTAATATATTCATAGAGCACACATGCATTACTTGGTAATGATACATCCTTCAACATTAATACAATTACCCTCGCTACTGAGTGTACATCCATCCGTCTGTCTGTTTATTTATTTGAAAGTTTTTGTAACAGTTTACAAATAGAGGCCCTAAGTGTGTTGACAGGCCACATTTTCTAGTTACGTACATGTATACATGTATATGTCAAACCTGAGCAGATGTGCGGATTCTATGCCATCTTTAACAGAAACTATTATTTCATTCCTCTTATATTAATACAACCTGAAGTCTTGCGGAACGTGTGCATATATGCACATACACATCAAATAACCTATAATTATTCATTTGCCGTGTTTCAAATTACAGATCGGTTTGCAGGTATGTTCATTTTTGGGTGAATGCTTATGTTCACTTCAGCTATTTTGATTTGTTTTATCCAGGCATTTCATGGTAAATCTAAAATGTGTCTGTGACTGGAGAAATGGGGCTTATACGATTTGTGTCCAGTGTAGATCTTGATCAAATAGTACACTCCTGTAGCCTGATAATGATCTATATTGCTTGTTAGAAGCATGCCGTTTCATTGATGGAATGGCGAACAGTGCAGATCCTGATCAGACTGTGTGGATGCACAGGCTGATCTGTATCTACACTGGTCACACAACCCATAAGCCCCATTTCTCCAGTTACAACCACATATATTGGACTTGGTATGGTAAGGGAACTGCAGTCTGGTTTCAGTCAGGATGAACATCCATTTATATCGGGTTTGGTAGCTTGGCACCAACAAGTACTATCAACTACTGTATGTTTCACGAAACCTGCCCAAATTTTACGGCCATATAAACAATGCAAAAACCATATTGTTTCTGATATTATTAAATTTTAGCAAAATTTAAGAATGAGCCTTCTTTTTATTTCGTGAAATTTTGTCTATGGGGATTTAACATGGGGAAGTTTTTCTAATTTCAGAAATAGTGGACCGATTTTCAAAATGTAACTTGTTTTCTTAGTTTGATAATTTCCAAGCTATCTAGCTAGATTTCAGAATCAATTTCCAAAATGTTTTGTTTTTCAACTCTAAAGTTCTCCACCTCTTTTTTCCCCATGTTAAATTCCCATAGCGAACTAATTTTTCGTAATAAAATCAATATTTGACCAAATTTCACGAAATATAAAGAAGGCTCATTTTTTAATTTTGATAAAATTTAATATTATCCAAAAAAAATATTGTTTTTGCATTGTTTATATGGCCATAAAATTTGGGCAGGTTTCGTGAAACGGACAGTAAGTATTGGCGGAGAATAGAATATGAGATGGACTGTTAATTCAACAAGTTTAATAAAGCTTTACTGTAATTTGCAATACAGTATTCTTTACAGCGTAATATTATGTACAGCGGTTATTTTGTCAGGATATCCGATGTCTATTAATGTAAGCGGTGTATGGCCGATTTTGTTTGCTCACGCGTCTCCACTATAACGGATCGCGACTTCCTGCCCCGTAAAGTTTTCTACAGTTTTCATCTGATTCGTCCAGTATTCCCGCGACTTTTCCAAGTTTATATCCCCGATAAATTCCACAAAACGCCATTCATTCCTTATAATTCCAGCATTTGAAATAAATTCATCAAGAAAATGTGTTTATTTTCCGTTTTCTTAAGAATTATTTTAACTGCGCCTGACGTTACGGAAAGTAGTTCGGCATGGAGTTTACTGGGATATAAATTCTGGACAGAGACTTGCTACGGACCAATCAAATGTTAGGGAATTGTGTAAATATTTTTGTGCTGGAATTACTAACCCTTAGACCACTACTCACAACAATTGTCGTCTGCTGTTGCTTTTACATCTTGCCTTATTTGACAGCACTTCACAATCATTTCCAATGGAAGTGATTCTGAAGTGCTGTCAAAGCATGTAAGTTATTCTAAAGTGCTGTCAAAGCATGTTTTTGATGATAAAAATGGAAAATAGAAAATAAACAGCAGACGACAAAAAATTAAGAAAGCGGTGTAAGGGTTAAATATGTTTAGATACACTCTGAGTGTAGAAGCGTCGGTCAATCAATGGCTTTAAATCCCATTCAGTCAGTCTAGATGTACATTTTTCTTCAAAACTTATTATTAAGTTTGCAATTATTTAGTTTTGTTAGTAAATGTAGTATAGATGCCCTTTCTCATTTATTTCACTTTCTGGTTATGGTCACTTTGACTGACTTCATAATTTACCTGTATGGTTTGATTTTCTACTAGTTGAAGTTCTACGTTTTGATTTTTTATGACCCTGGGGCCCGTTTCACTAAACTTCCTATGACTAAAATGTTTGTAAGTGCAAAATTATGATAGTCTGTAAATTTCACATTAACACTGTTTTCTTGTAAATAATTGTTGGATTTACATTTATTGAGCATAGGCTGCATATGCAGCCTATGCTCAATAAATGTAAATCCATCAATTCAAATTTGCAGACGATTCTAAATTTGCGCTTACGAACATTTTAGTCGTAAGAAGTTTAGTGAAACGGCCCCCTGGTGCCTGTAGAGCTGGTTGCATATACATGTACTGTTTGGACTGTGTGTCCGTTCGTGTGTCAGATCATTAAGAAATTCACCAGAGTTTCTCAACTATGTCATAACTTCTATTTCCCTTTAATGATTACTTAAATATTTCAACACAGCATAGCTGTGGACAAATGCCACACATCCATGCTGCCATTAATATGACCTTGACATTTTGACCTTCACAACTTTGAACTTTTTCACACATTTAGAAGTTCGCCAGAGTTTCTAATTTCTGTCATAACTTCTTTATTCCTTGAAGAAATACTACAATATTTCATCATACTTGTGCACAAATGCCACACATCCATGCTGTCATTAATATGACTTGAACTTTTGACCATCACAACTTTGAATTTGTTCACACGTTAGTTTGTTTTACCGGAGTTTACATAAGACTTGTGCACAAATGTGATATGGACCTGGCACCAGGTCAGGTTATTCTAATTTTAGAACGTTCAGGGCTGAATAAATCTTTATCTCTATGTAAATATTCAATTCTGATTTTTGGATTTTCTCCCCAATGCATCAGGTTAAATGCGGGATCGAACCCATTGGCCTGGCCTTCAATGACCTTAGTTGTTGATAGGCCATTAAACATCAATAATCAAACAAACATCTATTGTAGGAGCACAAGGACAACCTGAAATGTATGCACATGGTGAAGTGTCGCCGGGACGTCTGCTTCTCACAGGCTGTAAGTGGACGTTGTAATCAGTTTCATGTTGGTCTCTTCAGTTTGCCGATATGCCATACTTACCTCCCACATTTCACATGGAAAGTTTGTGCTGTTACCATTCATTTGAAAATGAATGACAACATATAGTCTACTGTTAGAAACATGACATATGTTTTATTGATGGAATGGCGAACATTGCAGATCCTGATCAGACTGTGCGGATGCTGTGTGGATCTACACTGGTCGCAAAATCCATAAGCCCCACAGTCACAGCCACATATAGCGGGTGGTGGTCGGGCGAACGTGAAGGCGTAACTTAACGTTAGGGGTTCCTCTTTATAGGAATCACGATTTGCCTGGTTTTGGCCCTCAGGTACGTTTTTATCTTTGGCTCTTTTGTTACCTGGGAGTTGAATTGGGTTATTGCCCATTATAGTAGTAAGCTTATTACTGATCCTACTGCTTTTGGGAGGGAGCCAAGTGATTCTGGTGTGACGAGGACCTGGAATCAGATCAAGATTATTTTGATTTCAGGGCTGATTATATATATTTTTTATTGTAAATATTCAGTTCTGATTTTTGGATTTCCCCCCATTTGTACATGTACGTGAACGTACAGGTAATATATGGGATTTAGTACTAAACCAATTGACCCGGCCTTAAATGACCTTAGCGGTTGATAAGCCGTTAAACCCCAACAAACACACAAATAATTATGGAATTGAATAAATATTATTATATTTTACATGTTCGTGTGCCTGGCTATGTATCCTGATATACATTCATGTATTCTGAATGTTTGTGGCTTGTTTACTGCATTTTGTAACAGTTGAGGGATCACTCACAAAGCTTCTGCTTATCCAAGAATATTCGGCTGTATAGGTATCCGGAGGGCTATTCATTTTGACAGTGTCGGATGGTCATCAAATCGGGATGTTAATATGCCCTGTTGGACTTGCAATTTTGCGAATTACAGAATGTGATACTTGTATCTTTAACCCAGTCAAATTGAGGACTTGACATTCAATCAACCAAGATGCTATAAAGCTATCATTTGTTGTATATCCTGTGAGCTGGCTCATAATGAGCCATCTAATCAGGATCTACAGTGTTTATCATGATAGTATTATTTACAAAATACCCTTTTCCTGACCAATGTCATAGTATTAAGAGTATGCTGTATCATGATGCATATATTTAGCGGTGATTGGGTTAAACAGAAGATATATAGAGAATAACAGGCTAGTGTATTTTGATATCAAGTTTATCAGGCAAGGCTAGGAATTCCGAGGCTTGCCGATGAATTCCTACCGTTTCCGAGCCGAGCCTGATAAACTTGATATCAAAATACACTAGCCTGGTATTCTATTTATCAGGTAACGTTTTATGCTCGAAAATTACATTAGATGACGTCGTATTCTATGGACAGAACGCGGACTTGTTTACGTTGCGTCATTACACTGACGTCATTCGGTAACGTCACGTGACGTCATCCGACCAATGGAACGTCAGTTTTCACTTTGTTGTAACCCGGATGTTTATATCAGGGCAATGCCTGATACAACAATATGTTATCAGTCAGTACGTATTCAGTCAATACAGGGCAGGTTACCTGATAAATACTGGTAGACATCATACAACCAATGTGGCTGTGACGGGAGAATAAGACTTATGGGTTTTTGACCAGTGTAGATCCAGATCAGCCTGTGCATCCGCACAGTCTGATCAGGATCTGCACTGTTCGTCATTCCATCCATGAAACACCTGTCATCGTTATCTGGTTTCAGGAGCTACACTGGTCACAGTCTCAAAAGCCCCATTTCTCCAGCCGCAGCCATAAATTACTTATTTCATCTTATCTATTCCATGTTAAGCCTGTGTTCAGGGATATAAATTGAAGTTAAGCCAATCAAACAGTTTGGGCCACTTCAGACAAGTGACCTTTGTAAACCACAAGTAGTCCATTCGATTGACACTTGTACAACCTGATTTCAACCCACCATTGGTGAGTGTTAATTTTGTACTCTGTGTTTTGTTGTTGACCTTCACCCCTGTATTGTGACAGCTGCCCAGCCTGGCGACCGTGTTGGTTGACCATATACACACCCATATAGACCGCCCCACCGTGCTGGACCAGCCCACCTCCATAGGGGTGTTTGTAGGCGATGGGCCACATTATTGACCTTTACTCCTGTATTGTGACAGCTGACCAGCCTGGTGACCGCGATGGTGGGCCATATACACACCCATATAGACCGCCCCACCGTGCTGGACCAGCTCGCCTCCATCGGGGTCCTTATACAGATGGAGGGTCTCCTCAGTTGCCATGGTGACGAGATGGCCATGCTCGAGGACATGATGGTTGCGTTTGACGACCTTGCCGGTGTGTCCTTCAGGCTCGTTCTGGAAACCTCGCAAAAACAGAGCGTGGAGTTGTCTACCTTGTGGTGTGTATTCTCAGCATGGTGTATCCGGTAACCCCAAAGGTCACAGGCTTCCAAAATGTCTAGTATAGAAATTTAGCTTCGGTGCCAGGAGATACATGTCGTTGGCGGAATTCTTGTTTGTGTTTAGCTGTGTTTGTTGGAAAATAAATGTTTTGGTTTCAGTTTCAGGGGATATAGGGATGCAAAAGTTGTCTGTTCGTCCGTCTGTCCTCCATCACAAAAATTAACATTTGGGTTAATCTGCAATAACTTCCGTTTCCATTGATGGAATGCTTTAATATTTCATAGGTGCATTTGTAACATCATTCTGCATCATTCTACAGAAAGTGTATGGTGCCCGCTAACCCCAAGGTCAAGGACTTAGAAAATGTTTTGTTTCAAAAACTTTGCACTTCATTATAACTTATCTTTCCCTCAATGGAATGCTTTAATATTTCATAGGTGTATTTTTAACATCTCATATCATTCTACAGAAAGCCCATGGTGTTCACTAACCCCAATACAAGCTCCTTATGTACTATCAAACTGCGCCAGGCGGGACATTTTGCTCCGCGGAGCTCTTGTTTATTTTCAACAGCTATACACCGTACAAACCAGGTATTCTGGTGTATAAACATCGCATAATTGACTGAATGGTGACCACAGCATAGGCTAGACTGGTCACGCACGTTGTAAGGCCCCTTCTCAGTCGTGCCACTGTGTCAAATAATTAATATGTAAATATCAGGTCCCGGTTGCTCAAAACCTTTTAGCTTAACATACTGTTAAATGCTTATATAAACAGTCTGTAATATAAATTTGTCAAACACAAAAATGGCTATTAATGTAATGTTGGTGCCAAATGTTGTTTCCATACCCGAGAAAGAATAAATAACGAATTGCATGAATTTCATGTGATTAGCATAGACTTAATACGTTGTCTTGTATCCAGATAAGCCATTTGTCAAGATCCTGAAATGATTCAAATTTGCTAAAAATTATATTTTACATGAAATGTAAGGAAAATATTGTTTATATTTCAGTTTTAACAGATCCGGTCTGTATCCAGACTTAAACAGGTAAAATATCTCTAGCTTATTCCTTAGTTCATACTTTTGGAAAAACAAATGTGCTTGTAGATCTAATATCATTTTGCTGAATATTTAAATTAATTTAATGGCAATTGTTTTGAATTCAGAAATGGTTGCCTAATTCTGGAACATCAACACATTTATGTTTTTTCTGGCCTAAGCCAATTGATCAGCCAATCAGTTGATCTGCCAAATAATCAGGAAACTAATTAATCAATCAATTAGTTGATCTGTCCATCAATCAGGCCACCAATTAATCAGTCAATCAATCTGTTGAACAATCAATATATCAATCAATCAATCAGGCAACTAATTAATCAATCAATATGTTGCTCAATCAGTCAGTCAGCCAATTTGTCCACCAGCCAGCCAGCCAGCCAGCCAGCCAATCAACCAATTAATCAATTAATCAATTGATCAATATGTTGATCTATCAGTCAGTCAGACAACCAGTTGATCTTTCCATCAATAAGTCAATCAATCAATAAATATTGTAGACACCATGTGTGTGTGGAGGTGCCGGTGAAGAAAGACGTGTTTGACAAACTGCCGGCCTCCGTACAATCGGGCAGTTGTCTCCACGTGACGCCAGTACTCTTCAACGTGGGGTTTAACGAGCAGGCTACACTCGCTGAAAGGTAATGGGATTTATTTGGGAGAAATATATGTGGGGCTGTGACTGGAGAAATGGGGCTTGTTCTTCTGTGTATGTGTTCACCATTCAATCAATGAAAGGATGGGCTGTGGGTTAGGGGGTATGGTATTTAATTCAATCCTCACCCTAGTCGTGAAAAATTGTGACGCAATATTTCCATTCCACTATTCTGTCTGATGAGACTTTAAACTGTGGTCCCGTGTGTATATGACTTTAGCTGTTGCTGGGATGTTAAACCCATTCACTTTCACTTTGTGCGCTATTTGATCGGAATTTACACTTGTCACAAATTCCATAAGCCCCATTTCTCCAGTCACCGCCACATATATCCCCAGGTTCGGCAACACGGTGCTACAGGACCGGACAAACGAGGAGAGTCTGGGGCGACTACACGACTACGTGAAGAAGGTGCAAGACCTGGACATGTCTGCCGGTCAGTCTCAATCCGGCCGCAATCACTCCAGCCACGGTCACTCTGGTCGCTCTAGCCGCAGTCACTAGCTGTGGTCATTCTGGCTGCAGTCACTCCGGCCATGGTCACACCAGCTGCGGTCACTCTGGCTGCGGTCACTCTGGCCACGGTCACTCCGGCTGTGGTCACTCTGGCCACAGTCACTCTAGCCACAGTCACTCCGGCCAAGGTCACTCTGGCCACAGTCACTCTGGCCACTGTCACTCCGGCCAAGGTCACACCGGCCGAGGTCACTCTGGCCACAGTCACTCTGGCCATGGTCACTCCAACCACAGTCACTCTGGCCGCAGTCACTGTACAATACCATAGGGATTGACAGTCTAGTGACAGGGAACTAGGTTTCAATAATACCAGAGATCATGGGTTCAATCCCTGCCCTCGGCATGAAGTTTATATTTTCGTAGCATATCCGTCCCACTGGTCTTTTGGATGAGACTTGAAATGGAGGTCCTGTGTCAATATGCCTTAGCTGTTGTTACAATGTTAAACCTTCTCAATCCACACCGTAGGTGGCCCCTCACCTTAGCCACAACATCCTAGAGTGTTACAATGTTAAACCTTCTCAATCCACACCGTAGGTGGCCCCTATCACCTTAGCCACAACATCCTAGAGGTTAGAACACCTGACTTGCAATCCGGAGGTAGTGGGTTCAAACCTCGCCTTAGGCATCAAAAATACTTTCATAGTACATTGTATTTCCATCCCACTGGTCTGTCGGATGAGACTTTAAACTGTGGTCCTGTATCTATATAACCTTAGCTGTTGCTGAGACATTAAACCCATTCACTGTCACTGTCAACATAGAAACAGATGGACAGTTCTTGCACTATGTTCTATCGGCAGTTAGCACACATTAGCCATTTAAACATTCATGATGTGCATTGTAAACAAAACGCTTATTATGGAATGCGTATTACAATTTTATGAATACATGCATGCCATGCTCATCATAAAATTGTATTTGACAATATCTGACTTCTCCAAAACTGCAAACTTTCTACGGATACATTTATATATATGGCTGTGACTGGAGAAATGGGTCTTAATACTTGTTTTGCGACCATTGTAGATCCAGATCAGCCTGTGCATCTGCACAGTCTGATCAGGATCTGCACTGTTCGCCATTACATCAATGAAACAGCCGTCATGCTTGTAATGAGCAATACAGATTGTTATCAGGCTACAAGATTGTGCTATAAAATCAGGAGATTTCACAAATCCCATAAGCCCCATTCTCCAGTCACAGCCATATTTATATTCGCAGACAGTGCAGGAGTTGGCACTTTTCCAGACCTGATGCAGCAACTCCGCTACAACGTGTGCGCCAAGAAAAGTAAAAACGTCGAGATACTTCACCTCGCTGCGGAGGTGAGATCTTTACATACATGTATATCTTTTATGAATTGAACATTATTATCCCGATAGGCAAGAGGGGAACTTATTAACCGCTTTACTGATTTTGATAATATTTGGCCACAATGTGTGGTTAGGGATGGTGCTTTGTTTTGCATATGACCCACGTTCGACTGCCCAAGGTCAAGGTCACTGAGGTGAGAGGTCTTATTTTCACCTTGTTTGTAAGGATTTGTAAGGCAAATGCGTTTTTTTTTTGTTTTTTTTTTGTATTATTGTCAAGGCTGCCAGTTAGGGATTAGCTTCATGATAATGATGCCCGTGTTAATTTTGCTGTTCATTGGATGAATGTTAGCCTCAAGCAAATTATACCAATCATACCAATTAACACATTAACACACCACCTCCACCCACCCCCCCCCCCCCTAAAAAAATCAATTTGTGTGCATACGACGTTTGTCCAGAACTACAGAGACTTGTACTATGTGTTGTTGAATCTTTTACTGTGTTTGCATCAGTCATTGTGAAAAGCATGTTTGCTAATACTTTAGGGTGGACAAATAATTAACATGTTTTCCACGCTTTAGTGCTTTTAAACTTGAAAGTTGGTAGCCTGGTTTTTGTCGAACCCGCTTGCGGAAAGCGAGACATAGTGATCACAATAACGTCCATGCGTGCGTGCGTCCGAAATCTGCATTAAAGTTTTTAAATACCTTATATCTCTGCAGTCCTAAGTCACGTTGACTTGAAACTTCATATGCTTATTAGTCATCATCCATATATTCATGCTGTATCCCAGTCATACGGCCCCTGTGCCCCAAGGTCAAGGTCAAATGATTTAGAAGTTTGTGTTAAATTTTTGTCAAAATTTGCGTTAAAGTTTTCAGATACCTACTATCTCTGTAACCGTAAGTCGGATTTGCTTGAAACTTTATATGTTTATTGGCCACCATCCATATATTCATTCTGTGTTCCACTCATGCGGCCCCTGTGTCCCAAGGTCAAATGACTTAGAAGTTTGCGTTAAAGTTTCTGTCAAAATTTGCGTTAAAGTTTTCACATACCTACTATCTCTATATAAACCGTAAGTCAGATTTGCTTGAAACTTTGTATGCTTATTGGGCATCATCCATATATTTCATTCTGTGTCCCACTCATGTGGCCCCTATGGCCCAAGGTCGAGGCCAAACTGAAGTTTGCGTTATTAACGTTAACGTTATTACATACCTCACAATTACATTACATATCTCCATAATTGTTACTCCAATTTACTTCCAATACTTTCTTTTCATCATCCATATTTTCATTCCATAGTCTGCCCATGTGGTCCACATGCCCAAGGTCAAGGTCAAATGACTCACATACCTTATATCTCCACAACATTTACTTCCAACATCCAATACTTCTTATTCATCATCCATATTTTCATTCTATAGCCTGCCCATGTGGTCCACATGCCCAAGGTCACAATTAATGACTGAATGAAATTTGTGTTAAAGTTTTTGCATACCTTATATCTCTACAACACTTACTCTGATTTACTTCAAACTTCAAATAATTCTTTATTATCATCCATATTTTCATTCTATAGCCCACCCATGTGGCCCA
Source organism: Conchocele bisecta (assembly GCA_029237695.1). Classification (NCBI taxonomy): domain Eukaryota; kingdom Metazoa; phylum Mollusca; class Bivalvia; order Lucinida; family Thyasiridae; genus Conchocele; species Conchocele bisecta. The sequence continues at coordinate 2,902,883 of CM055274.1, read as the reverse complement.
CATGCCAAAGATCAAGGTCAAATGACTTTAATATTTGTGTTAAAGCTTTTACATACCTTATATCTCCACAACCCTTAATTCAAACGTCAAATAAATACACTCTGACCATCAAATGCCTCGGCGGGCTCGACATGAGGGCCACGGCCATCTGGTTAAAAAAGAATCCCGGCTGTTGGATAGGCGAAACACGGTGGGGCGGCGTCCAATTCCAATGTTAAGTTTTCGTTTCTCTGTTACTGTACCACCTAGAACCACTATGTTACTGTACCACCTAGAACTACTGTTACTTTACCTCATAGGATCACCATACTTGCACAAATTCATAATCAATGGATGCCCACCACATACCACTATCCAACATGTGACCTTTTTTTTAACTTGACCTATTTATCCCACGTAATCGACTTTAAACCATTTTCAATGTTAAGTTTTCACGTTTAGATCTGTTTCTCACTTTCTGTACCACCTAGTACGACCATACTTGCACAGCCTCATAACCAACCGGTGAACACAATTACATCCGGGTGTCCATGCGTCCATGCGTCAGTCTGTCCGAAATATGCGTTAAGGTTTTTAAATACCTTATATCGCTGCAGTCCTAAGTCACATTGATTTGAAACTTCAAATGCTTATTAGTCATCATCCATATATTCATTCTGTGTCCCACTCATGGGGCTCTGTGCCCAAGGTCAAGGGTAACTGACTTACGAGTTTACATTAAAGTTTGTCAAAATTTGCATTAAAGTTTTCACGTACATACTTTCTCTGTAACCGTAATTCGGATTGGCTTCATTTAACGATGCCAGTTCTTATTTTTCAATGTACATGTAACTGTTGCTACATTATATATATCTTACCCTGAGATCACCAGTTGTCCCGGCGGGCTCGACATGCAGGCCGCAGCCACCTTTACATATGTTTTCAGTGTAATAGACACTGTTAAATTGGACAACACTCATTTATCCCGTCAACACAGTGCGTATGTGCCGTGAAACACGGTGCCGTGAAACATTTTTGATATCCAGTCAATACAATTTTTCCATTTTACAGCCATTTGAAGGTGTTGACGGGATAAATAGAATAGTAGGTTAGTGCCGTGAATGGGAAAAAATATCTGGCGCGGCACGGAAACGGGATGTGCTCGGCAGAGCCTCGCCCATCCCGTTTCCTAAGCCTTGCCAGATATTTTTTCCCATTCACGGCACTAGCCTACTATTCTCCATCACACAGCAGATGTTCACTTGTGTCTTGTACTAATACATGTATGCCAGCCTGCAACTGCATGTAGGTTGTCTCATCAGTTAGGACTCTACACCATTCTACCTTTCGTGTAAACTGTACAATACAATATCGCTGTGAACAAACTATTCACCTCTTCTACATTTGCAGTTGTGTCGGAAGGTGCATGGAGTGCGGTTCACGTGTTGTAAGAGCGCGAAGGACCGCACGGCAATGGCGGTCACCCTGGAACAGGTGCAGATCCTACAGAAGGGACACAACCTCGCCTCGCACGTCTTCTCACAGGCCCTCGACTGCTTCAGGAGGTATGCAAATAGAGAATAGTAGGTTAGTGCCGTGAATGGGAAAAAATATCTGGCAAGGCTCAGGAAACGGGATGGGCGAGGCTCTGCAAATGGCTGTAAAATGCAAAAATAGTATTGACTGGATATCAAAAATGTTTCACGGCACCGTGTTTCACGGCACATACGCACTGTGTTGACAGGATAATATACAAGAGTGAACACGGCGTGTGCCCCGCTACAAATCACCAATTTGTTTAAAAATATGATCTAAAATATGCCAGAACACAGGAAATGTGATGTGAATATCACAACTTTTCAGGGGGCATCCATAGCACATTCTTTAATACCCAACATCAATCGGGTTTGGGAAATAATTGTTGAATTTCAAAAACGTTGTGCATAATCTAGCAACTTTTATATTTAAATACATTTAATTAATTAGAAATAAATAAATGTCAGTGTTGAACGTACGGTACTCTATCTGTATATGTGGCTATAATTCCAGCACAAAAATATTTACACAATTTGATTGGTCCGTAGCAAGTCTCTGTCCAAAATTCATATCCCAGTAAACTCCCACGCCGAACTACTTTCTGTAACCGTGAGGCACAGTTAAAATAATTCTTAAGAAAACGTAAAATAAACACATTTTTCTTGATTAATTTATTTAAAATGCTGGAATTATAAGGAATGAATGGCATTTTTGTGGAATTTATCGGGGATATAAACTTGGAAAAGTCGCGGGAATACTGGACGAGGCCTTCCGGCCTTCGTCCAGTATTCCCGCGACTTTTCCAAGTTTATACCCCGATAAATTCCACAAAAAGGCCATTCATTCCTATAATAACCTTTCTCTGTGTCCGGTTTAGAGAGGTTCCACTGTATTTTGGATGTGTTTACAGCGAGGGTGTGCGGCGAGAGAACGTGTACAAGAACATCGGGTCCAGGAAATATGCCTTCAACAGTCTACAGCTGCTCTCCTTCCCCAAACAGTACCGACCTCCTAATGGCACGTACGGCAATGTGCAGAGCTGAGGCCCACCACACAGGGATAGTTCAGGCATATAAATAGGATACCGAACGTGACATATCATGAGTAACTTCCCTTAGAACAACTTCCAGGGCTTCATCAGAGTTTGAATTGATAATTGGTTGATTTGATGGCATGAATATGTCTTGGAATTTCATTAGAATTGTGTCCAGAGGACACAATTCTAATGAAATTTCAAGTCATATTTACAGAGAGAAATAAAACATACTCCTAATTCGTTTGGCGGATATTTTCGCCACTAGCATGCAAAGAGTTAAAAGTAGTATGCCATGGAGACATATCCATGTTTTACAAACATGTAACTCTAGTAAAACTTTTAAACTGTAATAGCTACAGACCTGAAACTTGGTATGTAGCTTCCTTATGATGGGTAGATGTGCAAAGTTTATTTCTATTTTTTATTTGACCACCGGATCATGGATTATCTCCCCCTTTTCGACTTAGAATTTTCCAATTTGGACTTGTAACTCGTAAAACTTTTAATCCGTAATAGCTACAGACCTGAAACTGGGTATGTAGCTTCCTTATGATGAGTAGATGCGCAAAGTTTATTTCGATTTTTGATTTGACCCCAGGTCATGGATTATCTCCCCCATTTCGACTTGGAATTTTGCAATTTTGCCTTGTAACTCATAAAACATTTTATCAGTCATAGCTACAGACCTGACACTTGGTATGTAGCTTCCTTGTGAAGAGTAGATGCGCAAAGTTGATTTCAATTTTTTATTCGACACCCGGGTAATGGATTATCTCCCCATTTTCGACTTAGAAATCAACAATTTTGCCTTGTTGATTAAACACTGAGCCATGGATTATCTCCTCCTTTTGGACTTAGAATTTTGCTTTGTTTACTATCAAAGCGGTATCTGGGGCATCCGTGTTCTAAATAACACATTTTCTAGGTTTGTAAATTTTACTTTTGCACTTACAAACTTACTAGTGGGGCAACCTTTAGTCAAATGAACCCCAGGCAGTAGTCACTATTATTATCCTTTAATTTAAACTTATATCCATCATTCGGGGATTTTTTTTTCTGAAGAGATAATCTCATATGCTTATTGCCAAAAATATTTTCATAAACTATAACAGAATTTTACATTAGTAGCAACTGTACACAACCCATGCTAGTGGTGAAAATAACAGCCAACATATTACGACTATTTTTCTTATTTCTCTCTGGACTCGCTTCTAATGAAATTCTAAGACATATTCATGATATTTTCAGGGAGAAGTAAAAGAAAGTATAATGAATTGTCGTCTGCTATTTTTGAACTATTTATAGCCCACAAATTTCCCAGCATGCAAAGAGTTAATAATTGTAGACCATGATCAGACTGCACATTTGGACCACAGGTTGAAGTTAACTCTTTGCATGCTAGTGGTGAACATATCCGCCAAACGAATTAGGAGTATATGTTTTATTTCTCTCTGTAAATATATCCTCAGGAGTCGATTCTAATGAAATTCCAAGACATATTCATATTTACGGGGAGAAATACAAGAAAATATGATTAATTTTTGTCCGCAAGTTTTGAACTATTTATAGCCCACAAGTTTCCCAGCATGCAAAGAGTTAAATTCCAATTCATCACATTTACAGGAGAAATAACAGAAAATATAATTAATTTTTGTTTTCTATTTTTGAACTATTGATAGCCGACAAGTTTCCCACCATGCAAAGAGTTAACGGAAGTTTCTACAAAAGTCGTGGATGTGGAACTTGTCTATATCCAGCCTTACATTATAACCGCTCTCCTATCTTTGATGTTATGGACTTGTGCAATTAGGTATATTTTTACTATTTAATGGCTGTATTTAATATCTGTATATATATTCTGTAAATATTGTAGGAAGAGACAAAATACAGAATTCATTCCTGATTTCGTCCTAAACTAGTATCGTCTACCGACATGTATGTTTGTATGCTTGTTTCACATCTAGCAACGACATATTTTCTAGTAGGGCAACATTACAGCTAATCTGTCTTACATTTACCCTCATAAAATAATTAACGTTTATGGTTATGCTCCCCGAAAATTTTCAGAATTTTTTTTTTTGGTGCAACATATAATACCGCTTTATCCGACATCCACCGCCCAAGTTTTACGTTATTAAAGTTTTTCAAATTGCTTGGGATATCAACTTGAAACTACATATACACATTGATCACCATCCATATTTTCATTGTATGCCCTACCCATGCTTCCCAGGAGCCCAATGTCAAATGACTTCAAACTTTTTGTTAAAGTTTTACGTTTAAGCTTTTTGTTAAAGTGTTACGTTAAAGTTTTTCAAATTTGATTCAGTTCAAATTACCATCCAAATAGTTATTTTGACTAATAAACAAAATATTGTGTTAAACCTTTCAAGAATTTATCTCTGTTACCAATTGAGATTATGATGTGAAACTTCATATATACACATGTATCACCATTTATTGTGATTAATAAGCATACTATACCAATACCCAGGGTCAACGACTTCAAGAATTTCAATCCAGGCGTCATCGGGAGCATTTGTCGGATTTACCCACCATCTAGTTTTCAATGGTTGTTGACATGTTTATTAGCACATCATAGCATCATTACGTCATTTTCATTTGGATGACATCGGCAATGTGTGATGTACATTTTGGCATCGCCACTGAACATTGATTTGATAATAATTTGTAAACGATCTATTGAATTGGCTTTAACGTCCAATTTGTGGGTCAAAACTTTATTGTAACCCATTTGTTGACATGGAGAACACATTGCATGTATAAAATATAGGAATGAATGGCCTTTTTGTGGAATTTATCGGGGTATAAACTTGGAAAAGTCGCGGGAATACTGGACGAAGGCCCCGATAAATTCAACAAAAAGGCCATTCATTCCTTATAATTCCAGCATTTGAAATAAATTCATCACGAAAATGTGTTTATTTTCCGTTTTCTTAACAATTATTTTAACTGCGCCTCACGGTTATGGAAAGTAGTTCGGCTGTGGGAGTTTACTGGGATATAAATTTTGGACAGAGACAGTTTACTGGGATATAAATTTTGGACATAGACAGATTTTGTGCTGGAATTATTATAAAATAAACAATTATTTATGAAAATGATCTGGGTATGTTTTTTATAATCACCCTCTAAATAGTCTACATATTAAACAACGGACATTGAAAGCCACACAGAACTATTTCCAACAAACCAACATCTCGTCTCTTTTTTATACCCCCGGCTTACAAAGTATGTCGAGGGGTATATGTTTTTATATTTCTGTCCGTAAGATCTTAAATTTTCTCTGCAACCGTAAGTCGGACCGACTTTAAACTTCATACACTTCTTTATCATCATCCATATTTTCATTCTATAGCCCGCATATGCGGCTTTCAAAATATATGGCTCACTCGCTCTTGTGTGCTATAAATAAATGTTGGCCAGCATCAACACTGTAAAACTATAGAAAGTGAGCAGGGGCTCGTGTATACCCCCGGCCACCACCTGGACCGACAAAGGAAAAATTTAATGCAAATATTTAAAAAACGTTTAAAAACACATTTTTAAGTAATTTGACCTTAGCCTTGGACATGAAGGCTGCATGAGTGGTATGGAATGAAAATATGGATGATGATAAGGAAGTACATGAAGTTTGAGGTCAATCTGACTTACCGTTACAGAGATAATGGGTACCCAACAATTGTCGTCTGATGTTGCTTTTATATCTTGCCTTATTTCTCAATAAAAACATGCTTTGACAGCACTTCAGAATCATTTCCAATGGAAATGATTCTATAGTGCTGTCAAAGCATGTTTTTGATGATAAAAATGGAAAATAGAAAATAAACAGCAGACGACAAAAAAAACAAGAGTTGTCAGAAGACAACGAAGCTCGCCCGTTGGCAGCCTTCACTCTACTTGGCACAGTTGTATAAAAAAACATGAATATTATATAACTTGACCTTGGGTTAAGGGGTGTGCGGTGGACCTTGACATTGGCGTCAGTGGTGTAAGGTGGGTCGTGGATTTGCTATAGCATGATATAGCATATTAAGATGAATGCATGTATGAAATATCAATGCGATCCCTGAAAACAGAAGTAAAACAAAATTTAACCCAACATTAAGTTTATGAACGCACTAAGTTGGTGATTTTCTACAGCATGAAGCTATTCACATGAGGAATGCATGTAAGAATGTGCTAAGTTTGTGATCTTGACTTTGGGGAAAGGGGTGGGGCGGGGTGGGTCATGGATTTGCTGTAGCACAATAGAGGATCATCAGATGAATGCATGTATGAAATATCAAGGCGTTCCCTGTGAAGAAACAGAAGTTATAAAAAGACATTTACTCCAACGTTAAGTTTATGATGCTGATCATGGGGAAAGGGGTGGGGTGGTGGGTCATGGATTTGCTGTAGCACAATAGAGGATCATCAGATGAATGCATGTATGAAATATCAAGGCGTTCCCTGTAAAGAAACACAAGTTATAAAAAGACATTTACTCGAACGTTAAGTTTTTGATGCTGATCATGGGGAAAGGGGTGGGGTGTAGGTCATGGATTTGCTGTAGCACAATAGAGGATCATCAGATGAATGCATGTATGAAATATCAAAGCGTTCCCTGTAAAGAAACACAAGTTACACAACATTTACCCCAACGTTAAGTTTATGAACATGCTAAGCTTGTGACCTTGGGGTAAGGGTTGGGTGGTGGGTTGTAGATTTGCTACAGCATGATAGAGGGTCATTAGATAAATGCATGTATGAAATATCAAGGCATTCCAAGAAAGGAAACAGATGTTATACAACATTTACCCCAACGTTAAGTTTATGAATGTGCTAGGTTTGTGACCTTGACCTTGGGGTAAGAGGTGGGCGGTGGGTCATGGATTTGCTATAGCACGATAGGGTATCAGATGAATGCATGTATGAAATATCAGGGCGTTCCATGAAAGGAAACAGATGTTTTAAGACATTTACCCCAACGTTAAGCTTATGAGTGAGTGAGTGAGTGAATAGGGTTTAACGTCCGCTTTTCTGACATAGAGGTACAAGCCTCAGGGAGTCTACACGCAGACGGGTCAACGGGGTCGTGTCCCGTATCCACCTGTCCGAGGGGGGTAAATCCCAACTTCAGAACTCAATATTTACAATCAAAATATATATTCAGTCCTGAAATTAGAACAACCTGATCTGGTGCCAGGCCCTCGCCACACCAGCATCATTTATCCCATCCCCTAAAAGTAATAGGATTAGCGCTAATCTTACTTTTATATATGGGGCATAGCCCGACTCAACTCTCACATACAAGAAAGCCAAAAATGTACATGAGGGCCAAATCCGGTATAGTGGGTTCCGGAAAGTATGAACCCAATCGTTAAGCCAGTTTAGTCGCCTTTTACGACAAGCAATGGCTACTGCAGCACTATTCTCAGGATCAGTTGATCCCGCCCCGGTGCTTATGAATGTACTAAGTTTGTGACCTTGACCTTGAGGAAAGGGGTGGGGGATGGGTCATGGATTTGCTATAGCACGATAGAGTATCATCGGATGAATGCATGTATGAAATATGAAGGCGTTCCCTGTAAATAAACAGAAGTTACACAACATTTACCCCAACGTTAAGTTTATGAACATGCCAAGTGTGTGACCTTGACCTTGGGGTAAGGGTTGGGTGGTGGGTCGTGGATTTGCTACAGCATGATAGAGGATCATCTGAGGAATGCATGTATAAAATATCAAGGCGTTCCATGAAAGGAAACAGATGTTATAAGACATTTACCCCAACGTTATGTTTATGAATGTGCTAAGTTTGTGACGTTGACCTTGTGGTAAGGGTTGGGTGGTGGGTCATGGATTTGCTACAGCATGATAGAGGGTCATCTGAGGAATGCATGTATGAAATAACAAGGTGTTCCATGAAAGGAAACAGAAATTATAAGACATTGACCCCAAAGTTAAGTTTGTGCATACCGACGACGCCGGGGGTATGCCATAAGATCTTAGCTAAAAACTAACACGGACGGACGGAAAAATGGATGGATAGAATTACGAAAACTATATACCCTCAACATACAGTCAAACCTGTGCTAAAGACCACCTCCGAATAGCAATCACCTGGCTATAAAGGCCACACCTGTGTTGTCCCAATGGCACAATTACTATATAAATGACCCTGTGAATGAAGACCACCTGTGAACAAAGGCCAGATTTTTCACTTCCAATGGCTGGCCTTTATTCACAGGTTTTACTGTACTTTGTATGCCGGAGATATAATAACAACACCACTAATTTCTTTGGATATATTATTTATTTAAAAAGAATGCAAACGACCATCTTGGATGATCAAAATTTGTGTAGACAAAAGTGAAAATGGCTAGTTCTCTCAACTGGTCACTGTCCGACAAATCGGGCCTTAAATGTCCAGGCCTGTATGCAGAGGGGGTGCCCCCTTAACCCTTTCAACACCACAGGCCTGTATATTGGTATTGGCAAAACGTGTAGATCCAGATGAGCCGGCTCGTGACGAGCCGTCTCATCAGGATCTGCACTTTTTGCAAGTAATTTTCATAGTTTTAAGAACAAAAACACCCCATGTACTGGTCTATAAATCATTTTGTGATGATTGGATTGGTTGCAAAATTAACATATCAAAATCCATTCCGAGGTCTGTCCGTGGATGTGCAAAAAAACATTGTTGGCCCTTCGATAACGCACCCCAACCCCCAAATTAATTCCTGCGTACGGGCTATAGATAAGTATATTTTGATAAAGCCAACAAGCTCTATTTCCTCAGCAAGTCAAAATCATTATTTCCAAAAACTGCAGCTCATCTTGAATTGAATACTTTACAATTAATAGACACGGTGATTGTAAATTCAGGCATATGCCCCCCTTGCATAAGCAGAAACCAAATAAAATACTCTGTTGCTAAATACTCCAGATGTATAGGACGTACAGCCGGGTGCACGGAATCTCAAAGAGATCAGTTGTATCACCGGGCTCCGAAGTAATGCTGGGTTAAATCTATCGGCCTGGGACAAAATGCAATGTACAACAACACAAGATCTAAATTTTGGCTACTAATATTTCAGAAATGGGCATTTTGGATACTTCAAATTTCAGAAATGATTTGACAAAGTTTACAAATATTGGAGCAAATGTAAAATAGCAGTCTATTAACTTTACCACAACTATCAGCTAAATTTGGCTACTGGTTTCATAGCACCAGCTTAGAATATATCAATATTGTAGGTGGCGTTTTGTCCCAGGCCGACTGATTCGTCTCAGTTTGACTTCGATCCCCTGTGAGTGATATATCCCGAACAAACTATCTTCATATCTATATCAATACCCACTGACAATAGCAATATATTACAACACAAAATCTGCATATTGGGCATGTACAGTGGGGTCAGCGTTTAAGTGCACACACGAACGAACACGACAGGTTGGTTCCAACCTGTCGTGTTCGTTCGTGTGTGCATTTATACGCCGACCCCACTGTACATGGTAAACATCAACAACAATACAGAAATACAATACATTACACTGTAAACATCCATATTTGATGATAAAGTGGAACCTCTCTAACCAGACACCAAGAAAACACCTGTGATTTTATTTTTTTATGAGTTTCGTGGTCATTTATATCAAGTGATAATGTCTATTCGTGATCGCATAGCACACAAGTAAAGCTCAGAATGATTAAATGCCTGATTTACAGTGAAACCTCTCTAAGCCGGACAACCTGGGGACCTCCCAGGGTGTCCAGTTTCTAGAGGTTTCACTTATATATGTTTGTTTGTTTGTTTATTAGTGTTTAACGGCCTATCAACAGCTAAGGTCATGTAAGGCCGGGCAAACGGGTTCGATCACATTTTAACCTGCTGCATTGGGGGGAAAATCCCAAAATCAGAACAGAATATTCATCGAGAACAAATATATTCAGCCCTGAAATTAGAATAACCTGACCTGGTGTCAGGTCGATACCACACCATAATCACTTGGCCCCTTCCTCTAAAATAGGATTACGAATATCGTAATACTCACATAACCAGATTCAACTGTCGCATACAAAATGCCAAAGAATTATGTGAGGGCCAAACCAACGCTCCAGTCGGGATTCCGGTAAGGATGAACCCCGATCGTTAAATTACCCATCGCGTGCTCCCACCTGCCACCCACTATATATATTTGTGCACAAGGCAAAATAAAATGCCCTTACTGTGTACATACACACATAAACATGTGTTGCCAGTGATATGTCAGACCCCAGCAATATCTTGTGAACGGTGTGCTAATTTTACCAAGTCGGTTTATACAATCTCGTGGATTCAAGTAACTGGAGGGGTCGGTGGAATAATGGCAGACTCCAGATAAGCCTATTTCATCAACATTGCAAAGTATACTTTCCTAGCAAAGTATACTTTGAGGGAGAAATTTTCAATTTTATGATAAATTTATTAATTTTTATTATACTGAATTTATTACATTATCACAGCCAATGAAATAAATTCAGTATAATAATTCTGCATACTTTTAATCATGAAATATATGCATTTGTTAGTTCTACATGAAATAATGCATTTCAGGAAGAAAAATAAATGATTACTCCCTCAAAGTATACTTTGCTAGTAAAGTATACTTTGCCATGTTGATGAAATAGGCTACAGATAAGCGTTGTGTCTAAAGAGTATTGTACTCCCTGATTTCAAATTAAATGCATATTTTATTTTTACAAATGGATTATTGACTTTCTTCATTATTAAATAGGGAACGAATGATACAAAAACATAAAACAAATTTATACATTCACTTATTTGAGTGTATTATTACTTATTCACATATTTATACTGTAATAAAGTTGAAAATTTACTTAGTCGAGCCGCAAAAAGCAAACAGCGTTTGCAGCATTTGCAGCGTTTTCTTTTTGCAGCTCAACTCCTTCATGGAGTTAGACCCTATATTCCACTGACCACTTCAATTGAATCATCCGTGTTATTCACATTTAGATAGCTGTTTTCTTTGGAGAAATATGTAGAAGTCAAATCTGAGATGCGTTGTTTTGTGAATGATTTGTTCACCAATATGGCACATTCATAGCAACGTAGCGAGAAATAGGCATACATGCACTGGAATGGGGTTTAACAGCCCATCAACATGAAGTTGGGCCATTTGGTCAAATACAATGTACATATATACAGTTTAATCGACTGTTGACTAAATGAAATCACAGGCCGTGATCAGATAAAACCAGGGGCCTATTTCATCAACATTGCAAAGTATACTTTACTAGCAAAGTATACTTTGAGGGAGTAATCATTTATTTTTCCTGAAATGCATTATTTCATATAGAACTAACAAATGCACATATTTCATGATTAAAAGTATGCAGAATTATTATACTGAATTTATTACATTATCACAGCCATTAAATGGCTGTGATAATGTAATAAATTCAGTATAATAAAATTTAATAAATTTAAAAAAAAATTGAAAATTTCTCCCTCAAAGTATACTTTGCCAGTAAAGTATACTTTGCAATGTTGATGAAATAGGCTACAGGTTTGTCCTCGTGGCCAGTGGAGTCTGGTCAGGATCTACTCTGCTGACAAATTGGTCAGGGAAATACCGCGTGCACATCCTGCCAACAATCTCGAGTATTATCATGCTGTACGCGTGCCATATCTGATCAGGATTTACACTGGCCTAACATGAAACAAGCCTGTATTTGTGAGAACACGACCCAATGGTAAATGTGGTGTTAATGAAGCCAAAATAAAAACTATAAGCTACCAGCAGACACAACACAATTCAGAAAAAAAACCGGATAACTTGTAAACATCACTGATTGATTGGAGTTTTACATCCATTCAACATTACATGCATTGACTACATTTGTTTTTCATTTTGTTTCTAAATGTTAAGATATTTATTATGGTAGGCTGCAAATGGATGCAGTTGGTAATGAACGTATATCACAGTTTGATCGTATAATCGATAATTTGTTAAACAATGTATGTGTCTGTGACTGGAAAAATGGGGCTTATGGCATTTATGACGAGTGTAGTTCCTGATAAAATAGCACACTGCTGTAGCCTGATAACGATCAATACTGTTTTTTGGAAGCATGACGGGTGTTTCATTGACGGAATGGCGAACAGTATAGATCCTGATCAGACTGCGAATGCACAGGCTGATCTGGATCTACACGGGTCACAATTTCCATTTCCATTTCCCCAGTCACAACCACATATATTCAAATGTGCAGGTTGGGCCATCCGAGCAAACAAAGACTGGTAGACATGGCACAGGCAAAACTATTGGTTACCAAGAGACGACACACAAGTCAGATTTCATAAAGTTCCTTTTTCTGCACCAAACAAAAAGCTGATTGTTCGTTTGACTTGATTGTGTGTCCCACATCAACAGCTATGACTACTGTGTCAGGGCTTAAAATACTGAAAACATTTAGAATACGAGGATGGCCGCGGCTCGCATGTCGAGCCCGCAGAGGCATTTGATGGTCTCGGAGTGTATTTATTTGAAGTTTGATGCCCAATAAGCATGCAAGGTTTCAAGCAAATCTGACTTACGGTTATAGAGATAGTAGGTATGTGAAAACTTTAACGCAAATTTAGGCAGAAACTTTAACGCAAACTTGTCATTTGACCTTGACATAGGGGCACAGGGGCCGCATGAGTGGTACACAGAATGAATATATGGATGATGACTAATAAGCATATGAAGTTTCAAGTCAATGTGACTTAGGACTGCAGAGCTCTCATAAGGTTTGTTTGTTTATTGGGTGTTTAACGGCCTATCAACAGCTAAGGTCATGTAAGGCCGGGCAAACGGGTTCGATCCCGTTTTAACCTGCTGCATTGGGGGGAAAATTTCAAAATCAGAACAGAATATTTACATCGAGAAACAACATATTCAGCCCTGAAATTAGAATAACCTGACCTGGTGGCAGGTCCATACCACACCAAAGTCTCTTGGCCCCTTCCCCTAAAATAGGATTACGAATACTCGTAAGTTCTCATAAGGTATTTAAAAACTTTAACGCAGATTTCGGAACGCAAACTTCTAAGTCATTTGACCTTGGGCACAGGGGCCGCATGAGTGGGATACAGCATGAATATATGATGACTAATAAGTATATGAAGTTTCAAGTCAATGTGACTTAGGACTGCAGAGATATAAGGAATTTAAAAACTTTAACGCAGAACGCAAACTTCCAAGTCATTTGACCTTAACCTTGGGCACAGGGGCCGCATGAGTGGGATACAGCATGAATATATGGATCATGACTAATAAGCATATGAAGTTTAAAGTCAATGTGACTTAGGACTGCAGAGATATAAGGTATTTAAAAACTTTAACGCAGATTTTGGACGGACGGGACGGACGGACACCCAGACGTCATTGTGATCACTATGTCTCGCTTTCCGCACGCGGGCTCGACAAAAACAGATTTACTATCTGGGACCACAACACAATTACACCCTCCTGAAACCGCTGTGGACAATGCATAATGAGAATATCAGACGAACGTCTTTTACACCAAGTTTTTAATATCAGACAAGGCTAGAAAACATGTAGGAATTACGAGGCTTGCCGAGGAATTCCTACTGTTTCCGAGCCGAGCCTGATAAACTTGATATCAAAAGACAGTAGCATGGTATTTTATTTACCAGGTAACAGTTTATGCCAGTTTATGCTAGGAATTATAAACTTATCAAAGTATCGAGTCAGTTTTGTTTCTTTGTTTATTGGTTTAACGGCCTATCGACAGCTAAGGTCATGTAAGGCCGGGCAAACAGGTTTGATCCTGTTTTAACCTGCTGCATTGGGGAGTTTGTTTGTTTGTTGGGGTTTAACGGCCTATCAACAGCTAAGGTAATTTAAGTCCGGGTCAATGGGTTTAGTACTAAATCCCATATATTACCTGTACATGTACATGTTCAAGTACATATACAAATGAGGAGAAAATCCCAAAATCAGAATTGAATATTTACAGTAACAAAACTATATATTCAGCCCTGAATAAAAATAATCCTGATCTGATGCCAGGTCTTCACCACACCAGAATCACTTGGTCATCTCCCAAAAGCAGTAGGATCAGTAGTATTCTTACAAATTTTATGGGCAATAACCCAATTCAACTCCCAGGTAACAAAAGAGCCAAAGATAAAAACGTACCTGAGGGCCAAACCAGGCAAATCATGATTCATATAAGGAGGAACCCCACCGTTAATTTATACAGACCACTACCCACTGCTGCATTGGGGAGAAAATCCCAAAATCAGAACGGAATATTTACATCGAGAAAAAATATATTCAGCCCTGAAATTAAAATAACCCGACCTGGTGACAGGTCCATACCACACCAGTCACTTGGCCCAATGGCCTAAAATAGAATTACGAATAATCGTAATACTCACATAAGGGGCATAACCAGATTCAAATGTTACATACAAAATGCCAAAGAGGTATGTGAAGGCCAAACCTGGGGCACGTTTCACTAAATGTTGTACAACTAAAATATTTGTAAGTGCAAATTTATGATAGTCTGTAAATTTCACATTAACAATGTGTATTTGTAAACAATTATTGGATTTACATTTATTGAGCATAGGCGGCATATGCAGCCTATGCTCAATAAATGTAAATCCATCAATTGAAATTTACAGACTATAGTACATTTTAGTCGCACAAAGTTTAGTGAAACGGCCCCCTGGTCTCCAGTCGTAATTCCGGTAAGGATGAACCCTGATTGTTAAATTACCCATCGTGTGCTCCCACCTACCACCCACTAGCATCATGTCAGAGTATGTCGGTCGAAAAGGATGGAAATTTAACACTTAGAATGTTGGAAAAATTGGTCCTCAGATGTTATTTCAATTTCATTCCTTTTTCTTCCCTTGGTCAAATTTAACCCTTAGAATGCAGGAAAAAAATGGTCATCTACTGTTGTTTCAAATTTACTTTCTCATTAAAACATGCTTTGGCTGCTCTTTAGAATCACTTCCATTGGAAATGATTCTAAAGAGCTGCCAAAGATGTTATTTTTGTGAAAAAAGTAAATTAAAAATGAACCACAGACAACTAACTTTTAATTCAGCATGGTAAAGGTTAATCATGGGATGTGTATATGCTCTGACAGGGTTTTATAATATCTTGGCCATATAAAATTTACACAATATCTATTGTGTGATAAACTCGTCTGGATGCCGGTGTAATTCCATGACTTTAATGCCCAAATTGAGTTTGTGGTTGATTCCAAGTTCATTAGGGTGTCGATAA
The DNA here is from genome assembly GCA_029237695.1 of Conchocele bisecta. Taxonomy (NCBI): domain Eukaryota; kingdom Metazoa; phylum Mollusca; class Bivalvia; order Lucinida; family Thyasiridae; genus Conchocele; species Conchocele bisecta. Next base: position 2,887,015 of record CM055274.1, on the reverse strand, counting down.
TGCAAAAAAGCTTAGGTAAAACAATTTCCGACACCTAGAAGGCCTAAAATTCAAGATGGCCACCATCCCTTATGCAAATAAGGATAATGGTACGTCTGAAGAAATTAATTACCAATGTTGATGATGTTTTACAGTCTATTCCAGATGTTTCAAAAACGGCCGAGAGCAGTGCACTATATACCTTAACCCTTTCAACCCGAAATCCCGCTATATCGGTTTATACAAAAAGTGCAGATCCAGATGAGCCGGCTCGTAACGAGCCGTCTCATCAGGATCTGCACTTTTTGAAGGTAATTTTAATATTTTTGAAAACAAAAACACCCCCTTTTCATAAATGGACGAATCTGAAAATCATTTTGTGACCATTGGATTGGTCGATACATTAGCATATCACAGTCCATTCCAGTTCCTTAGGGTTGAAAGGGTTAATAACAATACACGGGTAACAAGACTAAACAATGATATTGATCACCACAGCCCGGTTTATTCTACAAACTAGAAACAAAAACATTTTCTACATATTCGCCAACTTCAGAAAAATGTCGTACCTCAACCCCTACAACGCTTTTGGAATAAATAATATTGTCAGCCGTTTCTTATATGTGGCTGCGACTGTGGAGTGCATGGGTTTTGCGACCAGTGTAGATCCAGATCAGCCTGTGCATCCGCACAGTCTGATAAGGATCTGCACTGTTCACCATTCCATCAATAACACATGTCACATTTCTAACAGGCAACATAGATCGTTATCAGGCTACAGGAGTGTGCTATTTGATCAAGAGCTACACTGGTCACAAATAAACGCCACTTCTCCCGTCACATGCGGTTTGTGGCCTTTGCGACCAATCACGTCTTCTTGGGGGAAACATAGATTTCTATTTGCTCTTAATCTGCTGTTACATGCATTCAGCCTGGTAAGGATATATAATTCTATGTAGCAACAGAGTAGGCGTTACAGTGACAGAATAGTCAACAGTGTCACCCCTGATGGCACTGCGTGAATGTGCAGGCTGCTCTGGGTATACACTTTTCACAAAAAAACAGATCTACAGTCACTGCCACTGTCTGAACATGTTTTCATAGCCACGAGTAGAGTAGAATTCTCCATTCAAGATGATTGACATTTGTTGTGGAACGTCTTTTCAAGAAATGTCGAGAACAAAAGTGAAATCCTACCCTTCAGATTGCTCATTACCGGCAACGAGCTCTAGCTCTATATCACCCCTTCAATGGATCCAAAAACATCTGTAACTTATGCCCAATTTTTAATATGGCTGTGACTGCGAAAATGGAGCTTATGGCATTTGCGACCAGTGTAGTCCCAGACCAGACTGCGCAGATGCGTAGTCTGATCAGGACCTGCACTGTTTGCCATTCAGTCAATGAAACTGTGGATGCCCCTAACAAACCATACCGACCCGTATGAGGCTACAGGAATAAGTGAGCAGATCAGTAGCCTATTTCACCAACATTGCAAAGTATATGTATACTTATCTAGCAAAGTATACTTTGAGGGACAAATTTTCCATTTAAAGATAAATTTATTAATTTTTACTATATTGAATTTATTACATTATCACAGCCATGTTGGCTGTGATAATGTAATAAATTCAGTATAATAATTCTGCATACTTTCAATCATCAAATACATGCAGTCATTAGTTCTGTATGACATAATGCATTTCGGGGATAATAAATGATCACTCCCTCAAAGTATACTTTGCGAGAGAAGTATACTTTGCAATGTTGGTGAAATAGGCTACAGGAGCTAGACTGGCCTCAGATATCATAAGCCTCATTCCTCCAGTCACTGCCCAAATAATGACTAGAGCCTACGCAGTGGCAACCTCAGGTGCCAAGCGGGATATAAACGCCACAATTTTCGTAACGATGTTCCTCACAAACAGCGGGCACTGGGGTTTGTTACACACATACTCCACTGTCACCCTCAGTTCCATAAATAACGTCCTGAAACAGAAATAGAACAATGTTTTGGATTGAGCGATTGAATGGGGTGTCATGTTCGTTACACAGCCAGGTTATATGAGACAAACCATGGGATTTTGTACCTAAGAACTTTAATATAAGAAGATGTGAGATTTTTCATGAAAACTATTGATAAAATTTACGATATTTTCCGTAAAAGACATCAAAAGTTGTTTATAGCAGAATAGAATTTTGCCATTTGCTATGAAAATTTCACCAAATTCGACTTTCATTGTCTAATATGTAGATGGTAAAACTTGTATCGGGCGAAAGTCAGGTTGATGTGCCACGCCTAGAAAACTTGCTTGAATTTTGAGGCCTAACAAGCATATTCTTCCATTTCCAAGTGTTTAACCCTTTGAACCCGAAATCCCGCTAGATCGGTTTATGCAAAAAGTGCAGATCCAGATGAGCCGGCTCGTATCGAGCCGTCTCATCAGGATCTGCACTTTTTGAAAGTAATTTTCATATTTCTTACAACAAAAACACCCCCTTTTCATAAATGGACGAATATGAAAATCATTTTGTGACCATTGGATTGGTCGGAACATTAGCATATCACAGTCCATTCCAGTTCTTTAGGGTTGAAAGGGTTAACTCATTAACTAGACAACAAAAGACAACACAATTATTTTCTATTGAGCAGGCAAGAGAATAGGATTTTGTGATAAATGCCTGCTGTATAGCTCCATTATCAGTTGTATAGGTAACGGTTGTAATGGTAACAGTTGCACATGTAACGGTTGTGTAGATAACGTTTGTGTAGGTAACGGTTGTACAGGTAACAGTTGTATATGTAATGGTTGTGTTAACGTTTGTGAGGTAACGGTTGTACAGGTAACAGTTGTATATGTAATGGTTGTGTAGATAACGTTTGTACAGGTAACAGTTGTATATGTAATGGTTGTGTAGATAACGTTTGTGTAGGTAACGGTTGTACAGGTAACAGTTGTATATGTAATGGTTGTGTAGATAACGTTTGTGTAGGTAACGGTTGTACAGGTAACAGTTGTATATGTAATGGTTGTGTAGATAACGTTTGTATAGGTAACGGTTGTAATGGCAACAGTTGCACATGTAACGGTTGTGTAGATAATGTTTGTGTAGGTAACGGTTGTACAGGTAACAGTTGTACAGGTAACAGTTGTATATGTAATGGTTGTATAGATAACGGTTGTATAGGTAACAGTTGTAATGGTAACAGTTGCACATTAGTTAACGGTTGTGTAGATAATGGTTGTATAGATAACGGTTGTACAGGTAACAGTTGTATATGTAATGGTTGTATAGGTAACGGTTGTACAGGCAACAGTTGTATATGTAATGGTTGTATAGATAACGGTTGTACAGGTAACAGTTGTATATGTAATGGTTGTATAAGTAACGGTTGTACAGGTAACAGTTGTATATGTAATGGTTGTATAGGTAACGGTTGTACAGGTAACAGTTGTATATGTAATGGTTGTATAGATAACGGTTGTACAGGTAACAGTTGTATATGTAATGATTGTATAGGTAACGGTTGTACAAGTAACAGTTGTATATGTAATGGTTGTATATGTCACAGGGTCTGATATGTTTACCTGTGACTATATGGTAATTCAACATGCGCCACTATTAATATATAATGTTCACTTTATGTTTATGTCACGTGAATCGTTACGTATTGTTCTTGTCGTCCATTTTGTTGCTTGTCTGTATTTCATTTGTCCACACATGTCATGTGTTACGTCTCGTTGTATGTTTATTTCCCGTACTGTGACGTCATAGCCTGTATGTATGTTGATTGGATGTAGCCATGCATGCGTAAACTGTAATTCTCCGCGCATTAGCCTTCAGCCGGTCATTCAACACCGATACATGGAATCAACTAGTCGTAGCCATAGCTAGTGCATGATTATAATATTTATTTACATACAATATTATACAATATACTTTCGGTAAGTGAGCGCCTTATATATAGCTCTGGTATATTTGAATTGCTTCATGCCTTTTCAGCGTTCCAGCATTTTACAACCTATTCCTATTCCGGTCTATTATGGGTCTCACTGTTATTGCGCGTGCATACCACCACCAGGCTTATATACATGTCCCGTTCCATCCCGTCTAAATGTAAATGTCCGTGTATTGTATATTCGTTTGTTTTGTTTGTTTATTGGTGTTTAATGGCCTATCAACAGCTAAGGTCATGTAAGGCCGGGCAAACAGGTACGATCACGTTTTAACCTGCTGCATTGGGGGAAAATCCCAAAATCAGAACGGAATATTTACATCGAGATACAACATATTCAGCCCTGAAATTAGAATAACCTGACCTGGTGCCAGGTCCATACAGCACCAAAGTCACTTGGCCCCTTCCCCTATTTAAAAGTATTGTATTGTATATTCGTATTCACGTTACCCGGTCCACGAGAAAACCTGACCCCGACTATTCGCAGAGCGCCTAAATTTATCGCCTGCTTATGCTCATCTTTTATACTCGTCACCCATAATATACTGTAAATATATATTCACATATATATATATACATGTATATACATACAAATACACAACCAGGACTGAACCCACAGTGTGGACTGTTTCTTTATTCTCCATGCACCTGTGACATATCAGTAACGGTTGTACAGGTAACAGTTGTATATGTAATGGTTGTATAGGTAATGGTTGTACAGGTAACAGTTGTATATGTAATGGTTGTATAGGTAACGGTTGTACAGGTAACAGTTGTATATGTAATGGTTGTATAGGTAATGGTTGTACAGGTAACAGTTGTATATGTAATGGTTGTATAGGTAACGGTTGTACAGTAACATTGTATATGTAATGGTGTATAGATAACGGTTGTACAGGTAACAGTTGATATGTAATGGTTGTATAAGTAACGGTTGTACAGGTAACAGTTGTATAGTAATGGTTGTATGATAACGTTGTACAGGTAACAGTTGTATATGTAATGGTTGTATAAGTAACGGTTGTACAGGTAACAGTTGTACTGTAATGGTTGTATATAACGGTTTGTATAGGTAACAGTTGTAGTAATGGTTGTATAAGTAACGGTTGTACAGGTAACAGTTGTATATGTAATGGTTGTATAAGTAACGTGTACAGTAAGTTGTATATGTAATGGTTGTATAGGTAATTGTTGTACAGGTAACAGTTGTATATGTAATGGTTGTATAAGTAACGGTTGTACAGGTAACAGTTGTATATGTAATGGTTGTATAGGTAACGGTTGTACAGGTAACAGTTGTATATGTAATGGTTGTATAGGTAACGGTGCCCACCTGCAGTACGGGTTTCTCCGCGAGGCGTATCTCAGTGTGAGGAATCGGTAGTACACAAACGGGTGGAATAGTGTACACTTTCCCCTGAAACACAGAAACACTGCGTGTATAAACATGATAAAGCAACAATATATACTGTAAATAGCATCAATAGTTGACATAGAGTTCCTTATTTTTACACCACTGAGCTATTCCAACATACAGTTAGCCGAACATACATTGTTGAATGTATCTCACCATGTACCAATTAGTAACAACCTGTCAGCTCAATTATCAAATAACTATCTTACACTCTGGCTCCGACTTTAATACTGGCAAATATAGATGGTGCCATCTCAACAGAATGTGCGAGTGTTCTGTGGCTATATAGGCATGTCGGATGGTGGTTACATGCACAGCTCTGTCACAATAGTCATGAATATACTCACCCGAATGTCATAAATATTAGCGCTGGCATGAGGAATATTTCTGCACATGCGATAAATCGGAGAATGCTGACTTGCTTCTCCTGTATCTTGGCCACTGTATTCCGTATAATCATCATGGACGTAGGGCCCAGAATCTGTAATATGTCATTGTAAGTTCATACTAGTGCATCCCTCTCCCCAAGATATGTAATGAAAATTGGATTCAGAAATAAAACCGAGAAACTGTTGCCCGTCGGAATAAAATGCCCCAGGAAAATGTACTTTGTTCGGAGCAACTGTATAATAGTATTGTCATTTTTCCACGTTAGTATTGTCATTTTGGCTACTAATTTCAATCTGGAATGCAATGGGTCAAGGTGGGAGTTGCCATTCTTGCATGTTACACATCTCTGGACGTGGCCAATGCATTCCAAAGGGCATTCAACTTGTACTCCTTTCATCCGGAGGATACAACTATAAACATGGGACAAAGTTACATTTCACTCCGGACATATTCTGATCAGTACAGTAGTTATGTCCACAGATAAATCCTGATGTTTGCAAACAGTGTAGATCCAGATGAGCCGGCTCATAACGAGCCTTCTCATCTGGATCTGCACTGTTTGTGAATAGTTTGATCTTTTACAAAATCAATTTAGGAAATCAAGAGGCTAAGACAGAAAAAAAGTAACTGAATGGGTGTAACTTCCCAGCAACAGCTAAGGTCATTTAGGGACGGTACCTCAGTTTCAAGTCTCATCTGACAGACCAGTGGGATGGAAATACTATGAAACAATTTTTGATGCTCAAGGCAAGGTTTGAACCCACAACCCCTGGTATTGAAGTCCCGTGCTCTAATCTCTTGACCACAACCCATCCTTAGAGGCCAAGACAGAGCGGCAATTATAAAATAGCTATCAATGCCTATCAAGAATCACAAGTGTAAACACATAGGCAAATGCCTGTATGTACCAGTACGAGACTTACCGGAGGTGATAAAACTCCCCCATTCTGACCTTAGACGGGTCCCACTGAGCCAGCATATACTTATATATGTAGTTGTAATAATAATACACAGGTAGCATATAGTAGGCCCACTTGGACAAGTCGAATGGCAGCATGGAGTGGGCAGTGAGGGAGCAGGAGGGGAGTTGGGGATGTGGTGCAAGTTCAATCGCCTGTGCACTTACATTGAGTAGGTTCTTTGTGTAGTTACAGGCGTGTAGAAGGGCAAACAGGAACACAGGTACCAGAGACACTGACACTTGCTCAGGAAACTATACACGATACAGTGGGCACGAAAAAGTGGAAGCGAATGGGTTTTAACAAAAATGTCTTCATGCTCAATTGTGACACTCACACGGACATCATTTGTTAACATCATGTGACGTCATTCAACCAATGAAATTTCAGCGAAAGTAGTTTTCGAAAATAGATGGACACCGACTACAATAATACCAATTGTTGTATGGTCCCACATAGTATGGAAATTAACATACAGTGGAACCTGGGTTCGATCTCACATATAACCTGCTGCATTCGTTAGATGCGGGATCAAACCGGTTGGCCCGGCCTTAAATGACCATAGCTGTTGATAGGCCGTAAACACCAATAAACAAACAAATGGGAACACACTGCAGTATTTAAATTAATGCAGCAACGTAATGTTCCCATTTGTTTGTTTATTGGTGCTTAACAGCCTATCAACATTTGTAAGCTGACAAGCCAAACATAGTGCTGATACAGCAACGAGAGCAACTGTGAAGGATACTGGTGAGCGAGTTGCTGTTGAGGAAGATGATGCAGTAGAACAGGTAGTGGCAGCTGTCCTCGGCGAAGAGCTGGCTGATGAAGACACGGCTCAGCTGGAAGTTGGGCAGGCGCTGGTGGAGTCGCAGGGCGCTGGTGGCCGCACTGCTGATCAACGCCCGCTGGTAGAAACTGTTCGAACTGCCGCTGCAATAAGGAATAAAGCCATGTGCTGTTGCATTTACTGTGGTACGAAAGAACTCCTCACAAACTTTAAACAGACCAAACATACCACAGTAAATGCAAGAGCACATGGATTTGGTACTTACTTTAGGTTTTATTTTATGATAGTTTTCAAAAATGGAAATAATCAAAAATGGTGTTAAAATCAGAAATCATTATATTATACACATTGTTTTAAAGTCACTCTTTTTATTAAATTTTCAACCACATGGTCTTTATCAAAATAGTATGAAAATGTATCGGCAGTCCTATGTGAAGTCCATAGTGTGGCAGTAAACCGGATGTTATGAGCTGGACGTCATGACGTCGTGCGAGCCCAGGCCATACGTCAAACATGACGTCCGGCTCATAACATCCAGTTTACTGCCACACTATGGACGTCATATAGGACTGCCGATACATTTTCATACTATTTTGATAAAGACCATGTGGTCGAAAATTTAATAAAAAGAGTGACTTTAAAACAATGTGTATTAAATGTGCTTCCCTTCGGAGGTTATTGGAAATCATTATATTATATTTTATTTTATGCCATGTTGTTGCAATTCATGGAACAGTGCCGTACAATAGCATGACTTTATTGACAAATTCGTAGAGATTAACGACGGGGAAAAAACATCAACAATTCAATAAATGTACTTGGATATAAACACAATACGTTGAATGAACGTATCCACTACAAATTTATGGATGGCGTAAATATACATGTAGAAAGGCTGGAGATGGGCAGGACTTGCTGTGAAAACATTAACCCTTTGAACCTGAAAGCCCGCTATAGCGGTTTATGCAAACAGTGCAGATCCAGATGAGCCGGCTCGTAACGAGCCGTCTCATCAGGCTCTGCACTTTTTGAAAGTAATGTTCATAATTTTTAGAACAAAAAAATACCCCCTTTTCATAAATTGACTAGTTTGAAAATCATTTTATGATGATTGGGACTAAAATTAACATATCAAATTCCGTTCTAGTTACTTAAGCGTGAAAGGGTCAACCAAATGTGTTTTGATATATGTAAACAAGAGATGGTTCAAATGAGTGGTCATAACATATACTTCCATGTATACACGAAAGATTGATTTGATTTACGAGTGTTTAACGGCCTATCAACAGCTACGGTCATTTAAAGCCGGGGGTATAAACGAAAAAGAAATATTTATTTTATTTTCGAGAAAAACTATTTCTTCTCGGCATAGAATGGTTATGGTACGGGTACCCTGCCCTGCCTCGCGTGTACGCACCCAAAGAACGGCAGCAGGAACATGACGCTGCAGATGACGGTGAACATTCGGGTGGCCCAGAGTGCCGCGTCCACTTGTTACTCATCATGTAGCCCTGAAAACAATCAATTTGGCCATTTGTAACAGACCAAATGGTACCCCTGAAAACAATCAAGTCGGCCACTCATAATGGACTAAATGGTAGCCCTAAAAATAAACAGGTTGGCTACTTATAACGATTGATTGGGGTTTTACGTCTGTTCAAAAGCAAGGTCAAATATAGATGGAAATGCACCTGGATCACTTAGGCCAGGGCTCCAGATAAAGAATTAGTAATTGAGTATTGTCACTCCATCATTTCTCAAGCAATTGTGTATTTCAAAATTGGGTAAAATAAAATCACACTACTACTTACATATAAACAGACAGCAACTATTGAATAGTTTGCTTCGAAATGAAAACATGTCTTGGCATTTCATTAGAATTGTCTCCTTGGAGACAATTCTAATGAAATACCAAGACGTGTTTTCATGAAAAATAAGAAAAATAGACTATACTTGTGGTTTGTTTATTGTTTTCTGCAGCATTATAAAGGTACCACAATTTTTTCATTGCTTTTTGATACTCGCTACATCTGATTTCAATTGGCTTTTTGGCAATTTTAATTGGGTATTTAAGCAAATACGCAGCTTAACTGGAGCTGAATTAGGCTTGAAACTCGGTAAAGTTTAAAATTGAGATACAACTTGTGAAGGACGGAATATAAATTAAATGGCGTGTAACGTGTTATAGCCCGTTTATGAACCACCAAGACAAAAGGGGGAAATATTGAGTTTTCACCGGAGTATGTCGAAAGTAGTCAGCATACTTGCGCAGGGATTCCGCTGGCAATCACCACTTTCGCAATTGGCGATAAAAATAAACAATTGGCGATTTTTTTTTTACAATTTTCGAGAAAAAAAATAAGAAAAAATAATAATTTTTTTTTTTTTTTTTTCGAAAATTGTATTTTTTTATCACCAATTTTTTGAAGTGGTGATTTTTTTATTTTTCCCAGCGGAATCCCTGCTTGCGTATCATGATACCGATCATAAAATGTTTTTACCAATACAAAATATCCTCTATGCGCCTGTCTGATCTCTGCTGCTCAATTTCAGTCATCAGGAAAGGCACTATTTGATTTATACACGAAATTAATTTTTTTTACAAAAGGACCATTTTACTGATCAATGAACATTAGCATGGAATATTCTACTAGTACAATTATTTGTGACTGTGACTGGAGAAATGGGGCTTATGGGATTTATGACCAAATAGCACTCTCCTGTAGACTGATAACAATACATATTCCTTGTTAAAAGCATGAAGGGTTTCATTGATGGAATGCCACACGATGGATCTACACTGGTCGCAAAACTCATAAGACCTATTTCTACAAGTCGCAGCTGCATTTAAGTTACAGGAACGAAAGTGATCTATATCAGGGATTCCGCTGGCGATCGCCACTTTCGCAATTGGCGATAAAAATAAACAATTGGCGATAAAAAATTACAATTTTCCAAAAAAAAATAAAAAAAATTTTCCGAAAATTGTAATATTTTATCGCCAAATTGTTTTATTTTTTTTGAAGTGGCAATTTTTTTATTTTCCCCAGCGGAATCCCTGCATTATCCATGCTGCGAGAAAGACTACCATGATGGTATTTGCCGGCCTCTGCTGGCCGGGTGGTGGCTGATCTGTCGCGTTCCCTCCGGACTGATCCCCGTTTGTGTCGGCTCTTTCCTCAGACTCGGCCATTGTCGTTGTCACCGACTGCTGAAAACAGAACAGCAATAAAACCAATTAAACAAGATATGTTTCCCTGTATATTCATCCCACTACGATTCCATTTAACAATGTAAGAGTGTGAAGTAACCAAACTGACAAATAAGCAACTTTTAAGCCAGAAGTCCCATTTATAAAATACATGAATATAACAAAGAGTGGTGAATATTACTGAGGCCCGTTTCACTAAACTTTGTACGACTAAAATGTTCTAAAGTGCAAATTTAGGATCGTCTGGAAATTTCAATTGATGGATTTACAAGAAAACATTGTTAATGTGAAATTTACAGACTATCATAATTTTGCCCTTACGAACATTTTTGTCGTACAAAGTTTAGTGAAATGCCCCCTGGTGCTTATATATGCGGGCCTGGTAGCAAATAGGTGATATCACCCATTCAAATAGGTGATATCATCCATTCGAATAGGCAATATCATGTATTTGAAGTGATGATATCATCAATTTGAATGCATGATATCATCACTTCAAATTAAATAGGTGATATCATCCATTCGAATAGGTGATATCATCCATTTGAATAGGTGATATCATCCATTTGAAGTGATGATATCACAAAGTGCTATTAAAGTCTAAAACGGCGCCCCATAAGTATGGGGTCTTGTATCTCCGAATATTTGGGTGAAAAAAACCCACTGATATATATATAATCCTGAAAGGTCGCGTCGCAGTATGGAAAGATAGCTGCTAGTCACTCTGGTATTCTGGTTACAGGTGTTATTAGTGTCAAACATATGTGTCAAAGATGCAGCTGGGCTCTCATGCGAAGCATAAGTCTTATGTAGATTTTCTGTTCACATGTAACATTAATGCAGGTGTGCCTTTGAACTCAAGTGAGACACTGGGACAATTGTTCACCAGTCAATCACGGCAAAACTTGCACCAGAGTTCTCACGCTACTAGTTTTTTATTTCTTGCTATATTTGGATTATTTCTTCTTTTGTAATAACACGATTAACCATTTCTTGATAGCAGTCTCCGTGAAAGTCGTTGGTCCGTCAGACAAGTCCGTTAAAATTGTGGCCGGTCGAGGGTAAACCGGAAGTTGCCGGACCGAATGTCAGACTATAACAAGAGCTCCGCGGAGCAAAATGTCCCGCCTCGCGCAGTTTGATAGTATATATGGAGCTTGTAATAACCTTGGGGTTAGTGAGTAACATGGGCTTTCTGTAGAATGATGCGGGATGTTGTTACAAAGGCATGTATGGAATATTAAAGCATAAACTGAGCGTTGACTTTTCCAAACATGGAAATTTCTAATTCAGTGACCTTGACCTTTGAGGTTAGCGGGCACCATGGGCTTTCTGTAGAATGATGCGGGATGTTGTTACAAAAGCATGTATGGAATATTAAAGCATAAACTGAGCGTTAACTTTTGCAAACACGCAAATTTCTAATTCAGTGACCTTGACCTTTGTGGTTAGCAGCCACCATGGGATTTCTGTAGAATGATGCGGGATGTTGTTACAAATGCATGTATGGAATATTAAAGCATAAACTGAGCGTTAACTTTTGCAAAGACTGAAATTTCTAAGTCAGTGACCTTGACCTTTGGGGTTAGCGGGCACCATGGGCTTTCTGCAGAATGATGCGGGATGTTGTTACAAATGTATGTATGGAATATTAAAGCATAAACTGAGCGTTAACTTTTCCAAACACGGAAATTTCTAAGTCAGCGACCTTGACCTTTGGGGTTTGCGGGCACCATGGGCTTTCTGTAGAATGATGCGGGATGTTGTTACAAAATGCATGTATGGAATAATAAAGCAAAAACTGAGCATTAACTTTTCCAAACACGGAAAGTTCTAAGTCAGTGACCTTGACCTTTGGCGTTAGCGGGCATCATGGGCTTTCTGTAGAATGATGCAGGATGTTGTTACAAATGCATGTATGGAATATCAAAGCATAAACTGAGCGTTAACTTTTCCAAACATGGAAATTTCTAAGTCAGTGACCTTGACCTTTTGGGTTAGCGGGCAACATGGGCTTTCTGTAGAATGATGCAGGATGTTGTTACAAATGCATGTATGGAATATTAAAGCATAAACTGAGCGTTAACTTTTCCAAACATGGAAATTTCTAAGTCAGTGACCTTGACCTTTTGGGTTAGCGGGCAACATGGGCTTTCTGTAGAATGATGCGGGATGTTGTTACAAATGCATGTATGGAATATCAAAGCATAAACTGAGCGTTAACTTTTCCAAACCCGGAAATTTCTAAGACAGTGACCTTGACCTTTGGGGTTAGCGGGCACCATGGGCTTTCTGTAGAATGATGCAGGACGTTGTTACAAATGCATGTATGGAATATTAAAGCATAAACTGAGCATTAACTTTTCCAAACACGGAATGTTCTAAGTCAGTGACCTTGACCTTTGGCGTTAGCGGACACCATGGGCTTTCTGTAGAATGATGCGGGATGTTGTTACAAATGCATGTATGGAATATTAAAGCATACATAAATTGAGCGTTAACTTTTCCAAACACGGAAATTTCTAAGTCAGCGACCTTGACCTTTGGGGTTTGCGGGCACCATGGGCTTTCTGGAGAATGATGCGGGATGTTGTTACAAATGCATGTATGGTATATTAAAGCATTCCATTGAGGGAAACAGAAGTTACAATGAATTAACCTGAGCGTTAAGTTTTAGAAACAGAGCTAAACGCAAAAACTTAACGTTGAATGCATGTGAAAAGTAGGTCAATCAACCATGAAAACTAGGTCAAGGTCACATGGGCTCCCTCTGTGTGAGATGGTTACACCACAGTGTTGATGTATACCAAGTATGGAGGTCGTAGGTGTTATAGTTTTCTGGAAACTGACCTAAACGCAAAAACTTAACATGAAATGTTGACGCCGCCGACGACGACGCCGCCGACGACGCCGCCGACGCCGCTGCCGACGACGCCGACGGAAAAGCTATACCTATGTCCCGCTTCTGCTAAAGCAGGCGGGACAAAAATAATAATATTTTTTTTACTTTTCTAAGATTCAATCAAATCAAAGCTTCCTTTGGTATGCCCTTCTGGTGCTAGCTAGCTTTACTTATATGATATACTTAAAAAAGCTCTTAAATATCTCACAAAATCAATTTTATTTTTATAAATGTTTTTTCCGGTCTCGTGAATGTTTTTCCGGTCTAGTAAGAATTTAACGTTTACCAGACCGAATATTCTGTAAATTATTTACAGTTACGCGGAAACAGCCACTACATTTACATTTCCTGTCATATCATTAATATTATTGTATTTTAGCTGTCACTGTTTTTTATTTCTTGCTATATTTAGGCGATTCCTTTTGTAACTAGATGGCCGCGGCCTGCATGTCGCGCCTTGGGGCGAGACATGGACACAAACAAAAGAGATATAGTAGACAGAAAAACTTTAACCGGACACACGTACGTACGCCAAAGTGCCGACTATATCGCGCTTTCCGCAAGTGGGCGCGACAAAAACTTTAACCAAAAATTTCAAAGTAATTAGACCTTGACATTGGGCCGCACGGGAGGGGGGTAGAATGAAAATATAGATGATGATAAACACCCATGTGAAGTTTCAAGGTAATGGGCAAAGCAGGTGCAGAGATATAGTACATGAAAAAACTTTAACCAAAAAGTTTAACAAAAAACCTCAAAGTAATTTGACCTTGACATTGGGCACAGGGGCCGCACGGGTGGTAGGGGGGTAGAATGAAAATATGGATGATGATAAACAGGCATGTGAAGGTTCAAGGTAATGGGCAAAGTAGATGCATATATATATAGTACATGAACAAACTTTAACCAAAAACTTTAACCAAAAAGTTCAAAGTAATTTGACCTTGACATTGGGCACAGGGGCCGCACAGGTGGGGGGTAGAATGAAAATATGGATGATGATAAACAGGCATGTGAAGGTTCAAGGTAATGGGCAAAGTAGGTGTATAGATATACAACACGAAAAAACTTTAACCAAAAAGTTAAAAGTAATTTGACCTTGACATTGGGCACAGGTGGGGGGTAGAATGAAAATATGGATGATGATAAACACCCATGTGAAGTTTCAAGGTAATGGGCAAAGCAGTTGGAGAGATACAGCATAACGAAAAACTTTAAAGCCCCTATACGGCTCAAGTTGCCGAATTTGGCCTCCTATTGGGTTTTCCCACACATAAATCCAACAGGTTTCTATTTACACACACTTTGAAACTGTTTGCATTAATTTTGGTACAAAAATGAGTTTATAGTCGATGAAAATATCAATATTTGTTGATAAACAAACAGCAGGTGCGTGTTTCAAAGCCCGATCAATTTTCCGATAGACGCTCGGGTCAACTCCTCAACTCCCCGATTCGCGGCCGATGAATTCCGATAGCCGGAGTTTATCGACTCGCTTCCGAGCCAAAGCCGTTGGGTTACGGAAATGAAATTGTCAATATTGACATTTTGCACTGAGTGGTACACAAAACAAGTTTTTGTTGTCTTCACATTGCGATTAAGATGTAAATCTCAAGACTTGAGATGTATCTATTAGGCAGTATATGTTAGTTTTGTGTACTAAATCAGTTGCCAAACATGTTTTTGTGTTTGAAAAAATCGGAAAATTGTAATACTGAGCCGTTCAGGGCCTTTAACCAAAAAACTTAACCAAAAACTTTAACCGGACACACGTATGTACGTACGTACGCCAAAGTGCCGACTACATCGCGCTTTCCGCAAGTGGGCGCGAACTTTAACCAAAAACTTCAAAGTAATTTGACCTTGACATTGGGAACAGGGGCCACACGGGTAAGAATTTAACGTTTACCAGACCGAATATTCTGTAAATTATTTAGTTACGCGGAAACAGCCACTACATTTACATTTCCTGTCATATCATTAATATTATTGTATTTTAGCTGTCACTGTTTTTTATTTCTTGCTATATTTAGGCGATTCCTTTTGTAACTAGATGGCCGCGGCCTGCATGTCGCGCCTTGGGGCGAGGCATGGACACAAACAAAAGAGATATAGTAGACGGAAAAACTTTAACCGGACACACGTACGTACGGACGGACGTACGCCAAAGTGCCGACTATATCGCGCTTTCCGCAAGCGGGCGCGACAAAAACTTTAATTTTGACCTCGACCAATTGGGGAACCCATGGCACGGGTGGGTGGAGGGTAGAATGAAAAAATAATGGATGATGATAAAAGGCCTTGTTGAAGGTTCAAGGTTAATGGGCAAAGTAGGGTGCCTGAGATAAGAATTACATGAAAAAACGTTAACCAAAAACTTTGGTTAAAAACCAAAAACTTCCAAAAGTAATTTGACCTTGACATTAGGGAAAGGTGGGGCCACACGGGTGGGGGGTAGAAGATGAAAAATCTGGATGATGAAAAATAAACACCCCACCCATTGTGAATGTTTCAAAGGTAAATGGGAAAAAAGCAGTTTGGAGAGATATAGTATAACGAAAAACTTTAACCAAAAAACTTAACCAAAAAACTTTAACCAAAAACTTTAACCAAAACTTCAAAGTAATTTGACATTGGGCACAGGGGCCGCACGGGAGCGGGGTAGAATGAAAATATAGATGATGATAAACACCCATGTGAAGTTTCAAGGTAATGGGCAAAGCAGGTGCGTGTTTCAAAGCCCGATCAATTTTCCGATAGACGCTCGGGTCAACTCCTCAACTCCCCGATTCGCGGCCGATGAATTCCGATAGCCGGAGTTTATCGACTCGCTTCCGAGCCAAAGCCGTTGGGTTACGGAAATGAAATTGTCAATATTGACATTTTGCACTGAGTGGTACACAAAACAAGTTTTTGTTGTCTTCACATTGCGATTAAGATGTAAATCTCAAGACTTGAGATGTATCTATTAGGCAGTATATGTTAGTTTTGTGTACTAAATCAGTTGCCAAACATGTTTTTGTGTTTGAAAAAATCGGAAAATTGTAATACTGAGCCGTTCAGGGCCTTTAACCAAAAAACTTAACCAAAAACTTTAACCGGACACACGTACGTACGTACGTACGCCAAAGTGCCGACTACATCGCGCTTTCCGCAAGTGGGCGCGACAAAAACTAATTTGACCTCGACATTGGGCACAGGCACGGGTGGAGGGTAGAATGAAAATATGGATGATGATAAACAGGCATGTGAAGGTTCAAGTTAATGGGCAAAGTAGGTGCATAGATAGTACATGAAAAAACGTTAACCAAAAACTTTAACCAAAAACTTCAAAGTAATTTGACCTTGACATTGGGAACAGGGGCCACACGGGTGGGGGTAGAATTAAAATATGGATGATGATAAACACCCATGTGAAGTTTCAAGGTAATGGGAAAAGCAGTTGGAGAGATATAGTATAACGAAAAACTTTAACCAAAAAACTTAACCAAAAAACTTTAACCAAAAACTTTAACCAAAAACTTCAAAGTAATTTGACATTGGGCACAGGGGCCGCACGGGAGGGGGGGTAGAATGAAAATATAGATGATGATAAACACCCATATGAAGATTCAAGGTAATGGGCAAAGCAGTTGCAAAGATATAGTATAACAAAAAACTTTAACCAAAAAATTTAACCAAAAACTTTAACCGGACACACGTACGTACTATATCGCGCTTTCCGCAAGCGGGCGCGACAATAACAAGATTAACCATTTCCTGGATAGGCTACTTTTCAGAAAGAAATATGCACATTTTCTGTTTCGTATGATATCCGCAATATTAATATTGTAGCCATTTTCGAATAGGCGCAATTCGCTTGCTGGTATTACAGCGCTTAATTGTACCCAAGGTAGCAGGCATGCATCAACTCGTATTCAATTAAAAAGGTAACGAGCCACGCGTGCGATAGGCACACCAGGTTTTCCGAGAAAATGCGATATTTTGTATCCTTGTAACCGTAAATCCTTGGTTAATGGAACATGGCAGCACGATTTACCCAAATCTTACCCCAATCTACCCAAATCTTCATTAAAAATTCTGCGCACCTAAGGCTTTCCAAACAAATTTAAATGTCATTAACATCCCTATATGGAGTCAAAATTTCCTGAATATTCAAAGTTCAAAGACGTCATTGCAGGTAAAATGTCATAACATTCTGACGTCAGTAAGTGACGTAAATTGTGTGATGTACGACATCACATGTGTGTTTGCAACGTCACATCTTTTTCTGCCGGTAACTGGAATTACCGGAAAACGATTTTTTACCGGAAACCCCTGTAAATCACTATATAACTAGAAATGGACGCTTGTCGACAAGCGCATGTGTATCCCCCTCCCCAGATACACAAGTAGTTTGAAAAAAGGGTGTTCGAGTTATGCTCCGGAGACAAAATCAGTGACGGAAAAACAAAGGGAGATAACTAAAGAATTAGTGATGCAAGAGTTGTCATTCTTGCGGGACACACCTTTAGGGTCGTGGTCTATGCATGTGTGAAGTTTCATGAAAATATTCCAAAGGGTGTTCGAGTTATGCTCCAGACACGAAATCAGTGCACGAAACAACAAAGAGAGATAACTAAGAAATTAACGACGCAAGAGTTGTCATTCTTACGTGCGACACACCTTTGGGTCGTCTTCTATGCATGTGTGAAGTTTAATAAACTAGAAAATGTGTTCATAGAACACGGATGTCCCACATATCGCTTTGATAATAAATGAGGCCAAATTGCAAGTCAAAATTTTCTTTTACCTGAGCGTTAAAGTTTTTGAAGCACCAAGTATGTGACCTTGACCCTGGGCTTGGCGGGGGCAGGACACGTGGATTTGGCACAGGGCGGTAGAGGACCATTAGAGCAATGCATATATGAAATATGAAGCTGATCCGTGAAAGAAAACAGAAATTATAAGATATTTACCTGAGCGTTAAAGTTTTTGAAGCACTAAGTATATGATGTTAACCCTGGGCTTGGCGGGGGCGGGACGAACGTGGATTTGGACACAGGGCGGTAGAGGACCATTAGAGCAACGCATATATGAAATATGAAGTTGATCCGTGAATGGAAAGAAAAATTATAAGATATTTACCTGAGCATTAAAGTTTTTGAAGCACCAAGTATGTGACCTTGACCCTGGGATTGGCGGGGGCAGGACGAACGTGGATTTGGCACAGGGCGGTAGAGGACCATTAGAGCATGCGTATATGAAATATGAAGATGATCCATGAAAGAAAACAGAAATTATAAGATATTTACCCGAGCGTTAAAGTTTTTGAAGCACTAAGTATGTGACCTTGACCCTGGGCTTGGCGGGGGCAGGACGAACGTGGATTTGGCACAGGGCGGTAGACGACCATTAGAGCAACGCGTATATGAAATATGAAGTTGATCCGTGAATGGAAATAAAAATTATAAGATATTTACCTGAGCGTTAAAGTTTTTGAAGCACCAAGTATGTGACCTTGACCTGGGATTGGTGGGGCAGGACGAACGTGGATTTGGCACAGGGCGGTAGAGGACCATTAGAGCAATGCGTATATGAAATATGAAGATGATCCATGATCCATGAAAGAAAACAGAAAGTATAAGATATTTACCCAAGCGTTAATGTTTTTGAAGCACTAAGTATGTGACCTTGACCCTGGGCTTGACGGGGGCAGAACGAACGTGGATTTGGCACAGGGCGGTAGAGGACCATTAGAGCAATGCGTATATGCGTGTTCGAGTTATGCTTTGGATACAAAATCAGAGCACGAAACAACAAAGGGAGATAAGTAAACAAGAATTCCGCGGAATCAGATGCCTCGCCTTGTCCCGCCTTGACCTCGAGCCTGGGCCCGAAAGCAATTTTCACTGGCCCGAACATATTATACAATTATTGACTAGTGAACCATAGAATATCAGATTATATTCTATGGCTCACTAGTCAATAATTGTTTTATTATATGATAATAGTCTGTATATAGCACTTACGACCTTATGCTACTAGACAAAAATTGAAAAAGAATTTGAAAAAAAAAATGAAAAAAAAAAATGGAAAAAAAGTTTAAAAATTAAAAATAATAATGCTTGCTACTGGGAGCCCAGAATTTTTTTTAATAGTCCTATATTTATCTACATATATCTGCACAGGTCCACATAATGCCACAATATTTTCAACACAGTTTACGGAAATGTAATATAATCATTTACCTGTATAAATTACCTGTAAGTGGTCAGTGGTCAGTTGCACATGCAGCACATGTACAGGTGAATAGTCTGTATATAGCACTTACGACCTTCTGCTACTGGACAAAAATTGAAAAATAATTTGAAAAAAAAAATGAAAAAAAAAAATGGAAAAAAAAAGTTTAAAAATAATAATGCTTGCTACTGGAGCCAAGATTTTTTTTCCAGTCAAATTGAAAAATAATTTGAAAAAAAAAATGAAAAAAAATAATGAAAAAAAAAAAAAAAAAAAATGACAAAAAAAAGTTTAAAAATAATAATGCTTGCTATTGGAGACCAGATTTTTTTTTAATAGTCCTATATTTATCTACATATATCTGCAGAGGTCCACATAATGCCACAATATTTTCAACACAGTACCCAATGTAGTGATTTACCTGTATAAATTACCTGGTCAGCAGTGGTCAAGCAGTGGTCAAGCAGTGGACATCTGCACATGCTAGCACATGCTTAGCACATGGTTCTCCCAGTTTCTATTGTTCTCTCTACAGGTAAGGTGTACAGAGCACACAAGAAAAGGTATACAGAGCAGACGAGAAAACAGGTCTTCATGCATTATTGTCCAGTTTGTAGAGTGCGCAAAACAAAAAAGGGAGATAACTGAAAAATTAGCTACGCAAGAGTTGTCATTCTTGTGCACGACACACCCTCCGGGTCGTGGTCTATGCATGTGTGAAGTTTCATGAAAATATTCCAAATGGGTGTCGAGTTATGCTCCGGACAGGAAATCAGCGAGCGAAAACAAACAAAAAAGGAGATAACTCAAAAATTAGCTATGCAAGAGTTGTCATTCTTGTGCACGACACACCTTCGGTTCGTGGTCTAATTGAATGTGTTAAGTTTCATAAAAATATTCCAAAGGGTGGTCGAGTTATGGTCAATCAGTGCGCGAAACAAAAAAGGGAGATAACTCAAAAATTAGCTATGCAAGAGTTGTCATTCTTGTGCGCGACACACCTTCGGGTCGTGGTCTATGCATGTGTGAAGTTTCATGAAAATATTCGAAAGGGTGGTGGAGTTATGCTCCGGACACGAAATCAGTGCGAGAAACAAAAAAGGGAGATACTAAAAAACAAAAAATTAGCTATGCAAGAGTTGTCATTCTTGTGCGCGACACACCTTCGGGTCGTGGTCTATGCATGTGTGAAGTTTCATGAAAATATTCCAAAGGGTGTTCGAGTTATGCTCCGGACAAGAAGTGTCTGCGGCGGACGCGGACGCGGCGCGCTGTCAAATCCATAGTATCCCCCGACGGAGTCCGGGGGATACAATAACATATGTGTGTGTTTGTGTGTTAAAATAAGTGTTATTAGGAAAGAAAACAACACTGCAATGCAGGGTTGTTTTCTTTCCTAATAACACTTTATTTTAATTTAAATATATGATGCTGTCGTATTCTAGATGGTTACAGCTAATGTAGATAGTGTTATTATTCCAGATTAGCGTGATTATTATATATTACCGGAAAACACCTTCGCTGACTCGATGTCAGTGATTTACCGGAAAACACGTGTGTATGTATGCAAGGCGTCGTAATCGGCTACTCAGACTCGTTAGGGGAATATACTGAAAACCTTTTTTTTAAATACTGTGTGTGACAAGATGTCAGTGATTTACCGGAAAACACATGTGTACAGTATATGTATGCAAGGCGTCGTAATCGGCCAGTCAGACTCGTCAGGGGAATATACCGAAAACAACTCTTTTTTTTTAATACTAGATGTATGTGTGTAACATGATGTCAGTGATTTACCGGAAAACACATGTGTGCAGTATATGTATATCAGTGATTTACTGGAAAACACATGTGTGTATATGTATATCAGTGATTTACTGGAAAACACATGTGTGCAGTATATGTATATCAGTGATTTACTGGAAAACACATGTGTGCAGTATATGTATATCAGTGATTTACTGGAAAACACATGTGTGCAGTATATGTATATCAGTGATTTACCGGAACACATGTGTGCAGTATATGTATATCAGTGATTTACCGGAAAACACATGTGTGCAGTATATGTATATCAGTGATTTACCGGAAAACACATGTGTGCAGTATATGTATATCAGTGATTTACTGGAAAACACATGTGTGCAGTATATGTATATCAGTGATTTACTGGAAAACACATGTGTGCAGTATATGTATATCAGTGATTTACTGGAAAACACATGTGTGCAGTATATGTATGCAAGGCGTCGTAATCGGCTATTCAGACTCATCAGGGGAATATACCGAAAACCACTTTTTTTTTTAATGTACTAGATGTTTGTGTATGACAGCACATGTATATCAGTGATTTACTGGAAAACACGTGCAATGCATAAGGGCTATTAATTATGACGCAGTAGTTGGCTGACTATTAATTAGTGGTGGGCACTTGATACATTTGAAGATGCGGTTTCCAAAAAGACTATGTTGAAGATACAGTTCATTTTATCGACAGTGGGTCGAAGAAAAAGAACGAGATCACCAACGCTGCCAAGTCGGAAAGAAAATTGCTAGTCACATACAGTGTATCGCACAGTTCTACCAATGTGCATCCCACTTGCACAATTGATTTGGAAGCTCATCAAATTTTGAAAGTGTTTCACCCCGCAATGCGACAACAAAGCATGCCAGTCACAACAATTGGTGATGGTAATTGCCTATAGAGGGCGGTGTCTACAGCAATCACAGGAAATCAAAATTACCACTATCTGTTCAGAATATTAACAGCCTTAGAACTAATTGAAAATAAACAAAGCTACCAATCAGACTTCTTGAATGATGTGTGACTTGTTACCAGTGACTACAACAAATTATTACACAATACCGTGTCATTTTATAATAGCTGCAATGCAAACGCCGCGAATCCTTTCTCTGGAAGCCTCTTATGAGGTGGTATTGCATTTGGATACATTATAAACTGATATACAGTATCAGGGTTCAATCTAGGCCAAAAAATTAGGGAGAAGTGACTTCTCCCTCCAGGCAAAATAGGGAGAAGTGAGGCGAAATTAGGGAGAAGTGATCAAAATCATATTTTCCCGGATTTTTTCTCTTATAGTTATAGCGTAACTGTATACACAGACCCGTAGCCAGGGGGGTCGGAGCGGTCGGACGACCCCCCGCCCAGCCTCGAGGTCAACTTTTTTAACAAAAAAGCATGCCCCCGGACCCCCCTAGATACCTCAGGCCCCTTGGGCCTTCAAAACGACCCCCCCTTCAAACAGGTCTGGCTACGGGCTTGATACATTAACTTTATGTTTTCAAAAGCATATCCATTACAGGGGGGGATGCTGGGAAGCAAATGTAGTAGTATGTAAAATTTGAAGAAAAAAAAAATTGTTTTTATTTCATCTCGAAAGTATATGTTGTTACCACCCATTTGAACCTCTTTAACTGTGTACATGTAATGAAACAGCATTTATGTAAATACGTTAGACGAATAGCAAATTAATCCGTTTAAATTCACTTAAAATATTATTTATGAACTTGGATGTGCATAAATTCCGTATATTTAGTTAATACGAAACTGAATTATCATAAAAATTGGGTTAAGTTAACATCGATTGGAAAAAGTTTCAAAAGGACGAAACTACGTAGGTACGAAATCGTCGAAATTGTCTGTGATATTTACAGACTTTTTCATGTTTCTGACAATACAGTTACCGGTATCCATATTTGTTTGAAATAAACAGTTAGTAATGTAATAAACAATATTTGTTTTTGGCATCAAAGGATTTCATTAGAATATATTGATTTCATATTTAATTCTTTCACACTTTTCGGCAAAAAAGAAAGTTGCAATCATGGGCATCCGCTGTGTTGGCCACGACTCGGTTCGTCAGGTGGTGCCTCGAGTGGGTATACCCACAATCGTAGCTAACGATTGGATGCTATTTTTATTTCGGAAATGGTATCCCACAAAGCGTCATAAGCTGACAAAAATGTGTGTAGTCGCCACCGGGCGACCCAGCTTATTATTTACTAGCCCCGACCCAGAAACGACTCACATCTGGCGCCCGTTAAAACGTGTGTTTGCATGTGTTTGTTTGTCTCATTGAGAGTATTCGGAGGGAGTTAACTATACCGGGTTCTGACAGATCAATTACCGACGTCTTTCGCCACAGTAACTTGTCAATCATGCCACTAAGGGCTGCCTTTACTTACCAGCGATTGGCTGTACTGTATAAATAACTAAATAACTTCGCCACGAGAATAACACGTGTTTTGAACTGACAATTATAGTAGCCAGAAGCGATGTTTGGCTAGGGGATTATTGAAACTATCGACCCGTGACTTTTATTGTCACAGCGGGTAGGCATGATTTTAGTGAATCGCGTAATGATATGATGAAAATTTGGTCAAACACTCGGGTGTCATAAAACAAATGGTATTATAAACAGTTTGTCAGGCCTGCAATTAGCGAGATTTAGGTCACTGGGAGGGAAATGGGGATTACCTGAACGAATTTGGTTCCAGCTTCTTTTAGAATTTCAGATATTTTGCGAGATTTTTTAAGGCGAAGTTCCTTGCCGGACACATAGGGCGACTTGGGCGGAAAAAAAGCGACGACTTCGCCCAAGTCGCCCCCAAAATTGAACCCTGAGTATGCAAATAATTTCTATATATTACAGCATAACAACATAATTGTGACAAAGTATGTCATTTTATTATAGCTGCAATGCAAACGCCGCAAATCCATTCTCTTGAAGCCTCTTATGAGGTGGTATTGCATTTGCATACATTATAAACTGATATACAGTATGCAAATAATTTCTATATTACATGTGCTCGCATAACACTTATAAAAACAATCTTAAAACATGTTTATATTGTATAACAAGAAATGCGTCTGTCGAATGCGGATGCCACCTGCACCTTCGAAACCCGGTGGCATAAAAATTTACAATTTCAATTGTACCGTATTTACCCTATGTATTGGGACACCCCCGTTTTGGGGAGAAATAATTATTTTTTAGCAAACAAGTTTTGGGATACATCACAATTTTAAAAAAAAATCAATAATTTCTGCACCTTAAGTATTGGGACATCTCTTTTTTTTAAATACTTTTAAACACAGTCAGGGATTCCGCTGGGGAAAATAAAAAAATCGCCACTCCAATTTTTTTTATTTTTTTTCACCGGCTACTGGTCATGCCGACTATTGGCACGTCTCGCTAAAAACAGAGGCCGTCGCTGATTAACTAATATAACACAGTGCTGACGGTAAATCTGAGCTCTGTTGATTAAATAGATTACCAATAAACCGTATACATCGACAATGCCGCCTGTCAATGCCGGAATGTGATTTATTTGCAAAAATTATTTCGATTCACTCGGAAATACTCCTGATACATCGCCCCGCCCTCTCATCAATATTCACGAGGTAAATTTAAAGTACGGACATGTATCCGGTCACGGCATGCTCTCCATGCTATTATATCCAGACACTACCGAGGGATGGCGTTTCGATCTGGACAACTGGGTGGAAAGTATAGTACAGTGCGACCCCGTTAGTACACGGAAGTCCGGCGACATACAACCTTCCGTGTTGCTTATCCGAACCGTGCTATATCCGTTCTCGCCCAAGACGCGTCATAATGTCAACAAAAAATACATGTACACTGTACATTGTGACTGCGAATGAACGACGTCGCCAATTGCCTATAATATGCCATAAGTTTTCATGTTATCTTCGCATGTAATACATATATTGAATCCAAGAATTGTTAACGTCATGTTTTATTTATTCATCATGTTCATGTAGAATGTAGATCTACGCAGGTCCGTGCAATCCATTATTGTAAACGCGTGTAGAAAAAAGTGTAGTAAATACGTGTAGCCATCATTCGATGACGCAATGACCCAATGACCAGCTGCAACGTCACGTGACAAGCTCGTGCGTTGCAAACTGTGTTTACTCATATGGTGAGCACAGGTGGAAGACTCGGACCTATGACACTAAAATAAATGCCTATTAAAAAAATCCCATTATCCCACCCACCTGGTATCGTACATGACGTTAATAATAGAACGAGATCAAGTGGGTGGGGTAATGGATATTTTTGTAATGGTCATTTTCTTTGTGTCACACGTCCGACTATTCCACCTGTGGGTTTGAGTACGCACAGAGTTTTAACCCTTTCAACACCACAGACCTGTATAGACATGTTTTGCCCGACGTGTTATAATTTTGCGCCAGTTCATGAGGTAATCAGGCTTATCACGTGAGATTTTCGACGAAGATGAATCTGATAATAGTGTACATTTTCTGTAAACGATATCGAATGTTGACGAATATTAAATTAGTAATTATTACGCATTTGCTCTGAAAATGTTATCAACTTTCCGATATATTTGCAGAAAAAAGTCGAATCATTCTCGGCGAAAATCTCGGTTATATAATAAAGTTGATTATCTCATTCACTGGCTCAATTATGATGTAGCGAAACAAGGCCAGTTGTCACGTACACATGTGTGTACATGCGCCGGGGGCGTGGGCAGTGCTGTAACAATTTAGTTAATCTGGGTTGAGTTAATCTGCGCCACTGATACGCGATCTCCGATTGGTCAGCCTTTTACACCTAATTAACTAGAAATGGACGCTTGTCGACAAGCGCATGTGTATCCCCCTCCCCAGATACACAAGTAGTTTGAAAAAAGGGTGTTCGAGTTATGCTCAGGAGACAAAATCAGTGACGGGAAAAACAAAGGGAGATAACTAAAAAATTAGTGATGCAAGAGTTGTCATTCTTGCGTGACACACCTTTAGGGTTGTGGTCTATGCATGTGTGAAGTTTCATGAAAATATTCCAAAGGGTGTTCGAGTTATGCTCCAGACACGAAATCAGTGCACGAAACAACAAAGGGAGATAACTAAGAAATTAACGACGCAAGAGTTGTCATTCTTACGTGCGACACACCTTTGGGTTGTCTTCTATGCATGTGTGAAGTTTAATAAAGTAGAAAATGTGTTCATAGAACACGGATGTCCCACATATCGCTTTGATAATAAATGAGGCCAAATTGCAAGTCAAAATTTTCTTTTACCTGAGCGTTAAAGTTTTTGAAGCACCAAGTATGTGACCTTGACCATGGGCTTGGCGGGGGCAGGGCAAACGTGGATTTGGCACAGGGCGGTAGAGGACCATTAGAGCAATGCATATATGAAATATGAAGCTGATCCGTGAAAGAAAACAGAAATTATAAGATATTTACCTGAGCGTTAAAGTTTTTGAAGCACTAAGTATGTGATGTTAACCCTGGGCTTGGCGCGGGCGGGACGAACGTGGATTTGGCACAGGGCGGTAGAGGACCATTAGAGCAACACATATATGAAATATGAAGCTGATCCGTGAAAGAAAACAGAAATTATAAGATATTTACCTGAGCATTAAAGTTTTTGAAGCACCAAGTATGTGACCTTGACCCTGGGATTAGCAGGGGCAGGACGAACGTGGATTTGGCACAGGGCGGTAGAGGACCATTAGAGCAATGCGTATATGAAATATGAAGATGATCCATGAAAGAAAACAGAAATTATAAGATATTTACCTGAGCGTTAAAGTTTTTGAAGCACTAAGTATGTGACCTTGACCCTGGGCTTGGCGGGGGCAGGACGAACATGGATTTGGCACAGGGCGGTAGAGGACCATTAGAGCAACGCGTATATGAAATATGAAGTTGATCCGTGAATGGAAATAAAAATTATAAGATATTTACCTGAGCGTTAAAGTTTTTGAAGCACCAAGTATGTGACCTTGACCCTGGGATTGGCGGGGCAGGACGAACGTGGATTTGGCACAGGGCGGTAGAGGACCATTAGAGCAATGCGTATATGAAATATGAAGATGATCCATGAAAGAAAACAGAAAGTATAAGATATTTACCCGAGCGTTAAAGTTTTTGAAGCACTAAGTATGTGACCTTGACCCTGGGCTTGGCGGGGGCAGAACGAACGTGGATTTGGCACAGGGCGGTAGAGGACCATCAGAGCAATGTGTATATGAAATATGAAGCAGATCGGTCGAAGGATGAAAAAATTATGAGACATTTACCCGAGTGTTAAAGTTTTGTGACGAACGGACGGGAGGACGGGACGCACGTTCCTACGAGTGAGTGAGTGAGTCAATAGTGTTTAACGTCCGCTTTTCTGACATAGCAGTACAAGCCTCAGGGAGTCTACATGCAGACGGGTCAACGGGGTCGTGTCCCGTATCCACCTGTCCGAGGGGGGTAAATCCCAACTTCAGAACTCAATCAAAATATATATTCAGTCCTGAAATTAGAACAACCTGATCTGGTGCCAGGCCCTCGCCACACCAGCATCATTTATCCCATCCCCTAAAAGTAATAGGATTAGCGCTAATCTTACTTTTATATATGGGGCATAGCCTGACTCAACTCTCACATACAAGAAAGCCAAATATGTACATGAGGGCCAAATCCGGTATAGTGGGTTCCGGAAAGTATGAACCCAATCGTTAAGCCAGTTTAGTCGCCTTTTACGACAAGCAATGGCTACTGCAGCACTATTCTCAGGATCAGTTGATCCCGCCCCGACGTTCCTACGAATGAATACTTGTTGGGTTTTTACTGTATAAAAATACCCAACAAGAGTACCCAACACTATCCTAACCCTACCCAATAAGATCCCCGTACGCTTACAACAAGTACCCATTCGTGTGTGCGGATGGACAGACGGACGGACGGACGGACAAGGGTAACACTAAATGCCCCCTCCACTATCGTGGTGGGGCATAAAAACATTCCAAAGGGTGTTCGAGTTATGCTCTGGATACAAAATCAGAGCACGAAACAACAAAGGGAGATAAGTAAACAAGAATTCCGTGGAATCAGATGCCTCGCCTTGTCCCGCCTTGACCTCGAGCCTGGGCCCGAAAGCAATTTTCACTGGCCCGAACATATTATACAATTATTGACTAGTGAGCCATAGAATATCAGATTATATTCTATGGCTCACTAGTCAATAATTGTTTTATTATATGATAATAGTCTGTATTAGCACTTACGACCTTATGCTACTAGACAAAAATTGAAAAATAATTTGAAAAAAAAAATGAAAAAAAAAAATGGAAAAAAAAAGTTTAAAAATAATAATGCTTGCTACTGGAGCCCAGAATTGTTTTTTAATAGTCCTATATTTATCTACATATATCTGCACAGGTCCACATAATGCCACAATATTTTCAATGTAATATCCAATGTAGTAATTTACCTGTATAAATTACCTGTGGTAAACAGTGGTCAAGCACTGGACATTTGCACATGCTAGCCCATGCTGGCACATGGTTCTCCGAGTCTCTATTGTTCTCTCTACAGGTAAGGTGTACAGAGCACAGGAGAAAAGGTGTACAGAGCAGACGAGAAAACAGGTCTTCATGCATTATTGTCCAGTTTGTAGAGTGCGCAAAACAAAAAAGGGAGATAACTGAAAAATTAGCTACGCAAGAGTTGTCATTCTTGTGCGCGACACACCTCCGGGTCGTGGTCTATGCATGTGTGAAGTTTCATGAAAATATTCCAAAGGGTGGTCGAGTTATGCTCCGGACAGGAAATCAGTGAGCGAAAACAAAAAAGGGAGATAACTAAAAAATTAGCTATGCAAGAGTTGTCATTCTTGTGCACGACACACCTTCGGTTCGTGGTCTAATTGAATGTGTTAAGTTTCATAAAAATATTCCAAAGGGTGGTCGAGTATGGTCAATCAGTGCGCGAAACAAAAAAGGGAGATAACTAAAAAATTAGCTATGCAAGAGTTGTCATTCTTGTGCGCGACACACCTTCGGGTCGTGGTCTATGCATGTGTGAAGTTTCATGAAAATATTCCAAAGGGTGGTGGAGTTATGCTCCGGACACGAAATCAGTGCGCGAAACAAAAAAGGGAGATAACTAAAAAATTAGCTATGCAAGAGTTGTCATTCTTGTGCGCGACACACCTTCGGGTCGTGGTCTATGCATGTGTGAAGTTTCATGAAAATATTCCAAAGGGTGTTTGAGTTATGCTCCGGACAAGAAGTGTCTGCGGCGGACGCGGCGCGCTGTCAAATCCATAGTATCCCCTGACGGAGTCCGGGGGATACAATAATGCTCACCATTGGTGGAATATTTAATATTCCACCAATGGTGAGCGCGAACGCATGCCGGAAAAATTAAATCGAGCACATAACAATTAGCACTGCTTTGTTACTGGGACCAATAATTGATCAGCTGCACATTCACATCGGTGAGATAAAAGGAGGCTATGCGTCCATAAAAAAAAAACAATCGTCCATTTTGGGTCTAATTTGGGAAATAATCGCAAATTTAACACGATTTCTGACAATAGTCGTGTTACAAATTTAACACGATTTTGATATACAAATAGGCAAACAATTCGGGAGCCAAGGCACAACCGTGTACTAACCGAAATTTCGAGGATACAAACTTTCAATATTAATAATTGGGACACCAAAAAAAATAATTTATTTATTTTATATTATGTATTGGGACACGTAGAATTTTATTTATTTTTTACTGTCCCAATACATAGGGTAAATATGGTATACTTCGTCCCGTCTCTTGAAGACTCCGAAAAAAGAGGTAAGTTATATTTTTTTCTTGCAGGCTGTCATCAAATGCCAACATATCTTTATCATATTTGAAACACAATATTTAATCATTATAATAATTATTATCCCATGAATAAGATACTCTATTATTATTAGTGTTTCCCCTAGCAAGGTTTAGGAGGGAGCTGCGCCCTGCCCGGTTTACAGCCGGCAAAACCCCGCCCTGCTTCCCTAAAATCCAAATCTACCCGCCCCGCTATGGCCAAATTAAAAAACCTGTGACCTAGTTTTGTCTGTATAAATTTACATGTAATGGCTAACAAATCCCAGAATATGAAAGTCAATTCCCACCTCACATGGCTCGCGCCCCGCGGAGAGATAAAACGAGATGGCACCTGGGCCCAGTATAGCGTGTATGATTTATATGAAACTGAATCAATACTGGTTTAGAGTGGCATGTTAATTTTGTCCTGTCATAAAGCTGGTCTGAACAGGGTCAGGCTCAAGAGAAAACATGCGCTTGTCAAACCAACTGCTTTTGTGAGTGGATTTCACGACCAGTGTAGATTAAGATCAAATCAAATGAAGTAGTATATAGGGAGTCAGTTCGTTACCGCGAAGAATTGAAAGCAGTGGGGGAAGAATTGAAAGCAGTGGGTAGCCCCATAGGTACCACAAATAGTAAAATTTTGTGTTAATTTAAAGCGAAATAAATACAACCCACAGTAAAACAAGAAACGAGGCAAAGCCATGAAGGCCAGGTTTTTTCCAAGCATAGACACTTGGATAACATAATTATACCCACTTTTTGTAGACTAGATGGCCGTGGCCTGCATGTCGCACCTTGGGGCGAGGCATGGACACTAAAAAAATAGATATAGTAGATGGAAAAACTTTAACCAAAAAACAAAAACTTTAACGGACACGGACGAACGTATGCCAAAATGCCGACGATATCGCGCTTTCCGCAAGCAGGTGTGACAATGATGATAAACACCCATGTGAAGTAACAAGGTATTGGGTGAAGCAGTTGCAGAGATATAGTACAGGAAAAAACTTTAACAAAAAAATTCAAAGTAATTTGAACTTGACATAGGGCACAGGATCGCGCTTTCCGCAAGCAGGTGCGACAATGATGATAAACACCCATGTGAAGTATCAAGGTATTGGGTGAAGCAGTTGCAGAGATATAGTACACGAAAAAAATTTAACAAAAAAATTCAAAGTAATTTGACCTTGACATTGGGCACAGGATCGCGCTTTCCGCAAGCAGGTGCAACAATGATGATAAACACCCATGTGAAGTATCAAGGTATTGGGTGAAGCAGTTGCAGAGATATAGTCCAGGAAAAAACTTTAACAAAAAAATTCAAAGTAATTTGACCTTGACATTGGGCACAGGATCGCGCTTTCCGCAAGCAGGTGCGACAATGATGATAAACACCCATGTGAAGTATCAAGGTATTGGGTGAAGCAGTTGCAGAGATATAGTACACGAAAAAACTTTAACAAAAAAATTCAAAGTAATTTGACCTTGACATTGGGCACAGGATCGCGCTTTCCGCAAGCAGGTGCGACAATGATGATAAACACCCATGTGAAGTATCAAGGTATTGGGTGAAGCAGTTGCAGAGATATAGTATACGAAACAACTTTAACAAAAAAATTCAAAGTAATTTGACCTTGACATTGGGCACAGGGGCCGCACGGTTGGGGGTAAGAATGAAAATATGGATGATGATAAACACCCATGTGAAGTTTCAAGGTAATGAGCGAAGCAGTTGCAGAGATATAGTATAACGAAAAAGTTTTAACCAAAAAACTCTAACCAGACGTACGTTAAA
The DNA here is from genome assembly GCA_029237695.1 of Conchocele bisecta. NCBI lineage: Eukaryota > Metazoa > Mollusca > Bivalvia > Lucinida > Thyasiridae > Conchocele > Conchocele bisecta. The sequence goes on along the minus strand of CM055274.1, from coordinate 2,854,736 downwards.
AAGTTAACGTTGAAAATGGCTAAGTCAATTACGTAGAAATAATAGGTGAAGGTAAAAAAATGGTCACATGTTGGATAGTTGTATGTGGTAGGCACCCCTTGGTTATGAAGCTGTGAAAGTTTGGTGGTCCTAGGTGGTACAGTACCAAAGAAATGGACTTAAACACGAAAACTTAACATTGTAAACGCGAAAACTTAACATTGAAAATGGCTAAGTCGACTGCGCGGAAAAAATGGGTGAAGTTAAAAAAAAAAGTAACATGTTGGATAGTGATATGTGGTGTGTACCCCTTGATTATGAAGCTGTGAAAGTTTGGTGGTCCTAGGTGGTACAGTACCAAACAAATGGACTTAAACACGAAAACTTAACATTGTAAACACGAAAACTTAACATTGAAAATGGCTAAGTCGACTACTACGCGGAAAAAATGGGTCAAGTTAAAAAAAAAGTAACATGTTGGATAGTGATATGTGGTGGGCACCCCTTGATTATGAAGCTGTGAAAGTTTGGTGGTCCTAGGTGGTACAGTAACAAAGAAATGGACTCAAACACGAAAACTTAACATTATTGATTGCGGCCGCGCCCGCCCGCCGCCCGCCCGCCCGCCCGCCCGCCCGCCCGGCTTTCGCCAATCCAATAGCCTGGATTTTTTTTCAAAAAACCTGGCTAACAAAATGATACCACCAAAGTTTGTAAAATGTGTCCCCGATTTGCAGCGGTTTCGGCTACCCTATTTCAACGAAATAGTAAGTCGATTTGCAAGGGTTTTGGCTACCCTATTTCAGCTACCCAACGAAATAGTAAGTCGATATACGCGGGAGGTCTCCCATATAGGAATGGCCGCTCTGTAGAATTTTTCTAGTCCATATCGAAAACGGAGCGAGAGGGCTTTGGGTAGCGTACGAACTGTGCCCTATTTTATACTGTGGGAATTTTTTAATACACCCTATTGAACACGAGAAAACTAGCAGAAAGCCCCCTAGCCCCGACAAAATATGTGTCTTCTATACTGTAGTAGGAGGTGTTATAATTAATTAATTGTCAAAAATGAGAAAACACCCTATTGAACATAAGCCATACAGGTATTTATATAAAACAATAAATTTCCACGATTAGAAAAATGACAGATATACGTAAAAAAGTTACGAGAGCGCCTCGCCCTAAGTTAACTCGCACAAGGATTAGCGATAAAAGGGGTGTAAATCCATCTAAAAGTTCTTCTCCTAGGATTCGGGAATTAAGGTCAGAATTAATAAGAATGGGTACACCTTTTTCAAAACAGGTTAAGGGAAAGGGGGTTAACTACACTAATAAATAAGGAAAAAAATGATGAATTTATGAAAAGAATGGCTCGTGCAATGTCTCGGGGGGTATTTAAGGGGGTGGAAAAAAAGAATATAGAAAAGGTAGCACAGAATATAGCTGATGAGGCTTCCCTCAGTCTTAGAAGCAGGAACATCGGCAAACCTCAAAACGAGTGCAGAAAGCGCGTTTATTACAACAGTTAATAGAGGAAGGTAGCGAAATATTAGAAGATTATAAACAAAAAGAAAAAGAAATAGTAAAAGGGCGTAGGATATTAATAACCCTGAAAAGAAAACTTCAAATAAATAACAGCAAAAGGATAATGGGCGAGTTAGAGCCTTTGTTAACTGACAGTTTTTACCTAAGATTCTCTTTTTCTTACAAATTAATTCACCAAGAGGAGAGAGAGAGACGCAAGAGGAAAGCCGACAACGTTGGTATTTTATAAAAATTTATCCGGAAGTCCGTGGTTTAGGGGTTACGATGAGGTTGAAGAGTGGATTAATAAACAAGAAGAGCATAGATTAAACATAGATAAAATAGATAGGCCAAGCACAAAATGGAGGTTTGTAAGATGGATGGGTGTCAGCGTTAAAATAGTATATGGAACAGCTTTAAAGGGCTATGAAATCCCCAAAGGTGATGCTGGAATGCAATCCGAAAAAGTGGCAGGAGGTCGAATGCCAGAGTGGTTGCGTTATAAGAAAGGGATGAAGCCCCTGAATAGTTTCAATGATGATCTTTGTTTATTTAGATGCTTGGCCCTCCACACTTCGAAGCTTAGGGCCGATAGGTGCTTGACATTGACCAAAGAACTCCAGCAAAAGTATTTGCAGTTTTGTAAAACCCATAAATTACCGAAACCCGAAGGCCCCATACTATTTGGAGATATCAAGAAAATAGAAGAGTGTTTTAAAATAGGTATTGATGCATACGAACCTACAGAAGAGGGAACATGGTATTTAAGAAAAGCAGCGGCTCATTACGACAAGATTGGTAATAAAAAGATGAAAATAGGCATCTATAACGATCACGCCTTCCTTATTACAAGATATGAATAAATCCGCTGAAAACAATTATTGTTGCTTCGACTGCAAACAACGCTTTACAAAGGTCAGTAATTTAACCCGGCACGCATTGACTTGTATGAAGGGATTAACCAAAGTATCGTGTAAAGGGGAAAAAATAGATCGACCAGTATCAGCGTTCGAAAGAGCTTTCTATCCAAAACCCAGTTGTAGCAAGAAATCAATTAGTTGGATAAAATCTTTGACAGGACCCCACATTCACATTGCAGTATGTGGCCGGTGGTGGATAAATAATAATTGCGGGAGCCCCAGTGGATGGGTATTTGCCCTATGACTGATTACGGTTTATCAATTTCACGGATGTTATTGGCACGGGTGTCCCAAACATTGTAAAGATTATAAAAATAAGCTTAGAAGATCCAACGAGAGAGACGAAGCAATTGAGGGTAAGTGTAAATTAGTAACTATTTTTGAAGGCGAGTATGATGCAATTTGTAAACCTGAGGATGTAAAGGAACTCGAAAAGCCTCCTACAGTGATTTACCCATATCATATAGTATACGATTTTGAGGCATATTTAGACGGAAGTAAAGAAAAGCGTAACCCAACTAAAGATCTAGAGTTTATAAACGAACATGTCCCAATAAGTGTTAGTATAGGAGATACTCTATCCAACAGTATAACTCACATATGTGATACTTCTCCAAAACAATTAGTAACCCTATTTATGGAAGATGTAAGAAAGAGGGCTGAAGACATTCGCGAGGTTGTTGGTAAGGATAAAATATATGGGTTTCCTACAAGTATGGAAACGCTTTCGCCTTCTCAAAAGCGGGAGATTACCAGATGGATTTCCCAAGTCCCAGTAATTGGGTTCAATTCCAGTAATTACGATCTTAATTTAATAAAGAAGCATTTAGTTGACGTTTTAATGGATAAAACCTCTAAGGTACTAGTAGGTAAGAAAGCTAATACAACCATTTTTCTATTTACCCCAGAATTTAGGTTTTTAGATGTAAAATTGTATCTTGCCCCTGGTATCGATTACGATAGATGGGTTAAGGCTTATGGATGTGAAGGTGAAAAATCCTTCTTCCCCTTACGATTCCCCCGATAAACTATCTTATGAGGGGCTACCACCGCTTAAAAATTGGACGAATAAATTAACTCCAAATAAAATGATAACCAAAAAAAACAGTTGGAAGAGTGCAACAACATTTATAACAGATTAAATATGAAGTCTTTCAAAGACTGGTTAAAATACTATACAACTTGGATGTTGGCCCCTTTTTAGAAGCTATCGGAAAAATGACAAAATTTTATCAAACAAAAAAGGGTATACATATGTTTAAAGATGCAGTTACCCTACCAGGAGTTGCTTTACAATACATTCTCAGAGGAATGATAAAAAAACCATATAAAACCTTATCAAACCAAAGAGAGTAAGATAGCAGACGCGATATGTCCACCACTGTATGCCCCTGGTGAGGAAATATATGAAATGTTAAAAGGAGCATTAGTTGGAGGTCCGTCAATTGTGTTTACAAGATATGTAGAAGCAGGTGTTACGAGAATTAGGTCAGCCCCAGATGGAAATGGAAAGCTTTGCGAAGCCGTACTTGGTTTTGATGCAAACGCCCTATATTTATCAACATTAAGCAAACATATGCCATGTGGCGAAGGGAAACTACACGAGGAAAGCAGCCCTCACGACCCTATTAAAATAAATAAGTTTTCCAAGGCGGTTTTAAATGGTAAGTGGTTTGGCTTTGCTGAAGTAGATATAGAGGTTCCCAGCAGTTTAAAAGAGAAGTTTTCGGAAATGTCCCCAATATTTATAAATAGGATTGTAGAGGAGGAGGAAGTTCCAGAGAAGATGTTACAGTATTTACAAGAAACTAACCGTGCAAGAGGAGATGGTAGAAAACTAGTAGGTGCAATGTCTGCTCAAAAAGTATTACTATTTGCCCCATTATTAAAATGGTATTTGAAGCATGGTTTAGAGATTACAGGGATTTACAGAGTAATAAATTATACAGCAGGTAAGCCCTTTGAATGGTTTGTTAAAGAAGTTACTTCAGCCAGGAGATCCGGAGATGTTGATAGCTCCAAGTCCCCAATTGCAGATATAACTAGATTGGTCAGTAAGCGAGGCTTACGGAATACCCCCCGCGTGGGCCCAGGTACCCCTAAAATATGTACAAATTTCCAAGTGTGTGGGCTTGTGACCTTGACTCTGGGATTAGCGCGAGCGGCATGAACGTGAATTTGTCACAGGGTGGTAGAGGTCCATTGGAGCAATGAGTGTGTGAAATGTGAAGCAGATCCGAGCAAGGAAATAGAAGTTATAACCGATTTCTCTGATGTTAAGTTTTGTAAAGAGACTACCGTATAACCTCGAATTTAACGCCCCGGAGGCGTTACATTTTACAAAAGGCGGGGGCGGGGGGGGGGGGCGGGGGGGGGGGCGTTTATTAGCCATTAAAAAAAAAAAAAAAAAAAAAAAAAAAAAAAAAAAAAAAAAAAAAAAATTACCAAGGACCGCCAATTTCAAACACAAATAAGGATTTAAAGATTATTTGTGTTTGAAATTGGCGGTCATTGGTAAAAAAAGTTTGTTTTTTTTTTTTATGGGGGGGGGGGGGGGAGGGGCCGTTTATTTAGCCAGTAAAAAAAAAAAAAAATAAAAAAAAAAATTTTTTTTATTTTTTTTACCAAGGACCCCGCCAATTTGAAACACAAATAAGAAGGATTTAAGGATTATTTGTGTTTGAAATTGGCGGTCATTGGTAAAAAAATAAAATAATTATTTTTTTATTTGGGGGGGGTTTGGGGGGGTGGGGGGTGGGGGGGGGGTGAGGGGGCGTTTTATTAGGAGGGGGGGAGCGTTAAGTCGAGGTTATACGGTATGTATGTGACGTTGACCTCGAGATCAGCGGGGTTTAGTTGTCACAGCTATGAAATATTAATATTTTCAATGAAAGAAATAGAAGTTATAACATATTTCTCTGATGTTAATTTTGTAAAGAGACTAAGTATGTGACCTTGACCTTCGGATCAGCGGGGGTTGGACAGTCGTAGATTTGTCACAGCATGATAGTACAACCCTAGAGGAATGCACAAGTGAAATAATAAGAATTTTCAATGAAGGAAATAGAAGTTATAACTTATTTCTCTGATGTTAAGTTTTGTAAAGAGTATTTGACCTTGACATTGGGATCAGCGGGGGTTGGACAGTCATGGATTTGGCACAGCATGGTAGTAGAGCCTTACAGGAATGCATGTGTGAAATATTAAGCATTTTAGATGAAGGAAATAGAAGTTATAACAATATTTCTCTGATGTTAAGTTTTGTAAAGAGACTAAGTATTTGACCTGACCTTGGTATCAGCGGGGGTTGGATGGTCGTGGATTTGGCACAGCATGGTAGTAGAGCCTTACAGGAATGCATGTGTGAAATATTAAGCATTTTAGATGAAGGAAATAGAAGTTATAACAATATTTCTCTGATGTTAAGTTTACGGACTAAGTATTTGACCTTGACCTTGGGATCTGCGGGGGTTGGACGGTCGTGGATTTGGCACAGCATGGTAGTAGAGCCTTACAGGAATGCATGTGTGAAATATCAAGCATTTTAGATGAAGGAAATAGAAGTTATAACAATATTTCTCTGATGTTAAGTTTACCCGGACGGACGGACGGACGGACAACCTGACTCCAGTATACCCCCCCAAAACTCGTTGCGGGGGGTATAATGAAACTATTAGGTAACTCATGTTGCGGGAAAATGATAGAATCCCCCGAAAAACACCTCAACACAACGTATACAAAAGATGAAAAATGTGTGGACAAAGCTTTAAGATCAGCATATTTCGATGATTTAATAGAGGAAATAGGAGATTCTTACGAAATATCCTCAAGAAAAGTAAATGCCAATATGACTCGTCCATTTCACTGTGGGATTGCTGTATACCAATATGCAAAACAAAGAATGTTAGAATTTTATTATGATTTTATGGACAAATACGTAGATAGAGCAGATTTTGAACTAGTACAGATGGATTACTGATGTGTAGTTTGATATGGGGGTTAGTATGAAGGGTGGAGAGCTAGATGGAATGATAAAAACCAGAAATGCTAGACGATTTAAAAAACATAAAAAAGAATGGCTAGCGTGGGATAAATGGAGTAATAGAGAACCAGGGCTATTCAAAACAGAGTTTCAAGGAGATCGTGCATAGCCTCTATCCCAGTAAATGCTATTTGGTTGAAAAATTTAAAAATAATGAATTAAAAAAACATTCAGCAAAGGGGGTTATCTGCCAGGCAAAATAGTCTACATCGAGAAGGTAGGTATGGAGGAGGCCCTACACCAGGTTGGAACGGATAGAGGAACAAACAGAGGGTTTAGAATGAGAAATGGTGTTATGAAAAGATATACCCAAAATAAATTAGGACTGTCCGCTTACTATGACAAGAGAAGGGTTTTACAAGATGGGATACATACAGAACCCCTTTAAACTTTCATTAAATAAAATTATGCAGCCTGTTCAATTTTTGAAGGTATCTTACACACCTTAGGTCTTCCAACGGGGGGCTTATCACGGGTTTCCGGGGTTTTTGGCCAATTATCTCTAGAAAGTCCCATGATAAATTTATCATATTTCCACAGATCTGTAAGGCGTTTGGGACCAATATGTTGCTTCTTTCTAACTTCATAGGCAGGAACAATTCCACGGGACTGCAAAATATCTATCAGCGCTTCCTGCACGCGTATATATATAAATGTCTAACATTAATTCACAATTGGAAATAAATAATTATAATAATATTAAATATATTTATGGAAACCGTGAAAGCAAAACCTGTTGAGATTTGCTATGGAGGAATTTTAGATTCCCAAGAAGGAATTATAGAGCGGTTGAAAAAGCTCTACATGGATGAATTAATCCGTCTGTCATAATGCAGTTTATTAGGGTCGCGCCAATTACAGGGGTCTTTCTATTATGATAATTCGAACACACCAACAAGCAAACCTGCTAGAGCCCCAGCTGAATAGGTCCAAGATATAGTTGAAGAATCTTCTTCGTTAACTTGTTCTAAATTTGGTTTTAACGATTGTGCAAACCCCATATTTGAGGTTATCATCAATAATTTTCCCCCCCCAATCAACCGATCGTTTACACCTCCTTAGAAAAAAGGTAAATTCAATCCAGAGGTGGTTTTATCTTTCCACAGCTTTTTAAGCCTCGCACTTCCAATCCCATACTTTTTCTTAATAGCGTTCGCAGGCACGAGCCGAAATAATTTCTTCAATATTTTTATTCGATAAGTAGGACTTAGTCATTTTTAATTGTTATGAGGGTAGAAACTTGGTTCGAAATGCTCAAAATGCCCGCCTTTCCCAAGGTGCTGGTATGCCTAGGTGTGGTGCTGGTATGCCCATTGTGTGGTACTGGTATGCCTAGACGTGGTGCTGGTATGCCTGGGTGTGGTGCTGGTATGCCTAGGTGTGGTGCTGGTATGCCTAGTCGTGGTGCTGGTACTCCTGGGCGTGGTGCTCGTACGCCTAGTCGTGGTGCACGCATGCCCAGGCTGTCTAGGTGTGCCCAATATTTCCGTGTTGAACATTGGGCAAAATATATTTATATTGTATATAGCTGTTGCCTACAAAAAAATATGCCACCAAAGCAAAATTTGTCCGAACAAGATATAGAAGATATCCGTAATCTTCGCGGTATAGAGTCTGCAGACAATACGAAGAAGAAATTTGGAATCGGTACCACTCGCCTTCGAAGAATATGGGACGCCGTCGATGCGGAACATAGTACAAAACCCGAAGAACAAGAAACCCCAGAACAACAAGAAACCCCTACCCCCGTAGTACACAGGGTGACCGCGCCTGGTTTTGCGGGCCCTACCGAGTTCCCCACGGCTCTACTAGAAGATGCGCGAAACACCAGCTCGTTCGAAGAGTCGACGCACCTGTCCGACATGGAGAGACGTTTGGAGAACCGGTTGGACGCGCTGGAACGCAGGCTGTTGGACGCGATTTCCGGCGATGCCGATTCCGAGTGTCCGAAGAAAGACGAGCGGGAGGTGCACGACATCTGGAGAACCGTAGAGAATGCAAAGTGGTGGCTGGGGGTATTTGCGGTGGTGTACGCGGTTTGCAAACTACTGTTCCCATTCGTGTCTCTAGAGGCCCATAGCCTCTGGAAGAAGAAAACAGACCCCGACGCCCAGTTCGTGCACTCCGCAAAACAGTCCGGTACGCCGAATGGGAAAAACAAAACTAGCGACTCCGTACACCAGCACTCTGGTAGTCGCGACCCGTTCTACATGCAGTAGCCATTTTGGAAAAAAAAGTATCCGAACCCTCCCCTATTGGGAACTTCGATTGGTAGCTAGAACTGCCACCGGACATACCATCTGGATTTCTTCTTGTTGGGTGTAGTGCGAGGCTCCCCCCCATTCTACACCGAAGCGGATTCTGTAGTTCGCACAATGGCCTCCCGATGTTGTCCACTTCTCGATCTACAAAAGTAGCCGAAACCTTGGTAGCCTCGACCAAATTCCCACAGTATAAAATAGTGCACAGTTCGTACGCTACCCAAAGCCCTCTCGCTCCGTTTCCGATATGGACTAGAAAAAAGAGCGGCCATTCCTATATGGGAGACCTCCCGCATATATCGACTAATAGGGTAGCCGAAACCGCTGCAAATCGGAGACACATTTTACAAACTTTGGTGGTATCATTTTGTTTTACTGTGGGTTGTATTTATTTCGCTTTAAATTAACACGAAATTTTACTATTTTTGGTACCTATGGGGCTACCCACTGCTTTCAATTCTTCCCCCACACTTCGCGGTAACGAACTGACTCCCTATATACTACTAATGAGATTATGCATCCTCTTAGTTCGATCCGGATATTACTCAGCGCGAATTAACAATGATGTC